>OX402564.1:5330919-5935777 GCA_948098915.1 Lampropteryx suffumata | reverse complement strand
TAGCACTGGCAGCACTATCTTTTTCAGTTTAAAAAAAAACAAACAAATGAAATGTCTTAAATGCCAAATATGGCTGCTTTGTGTTGGTCATGTCTGTCCCGTATTTTACGTGTTTTTTTAAATAAAAACTGTATTGGAGAGTGTTAATAAATAAAATAAAAGTTATCGTCACTACCCTATCTATTTACCAATTACTATCTTGTGAAAATTACGCTCTAACACAACAATGTCCGTCGACAAAGCTATAGAAATAAAAGGCTATGAGATCGATAAATCAAACATCGTTATAGAACTGACGACACTATTGTTACGACAGTTGTAGCATGTGGTGGTGAAGATACATCGCAACACATTAAAATGGAGAAAGCGACTGAAAGCGCAGGGAAGCCAACGGAGCTTAGCCTTCAAGGCAACTCCCATCTGATATCTAGCACAACAAGCAGCTTGGCCGATACGCCTGGTGATTCTGGTGTGTTATGCTTGGATAGCGAAGCTTCAGAAGCTACGAGTCAGGCTCTTATGTCGCACAGTCTCATTGGAACTGAAGAATTAACTTGTGATAGTGTTTACGATGCGCCTCCTTCGTGTTCTCAAGATATGATCCGTAGCACGACCAGCAGCGTCATGACCCGCAGTGACATCGACAACCAAAATATAGGAGCACCTGATGACATTGTTCCTGAACTGCTAGTTGAGACACTCAAAAAGCCAGCCTACGAAACTTGCCAGATGTTGTGTTGAAAGCATTAGAAAGTGAAAAAGTAAGTGCAGATGAAACAAGAAAGCCAGCATTAAGAACAAATGAGCCAAAGAAATCTCTGTCAGAGGATATTGTGTATAGGCGTCGGTGCCGAAAAAAGTCGCAAAGTGGGCCAAGTTCACAGAAGAAAAGAGTTTCGTTTCATGAGGATATATTAAATAATACAAAGACAGATAACATTCACATAGAAAGAGGTTTCATTTCATATGTGCCAGATGGTTCTTCCTGTGATAAGTTTAAGCAGAAAAATAATGGAATTCCTGATAGGTTTTCATGGTGTGCCTCTGGAGATAGAAGCCCTAAATATGCTGCAGATGTTGCTCAGCAGACTATGTCTGATATCCTTACCTATGGCACTTCCAAGAATGACAGAAGTGGTATTTTTGAATACTCTAGTCTAGACCCTGAGGGGAGCGAGACTCATGATAAAGACAATAATAATGATCCCCAACCGAGAGGTAAACTCTACCAATGTGATTCGAATAGTTCAGATTCAAACTTTAGCTGTGATTCTGAAACATCATCCAGTGACTCATCATCATCTCATTCAAATAAAACGGAAACAACATTACCGCAGAGAAAATGTGAGAAAGCACAGAAATCTTACTCCTGTGATGGGTTTGAGAACAATGGTCATGTGGCATTCATGAGAAAAACCTACTTCTCCGAAGCAGATATTGACCAATCTCATGATCGGGCAAAACATCCTCTTGAAGTTACTCAAAGCCCAAGTAAGATAAATGAAGTAAAGTCTGTCTTGAAGAAAAAACGTTACATCACTACAAACATAGTGGAAGAAAATAAACAGAACAGCAAAGTTTTAAACATATTAGATACAAATAACATCATTGACTCTCTAAAGAATTTCTACAAGAACTTCAACTTCAATTTCACCCCTGAAAAAGGTTTGCCAGAAAACAGCTTTGAATTGAACAATGTTGTTGAAGCATTAGCTAGTGATGTGAATCAGAACAAAAATATATCTAAAAGCTTAGACTCAGGGTTCCAAATTGAAGATGAAGATGACTTTGTTGAGATCAATTTAAATGGTCAACAGCTTGACACAGTAAAGTTAATCAAAGAAACTGCTCCAGCAGCCAAGAATACTCTCTCAGGAGAAAGAACACCAAATGAAGGCTCACCAAGACATAAACTAACTCTAAACATGAAAACAGCCCATGATAAAAAGTCGGTGAACAAGAGTGATTTTCCACCTCTCAGCAAATATGTTGTAAACTGTGAAAGTACAGTTTATGAACACAAAGGAGTCTCTTACAGCTACGTACATGATACATTCCAAACTGCCTTTGATGCACCTAAAGAAACATTTGTACCTATCCCAGAAACAACTCCTGTAACTGAACTAGTCACAAGTCCTAGCAAAACTGATATCAAATCACTAACTACAAGTACCAGCAAAACTGATGTAAGATCCTTGACTGATGTTGAAACCTCGAGTAAGACATCAACTCCCAAGCAACAGTTTAACAAGAACATACAAGACGAAACTGAAATGAAGAACGGAGTATCGAAGCATCTATCGTCACCAAAGAAACAAAACGTCAACCGATACCGAAAATCCGCTTCAACAGTGCAGAAAATGACTGAAGAAATAGTCCAAGCCAGCAGTGACAACTGCTCAAATACCGACAACTCAACATTAAAAGGCGCTGAGGACTTCAATGACGAGCTATTCGACAGCCCAGCCAATCAGAAGCTGCAGTCAAACAAATCCGCGCTACTGAATAGGTATCTTAAAAACGTGTGCCAGCGAAAGGACCTTGAGCTCAAAATCAAGAACAATAAGTTCTACCAGCTGAAGTTGCGGTTGGAGAAGCGGTTCCCGAGCATCATATTCCCTTTCAAAGACGCGTCGGAAACATTTCACATATCCGCGGCGAGAATGTCGCGTCTGATAGACAAAGAGGTGATCGAGAACAAAAGGCTTTCAGTGAGACTTCTCACGGCGGACGAACCGTCGTACTTTGACAGCTTCGAAGATAACGTCGCTATTGAATGCAACGAGAAACTGAGGCTTCAGATATTCTCTTATCCCAATGAGACTTTGAATAGGGTAAGTAACTAACACTTGTTAATACTACTTAGTGGCTCTGTGAACTGTAGACCTTGAAAACATATTTCGAAATGACTGAAATATAACTTTATTTACGTTTTCAACCCCCACATATCCGCCATTTGAAAAAAAAACTATATAGGTTATTGAACCTGCTCACAAAATTTCACGAGAATCGGTTGAGAAATGCGACCTGTAGTGGAGAACATCCGGACAGAAGCCGGCCAGACAGACAGACATACTAAAAAATATTTTTGCCTAAGCTGAAACGGAGACACTCGATCGCGCTTCGCGCTCGCTCGTTCAATTAACCATTGCCTTGGGTTTGTGCTTCTAGCTAGCACCTCATATTGTTTTTGTATGTGAAACAACAGAACAATGATGTGATGATGATTATATTATCCATAAACTATATTTTAGGATGTATATTATTGAGTATCCCAAAATGTTTTTGTTCATACATTGCCTAACATTGCAATTATCAAGCGTGGTTTAGATGCCTGCACTAGAGAACCATAAAGCTATCATTGTCCTAACATTTGGATCTAGTCCAAGTCTAGTGAATACTTAGAATGACTCACGCAAAACCCAAAAAGCCTGTTATAACAACATTGCAACGTTGGCCGGGCCAAATAATTTATTTATACCATTCTTATTCGCTATCACATCGAAAGGGGGAACATAAAGATATGAGTCATACATAACCACATCACCCCAAGTTTATTGACCATGCGTTTATTCATTTATAAATTTACGTGAATATTTTGATAGGTATAAACTATTTTCAATAAATAATCTTAAATTAAGGTTTTAGTCACAATATTGCTATTAGTATTACCCCACGAGTATACTTGGTATAACGATACACGATATATCGGGATAATGTTGAATAAATAAATAATATTAATACTGGTAGACAATCCGACACCATCTAGCCCAAAACTAGGCTTCAACTACCATGTACTATGGGAACCAGGTGATTGATAGAATACTTATATCCCTACTAATATTATAAATGCAAAAGTAACTCTGTCTGTCAGTCTGTCTGTCAAGTTTTCACGCCTAAACCGCTGAACCGATTTTGATGAATTTTGGTATAGAGATAGATGGGACCTTGGAGAAGGACATAGGCTACTTTTTATGTAGGTACCACGCTCGCGAAGCCGCGGAGAGCACCTAGTATTTATATAAATATTCATTCTTAAATCTGTTCTTTACTCGTAGTTAGGTACATCGTTATTCGTTTTGAACGAGATCAAACGACCATTACTACACCGATGTCGTAAACCTCTACAACAGACAATACGTTAAATTCATTTTGACAACGAAACAACTATCAATTCGACGAATAATTTAACGATATTATCGTTACGTTATCAAAATCGGTTGGCCGAATATAAGCTCAACAGGGTTATTACGTCAAATTAAAATCAATAACATTTATTCAATAAACTCACAAGGACCAATTTGAACCAATTTGTCTTCTTACTTGCTAGTGAATAGGTGCCGGTTCCTCCTAACCCCAGTTCAAGAAGAATCCGGCAAGATACTCGTCTGGTCTCAACACTTTTGTATGATCCGTGCCAATTTTATTACGGATACCGAGTCGAGTTAGAGCAGATTCATCCCTTTACAATCTTTAATTTGCAGATGATGAGAGTCCAATCTCCATACGCAATGGAAGATGGCACATGGACGCCTCTTCTGGTCTTCATCACCGATTACGCGCTATACGTAGCCAGCGTCAAGCAAGGAGGCACTGAATACGAAATGCTTTGCCGTTTGCCTCACAACGAACTGGATGCCATAGCCGTAAGTAACTTAATCTAACAGCTTATGGTTCCAGTAAACCAATACCTGCATTATTAGACTAACTATGTAACATTTTCGTTCGATAGATCAAAAACCATTGCTTGCAATAGATTTTAAATATTAATATGTTATAAAATATCTTATGTATAATAATAATAATAATGCCGGACATCTTACACAGCATCATCTGGCCCCAAAGTAAGCAGAGCTTGTGTTATGGGTACCACATGACTGATATACTACTACTACTTTATTTGTAAATACATACATATTATACATAGAAACACCAAGACCCGAGACAAATACTTGCAAATCATACAAACAATTGTCCCGCGGCGGGAATCGAACCCGCAACCTTCTGCGTCTCAGCCGGATGTTAGCCCACTGCGCCACAGTTGTATTTCTAACGTCGAACGCGTTCTTCTTACGTCGTATTTATTTAAAATATAGTATTCTATCAGTTATCTGGTCTCCATAATACAAACTATGCTTGGTTGGGATAATGCATACAACATCATCTGTATCAATTATCTACCAATATATATCTAGTTAATAGTTATTTATTTATTTACTGCTGCCCGCGGCTTAACGTTACGCGGCCCGTAATTCAAATTCAAAAAACGTTTTTATTCAATACAATCACAAGGATCACTTTGAAACTTCTTACATACTAGGTGAATTTTTGTAGACGCCAAATCCTCCTAAACCCAAGCCTGAGATATATTCCCGTGTTCCGCATAAAGGAAATGTTTATGTGTATGTTTTCTAAAGAAAACTTAAGGATATATTATTTGTTTCTGTTTCTAGTATTTATTATATGAAGATCACTATTTTGATGAACCCCATCTCTATGTTTATGAGTATAATAAATTTTCATATATATATTGTAAAGCTATTGTGAGAATATTATTTTCCTTGAATATTTATCTCAAAGACTCGCGGTTTCATTTTATAAATGGCACGTATTGCCCTTTATTTAAAAACAAATTTTGCTTGAATATCAGCTACTTTCTCCCAAAGAATGATGCTATATGACAAGCCACTATGGAATTAACTGAAAGAAACTTGTCTAGCTGTAGCTTCATCAGTACGTACTAAGCGGAACTTCAGCGGAACTAAGCCTACCAGCGAAGCAAGTGTTTCAATTTGTGGTCCCCGTTATAGTTTTGCATTAATATTAAGACCTAGGAAGATCTTGGAATCTACAAGATTCGTTGCCTCTCCATTCATTTCAATGTTGGTCGGGCTATGTATTACATGATCCTATCAGCCGAAAATAGGTAACAAACTGACATACAGAGACACTTACAAATATGAATAGATGTAATGTAAAATGAGACGAATCTCCTTGTTAAAAATGTGAAAGTTCAAGTCTGATAAGCCAGTATTGCTCTGATAAGTCTGACTCAATAATAAATGGTTTGATGAACTTTCTCAACCTTCACTTGTTGTGATGAAACCCAAGTACTGACTAGTTTGCAATAACAATGTTTCTGCTAAGGCCAAGTATATACTTATTAGCGTAAGTGTGACTCAACTCAACTTGCGAAATCCAGACATAAAGGTCACAACACAAACAGTCCGTAATAATACCATGGTTATAATAAATAAACGTTTTACAAACAAGAACATTACACAAGTGATACATGATTTACTTTATTGAATATTGCTGCTTGAATAAGCTGCTGTCTGCGGCATATTTATAATATAAAAGACTTTATTATTGATAGCAATGCATGGCCTCATGTCGCTCTGCCCTCAGACAGTTTTGACACATTTGAAATGTATAAACTCTCTTGTATTAGTTTTTCGTAGTTAAGGTAGTTGTAAGATGGATCATGCAAAAAAGCTCTAGGACCAGGACGAGTTTCTTGCCGGTTCTTCTCGAGCTTGGGCTAGGAGGAATTAGCACCTTAATTCACCTAGTATTTAAGACGTTTCAAAGTGATTCTTGTGATTGTATTGAATAAAGCATATTTTGACTTTTTACTTTGTCCTCGTGGTACATATATAGTTCTTCCAGATTCCGCAAATATTGCGTGATTAAGTCACAAAAAGACAAACATACACAGATATTATTATTATTATCATCTTAAACCGTTTATTCATTTATTTCTTACTTTGATCTTTTCTTTGATCCCTCTTTCTGAAGAGCCCTGTGTGTGACCCGTAATTTTCTGCGTCTTCTGCGCCCACTGTGGGCGCTTTCGATTCCCGTCGCGGGACAAATATTTGTTTGATGAACAAGGTTTATTCTGTGTCTGGGTGCTGCATATATTTGTCTCGGGTTTGTTATGCTATATATAATTTGTAGGTAGGTACATGTTCACAAAAAAAAATATAAAAGTAGTATATCAGTCATGTGGTTCCTAAAACACAAGCTCAGGTTTATTTGGGGCTAGATGATAGTGTGTGAAATGTACAACATTATTTATTTATTTCCTAATACCCTTTTAGATGAGGGATGTCCTCTTCTAACAGCGTACGACGCTAGCCTGTCGCTTCTGAACTAAACTATTAGTAGGAAGTAGGAAGAAAGGATACATTATTTCAATTTATTCGTGAACCCACTAGGTTCCGATTAATCCAAACCTACGTTGCTGAGACGCAGTTCGATTCCTGCTGCGGGACAAATGTTTGTATGATCTGCAAGTATTTGTCTCGGGTCTGGGTGTTTCTATCTATATAAGTAGTATATCAGTCATGTGGTACCCACAAGGATACACAAGTCAGCGGCACAAACTCGTTATTGGGCGCAGCTAAAATGCATGCTATTTCACCTAGCTTAGTGTGAGAAAAGGATAGACGTGCACCAAGGATACAGATGAGCAGTAAGGAGATAGCGTGATTATAATTTCGAGTCATATGATCAGATTAATCTATGATTTCTAAATAAAACGATTGCGTAAAAATAATGAATAGACCTTTGGCTCAAGGGTTCTCATGAAAAAACTTCTGAATGTAATTATGAAAAAAAAAGTTATTTGATATCTTGAATAAATAATCTATGCTTGTATAGGAACAATTTTTTAGTTTGCGTACTCCGTTTGTTATTTATTCACACCTAAAGTTGCGCTAAAATCAGTGATGCAAACGATTTTTTTTTAGTCTTGTATCTTTCAAATCCATATTATTTTCACAATTCTGTATTGATACAAGCATAGATTATGACAAGACAAATTTATATCACTTTTAGTTTTGGTTGTTTATCATCAGACGGATGTGTTCTGATCGCGTAAGTTTAAAAAACTTTATTTAGAACCTACAGCCGCTATCTCTTTCCAGGTCGGCCCAGAAGCACAATACATCCAAATCCTCGACGTAGCTGGCAACATAGCTTGCTCTTTAGTAACAGGAGAGTCATCACTCGGTGCTCGGCTCGCTTCTTCTCTGGAATGGAGCGCGCGAACTTCGCCTCTGCGCATCCTTCGTCCTCCCGCAATGATACCGCTGTCTTGCCGCGAACTAGCCGCAGCCGTTGCTAGGCAACGATATGAAAGACGGGTAAGTTAAGATGATACTTTCAGCAGATACCTCTTGTGTGGAAAATGCGATTTGAGTGCCGTCGAAACGCGTCAAGACCATTTGCTGAAGGTAAATAAATAAAATAAATAAATAATAAATATTGGTGGACAATGCACACAACACCATCTAGCCCCAAACTAAGCATAGCGTGTACTATGATGGCTAGAAGACTGATAGAATACATAAATATATTCTAAATACATACTTATGATACTTTATAATACCCAGACACAGAACAAACACCTATGTTCATCACACAAATGTTTATCCTGGGAAGGAATCGAACCTTCGACCTAAAGCGCATAAGGCAGAGCCAACTGAGCTGACAGTCGTATCATTAAAATTAAAATACTTTTTATCAGATAACCTTAGAAATAAATTATACTAAGCACATAAAAAACGCCTTCGCGCAACGAATGACTCTTAGGTGGTTTATCACGAAGCACGAAGCATTTCCATATAGAAGAGGTAAACCTGTTTGATATGGTGGTGTAACACTGGTGGTGTTTTCCAATGTGCGATGTCTATACGAAACATCTATACGCTTCGATCAATTACATCGTGTAGTTGAGCTTATTTACGCGCAATTTTCGTAAAAAGGGGTACAAACTTTTTGCTTCACGTATTAATATAATAATACTTAAATCTCATGGTTGGCGCAGCATGTGTTATTACAACATGTACATTGTACACCTAGGTGAGAAAGTGCCCAATTCCTATCGAGTGTGTCATTTGAGCACTTTCTCCCGAGTGATACACAGTGCTTTATAATTATACTACACCTAAGAGGAAAATAAAAAGGAGAATTATTTTTTAATTGAAATTTATATAAAAATACCAAACCCAAATTCAAATTTCGAAGAAATTTCCGCGAAATTTGAAAAAAGAAGCGAAGTAATAGAGGCACGTATTAATATAATAATACTTAAATCTCATGGTTGGCGCAGCATGTGTTATTACAACATGTACATTGTACACCTAGGCGAGAAAGTGCCCAATTCCTATCGAGTGTGTCATTTGAGCACTTTCTCCCGAGTGATACACAGTGCTTTATAATTATACTACACCTAAGAGGAAAATAAAAAGGAGAATTATTTTTTAATTGAAATTTATATAAAAATACCAAACCCAAATTCAAATTTCGAAGAAATTTCCGCGAAATTTGAAAAAAGAAGCGAAGTAATAGAGGCATCATCTTCATCTACTTCGCTTCTTTTTTCAAAATATTGTTCGGAAATCGGAAGAGGAATAAATCATTTGGCGGATTTGGAGTATAAACTTTTTGTCGTTTGACCTATAATGAAAATAACCATAGCTACCGGCTGATCTATGAAGAAATTAAAAAAATAACAATATACAAATGGATTTCTGTATACTTTTCTCTCCCGCTAAAGGCGTTAGAAATTAAATTAGGCAACAAAATTAAGTGTATGAAATACAATAACAAGGGCCCATAGAAAATAAATACCTTATAGACTAACATATATACATATAAACTTATGAACTACACAAAAAGTCAGGGCACTTTCTTCGTAAGCGGTGCTTCCCTATACCGTCGGTAGACCACTCCTGCCGACCAGAAGTCGGGTGCGAGAAATACGTCCTTGTACTTGGCAGCTACCCGGAGCACATACGACTTGAAGTTGGTCTCTCTATTTGATTCTAAGCGCTTAAAGCCATGCACAAGTACAGCGGGCGGCTCCCTGATCCGGCATCGGCCTCTCGTCCACGTACCGGAGAATACTCTCCCCCGAAGTGGTCGGATCTAACCGAGACACATATAAATCGGTACATAACACGGTAGGCTCCACCGTCTGCAGAGTGAGCCCAGCAGATAGCGGAGCGGAACCTCGCCGATTTCGGGACGATTTCGGTCGACGTTTCTTCGCCACGATAGTGAAGCCTTCATCGTCGACCTTATGCAAGCCACCGCTAGGCTTCATCGGATTGCACCGCGTCGCATATTTACGTTTTGCGCTGATTGCGGCGAAATAGCTGGCACTGCATTTACATTGCGCAATGCCACAATTTCGAGCTTCAACTCGGATACAGTTTGCTCCGAAAGTTGAAGTTGCGCCTGGATGCTGGAGACATCTGTCTTCAGCTGTGTTATCTGTTTAAGGACACACGTAACGTCCACGTGGTCCCAAGTCAGCGGCGGAAGAGAGGTGAGGTCTTGACAAACAAACGTCGGGACGTCATCGGGATCGGTCTCCAGGAACACCTTGAAGATATCCTCGATGTCCTTTTTGCCACGCCCTTCCCTTTGCCTGGTTATCAGGCGGATGGTGGTCGCCGCTGTATCGTGTAGTACCTTTTTGACGTCTGCGATCTGGGCTTCAGTGTAGCTGGAAGTCAGGATTTGGGTCAGACTGACCTGGTCCATAACATCCAGCTTGCATTGTATAAATGCAAGAACAGTGTCAATCACAATAGTGTCTGATCTTTTTGAACTAGCCATTTTACGTCGCGTTGACTCACGCGAATAATCTAGGTCAACATTGAAATAGCCACTACGAAGCGACCGTTCAAGCTGATGGAAACGATGCGGCTGACGATTTTAGTAGGCCTGAAATGATGTACTTTCTAAGTTATATTTGGAAAAGGAATAGGCAAGTTTCTCAGTAGGTGTGGTATAAAATACATTGTGTAGTTGATTAAAGGATAAACGCTGTAGAAACCACATGTAATTACCGCTCGTATTACGCGCTTTTGTGATGAAAAACAATTTAGTTAATAATCTTTGCGTAATGAATGTCCTTAAACAAAAAGGAAATGCACATACTCAGCTTATGAATTAACTTTACATTTTTAGGTAACCTCCATTGAAGTTCATTAATGAAAATCATACAAATGAAAACCACAATAAGTACTTACGCGAAATACAATCAAATCATAAATAACCAAACATGATTTTCCAAACATACAATTTATTTTCCTGTTTATTACGAAATTATTAAATAATACCCACCCACTATTTATACGGCTATTATTTCCTCCCAATCAAAGCTTTGACGTTTGGAAATGTTATTATAAACGAGTCTATCCTTATGACTAAACTCACAACTGCAAGAAATATTTCTACGGTAAACCATTTGGTCAAGGGAAACCCGTGTCAGTTATCCATTTTCACGGAATAATAAATACTAAATATTGTTGCACAATTCACACAATACCATATACCTAGTCCCAAACAATGCTTAACTTTGAATATAGAAATCAGATGACTGATAAAATCCGTTTTACTTGAATACCTCTGTAGTGCGTAAAATAAACTGAAAAGGTCCGATACCAATTTGAAAGTAAAAATACTGGCAGTTTACATTATTAGCATCTGCTAACGGCTTCGCAAAGAATCTAAAAAGTTCGAATATGTGCCAAGTGCACTAAAGAAGCCTTTGGGGCGCACTTTAATCTATTCACCACACTGGTTAAAAATATCTAGTGACACTATAAGAACTCTAAAAAAATAATTTTACTGTAGCATTATCTGTACTCGTCTGTTAAAAGAACACGAGATCTCAGAGCAGATGATCTCGTGTTCTTTCAACACGATAATATAATAGAATACAAAATAATATCGCGCTTACCACGTTAGCCCGGCAGGTCACTATCTATACAAAGTTTTATTAAAATCTGCCAAGTCATTTGGACATAATTGAGCCACAATCATAAGCAAAAGCAACCCCTCAAACTATCAGCTAAATAATATTAGTAGAGTTAATAACCATTCCTTTTTATCTGCACTAATATTATAAAGAGGAAAGTTTTGTATTTTTGTAACGAATTAAACTCAAAAACTTCTGGTCCGATTTCAAAAATTCTTTCACCATTAGAATGATACATTATCCCTTGGAAACGTTTATGTTTGAAAAATAAATGCCCGTGCGAAGCTGGGACGGGCCACTAGTCGAAAATAACTGTATTTATAATTGTTCACAGACACCTCAGATCCTGTTCTACGGACGCGCTTGTTCTGGCGATGCTGGGGACAGGTTGATTGAAGCCCCAGGAGCCTTCGCCCCTCCTCTAGAAGGCTACCTCATGTGCAAGACTGACAAGGGACGTCGCTTCGAGCCCTGCTACTTTTTACTAAGGTAAATATTGAATGCTTTAATGAAGTCATAGAAAATGTATGTGGTTTTGCTTTGTTACTCATAAAACTCTGCAAATGATCCTTGTGATTGTAATGAATAAAAATATTTTTGACTTTGACTTTGACTCAAGAAAGCTTGCACTTAGATGGGAGAGGCCGCTTGAGACAATATTACCGGGAAATCCCGGAATTTCACACATTAGTAAAGCATGCTCACTTCATTTGCGGTTTTATTGTGACGTTAACATTTGTTTGTTGAATCCTAGTAACCTAGTTAGGTTTTGTAGTAATTTGTGATAACAGGCAAAATGTATTCATAATATTTTACACCAGTCTCGGCTTCGCATGGGTGAATTATACACCTGAACCTTCCTCATAAACCTCTCCATTAATTGGTGAAAACAGTATTAAAATCCATTTGTTAGTTTTGGTGTTTATCGCGACAGACAAACAGACGCGCCCGGGTCACTTATTATGTGTACTATGTATGATTATAATATTCGTGTACAATTCACGCAGCACCTTCTAACCCCAGACTATGCAAAGCTTGTACTATGAGAACCAGATTACTGGTAAGAGGAATCTGTACCTAACAACAAAACAAAAACAAAAACAAATATAGAAAAAAAAAACAAATTATTTGACACGATCAAAATCTAAGTTCATCACAGGTAGGTATGCCAAAAAGGACCAGTCTCAGCTTATTGTTACTCTGCGCCATTAGGCGTAGGGCAACGCTGGTTTTCAGACTGGGCCTGTGTGGTAGTGACTCCACGAACAGTAGGGCGATTATGGAACTCTAATTACAATCAATGTCTATCGAAACGTCAAATTCGTCTTTTTCGAATGATTGAAATTACGCCGAAATGATAGACATTGATTGTAATTAGAGTTCCATAATCGCCCTACAGAGAGTAAGAACACAACTGTAATTAAAAGAAAGAAACAGCATAAACACACATAATATAGTAAATAATTTATAAAATTAAGTAAGTAAAAATCTGTATTAGAAAAAAAAAATGAGAATGTTCTTGGCTATGATAAAAAAAAACAGTTTAGCCATCATTGTCATCATTATCATTTGAACATCATCAGCTCTTTTCTAGTAGATGAAGATAGATTTCGTGTTGAGCTCATTAGGTTATAGATGTATTATTCGAGTCAGGGTTTTTTAAATTTCTACTTATTAACAGTTAATTTGTATTTATAGAGCGGGCGTCTTACACTGGGGTCCTCATTCCCCCGATGGAACTCCCCTTCCCAACAACATCGCCTTACGGTTGGTCGTCGGAGTGAGACGTCACGTGGACTGGAGCAAGCGACCGCATTGCTTCGAGATCGCGCTATGCGACGGCAGCCGACTTCTCTTAGCTGCGCCCGACGAGCCTGCTGCTTCATCTTGGCTTCAGTCATTGCTGTTACACGCAGCCCAGGTACATCTAGATCTTATACAAGGTCTTAAAAAAGTTCAGGATTCGACACTAAGAGTTCCTTTTAAAATAACTTCCAAAGATTCGTTCCTAAGGTCGTGGGTTCGAATCCGGACGTGCACCAATGGATTTTTCTGTTCAAAAAACGTATGTGCGCTATACCAGTACTCTCAAACGGTGAAGGAAAACATCGTAAGGAAACCGGCATGTTGTAGAGCCGAAGAAGGTCAAAGACATGTGCCAAGTGCACGAAAGGAGCCTCTGAGGCCCACTTTAATCCTTTCACCAAACTCGTTCTGAATAACTAATGACACGTTAAGAAGAAGAATTGCGATTTGCGACATATTTGTACAACATCAAAACATAAACCTTTATGGGACCACTTCGTCTGTCTGTCTGTCTGTCAAGACCAGGAAAGTCGCCTTCGCCTTCCTGAGAAACTTTTTCTCAGGAAGGCGAGGTATTGTAATTAATATACTAAGGTCTTACGGTGTCTTAAAGCTGTAAAAACATCAAGCTTCTAAATCAACGCATTCGAGAAATACAGCATAAAGTCGGCCATATTTGTCGCATATCTCGACACTCGCCAGTAAATCAAAAACCTGTGTTATGTATCCTTGAAACCTTTGCTAGGTGATATTCTTTACACAAAGCGAAAAACTTGATCACTATTTACTACCTAGTTATATGAATTATTGTCCAGCTATTGAACTTTTCGCATTTAATATTCAATTAGAAAAAGTCGCAAATCGTCTCATGTCCAACATAGTCCAGAAAGTAGAACTCCCGCAAGTAGAACAAAAAAGCGTAAGGACTTGCCTTATTACTCTAGAATTGAGGTTTGGACGGACTAGCACCTACATTCACTTAGCATGATTCAAAATGGTCCTTGTGATTTTATTGAATAAAGATAATGATTTGATTTGACCGGGCTCTGACACCTTACCGTGTGTCTATTGTGTCTGTACCTTATTGACTTCTTACGATCGTTT
This sequence comes from Lampropteryx suffumata, assembly GCA_948098915.1. Lineage (NCBI taxonomy): Eukaryota > Metazoa > Arthropoda > Insecta > Lepidoptera > Geometridae > Lampropteryx > Lampropteryx suffumata. The sequence continues at coordinate 5,921,088 of OX402564.1, read as the reverse complement.
CGCGCTGTTCAATGTTCAATAACAATGCCAAATTCGGAAAACGTCCACGTGTCATGTCTCTGCAGACAGTTCAACTCCCATTCTCAAGTGAAAACCAATTCACGGAACATTATTATGTAGCAATTAGCATTTCTAGTATAATTTTCCATTTTTTCAAGAAGAAAAAGAATATTGTTACTAGCTACTCTCCTCGTTGTACCTACATCAAAAATAGATTATCAAACATCAAGATCCATTCAACCTTGAGAAAGAAACAAAGAAACAGTCATACAGAGAAACTTTCGAACTTATAATATCAACTAGTTGGTGCCCGCGACTTCGTCTGCGCAGGATTAGTACTTCGTGTAATTCTAACGGTTTTTGCAGCGCACGCCAGAATAGCTTGCAGATGGTGGATTTTTTTCCTACTTACGTCAAGTAGGAACAAAATCTACCATTATCGTTATATTTTGGACAATTCACACAATATCTTTATAAATTATAGCCTATGTGTTATTCTGATGTATAAGCTATATTATTGTCAAGTTTAATTAAAATCCATTCAGTAGTTTTAGCGTGAAAGAGTAACAAACATACATACACACTTTGGCGTTTATAATATTAGTAAAGAAGGATATGGGTTTTCCATTCTTCCAGGCTTTGGAAGAGAAGGACGGTGCTAAATCAGACCCCAGAGCTGGTGGTCCACCTCCTGGCTGCACGATCCTCGTGACCCCGACCGAGGTCATCAGTCTGCGCGACACTCTGGACATGGCCTTCATAGCTGGAGCTGCAGCCTATCTGAAAGATCGCGGATCTGAAGCCCTACTCAAAGGTACATTACTCTCCCTCCTATCCTTAGAGTTTCTTGCCTTACAAATTGGTCCGACTCCGCCACAAATATAAATCTAAAAAATACCCCGGCTTGATAATAACATTTAATTATTATTCATTAGGACCATTGAACCCAAACACGATATCTCTGTTGTAATTTAGTGAGGAGTTAGGCATCCTGCAGATACCAGGTGATCCGCAGCATCAGGTCATGGCCATGTTTTTGCAATATCGTCGCAGTAACAGGATACCACATTTTGAGTCGATCAGCCCCCATCATTTCATCAACTAGGATAGAGCTGAGTGAGATCTTCAAAAGACTGAGCAGATTTTCTTGAATCAAAACCTTCAAACTCACACTTTCATCACACATGCACACAAACACAAGCATCCAAATACTTGGCAATCTAACGTTTTCTTAACGCACGAAAAATTTTCACGTTCCGCCTGAGCCGAGCGTGCAAGCGAGAGCGCGGAACAAGCGATAGAGAGCCACGATCGGACTAAGCGTTCGGCTTGTGACGCATCTTAATAAGTTAAAAGTATGCAATTTTTCATAAATTTTTTCTTATGACGTTATCACGTAAAATTTTCGTCCGATAAACCGACTTTACAGAAAACCATTTTGTCTCTTTCTCATATACCAACATATTTGATTAGTTTAATATTTTTTAATATTTTTTTGTTTTTCTTTTATTACTTAGGTAAGACACTCATTGTACAAGTCGTAAATCTAGAAGAGTCCGTAGCGAGTCCCTGTGACCCCATTAGACAGGCTTTTTAATCCTAGTGTAGGGAACAGTCTCCTAACGGTACTACTTTTATATTTACAGGAAAATTATAATGTAGTGACATAAGAACTTTAGTCTACCAGCTCTTTGTATTATATTATTAACTAAGAACACTATTGATCAAGTCCTTTTCAAACGAATCTAAATCAAAATCCGTTTACCCGTCACATACACATACATACATCTTAAACTTATAACACTCTGTTTGCTTCAGGGGTTAAAAACAAATAGAACTTACCTGGCTAGTTATAAATCGGGTGCACTAGTATTATCAACTCAGTATGCTCACACGGGCATTTGAAACTGCTAATCTTAGACTACTTTAACAAATATGACGTTACGACAACATGCAGTTATTAACAGCATGCAATTTAGTATAACTAGTTGCTCCAATTTAAACCATATTAGGTGTCGAGCAATTACTTCTCAAAAATATTTCGTACCTTTAGAGAACAACTTGTAGAGTTGAGTTGTAGTTTGTATGAAAAAACACAAAGTTAATATCTTTACAGAATACGTGGAAGAAATGCGGACTGACATAGAAATCCTGGCGTGCGGTTCTATCAAGAATCTGACAGCTTTCAAGATACCCGACACCGATGAGAATTGGTGCTGTTTGGTAAGCATCATCAACATTGATGATATAATAATTTTACTAGCTTCTGTCCGCAGCTTCGCTCGCGTGATACCTGCATAAAAAGTCTATGTACCGTCCTCAAGATACAATGTATCTCTTTATCAAATTTCATCAAAATCTTGTTCCGCCGTTTAGCTGTGAAAAAGGATTAAGCAAACAGACTGACAAACAGAAACAAGTTTGAATTAATTATATTAGTATGGAGTATACCGGCTAACATTACAAAAAAAAACTACATACCACAAAACGAAACTTACCACAAACGAAAATTTTATTATATTGGCATCACTGAATAATATTGTTATAAATTTTAATATTTATAACAATAATATTCAGTGATGCCAATATAATTAAATACAGTAATCTAGGGTCAATAGGCTCTATCTAGATCTAGGTAAATCGATCTAAAGACTGTTTAAATATATTATATTATATTCGATTGCAGACACTATTAATTTATTTATATGCACTTAGGTTTCAATTTCTTATTTTGTTTTGTAGTGTTCTCGCTTAAGCTTTTTTATTATTACATAATTCGAAATTTATGCTAGAGTTTATTTTGAGTCTCCTTATTATTATCCTTATTATTATTAGTAAATGACTAAGACATCAGTTATAAAAAAAATTGTTTGGTTATTTCAACATTATCGCTGAGCTATGATACTTTTGAAATTGCAACACACACGCACTTTTAGTTTTAAGTATCTAGTGTCCAACTTAAAGTTTTATGTGTTTACCATTATGTACAATGGTACAATTAATTGTTTCGTATGTGCTGGTTTATCAAATAAATGTTGTATCTATGTATCTATCTATGTATTTCTTTGTTTGTTTCTCAATGTTATTATTGGCTGGATGGATTTCGATGAAATTTTGATAAATATATAATTATATAATGGCCTCAATTCTGTTGGCACCAACCTAACTAATTTTAGCTAATATTAGGTTTGAACTGTCAAATTAACCTTTCGTATTCTGCTGCTACCAACTTATCCTAATTTAATTGTATCTAACTTAATTAAGCGTTCCTAATTTAGTTAGATGGTACCAACTGAATAGGTTTTACAAATGCTATGACTATTAGTTTAGTTAAACTAAATATATTTTAGACAATTCCTAATTTTAGAAATGAACCAACCGAATCGCCACCAATACCTATATAATTTAGGTCTGGGTGTTTCTATGTATAATATGTACATATATACAAAAAAAGGTATATAAGTAGTATAACAGTCATGTGTTACCCATAACACAAGCTTTGCTTACTTTGGAGTCAAATGGTGCTGTGTGAAATGTCCGGCATTATTTTCTCCGTTTCAGCTTAGATAAAAATGCTTTCGTGTGTCTGTCTGTCCGGATGTTCTGCTCTACGGGTCGCATCTGTCAACCGATTCTCGTGAAATTTTGTGGGCAGGTTCTATAACTATATAATTGACAAATTCTGTGGCGCAGTCGGCTAAGGTCCGGCTGAGACGCAGAAGGTTGCGAGTTCGATTCCCGCCGCAGGACAAATGTTTGTGAGACCCGAGACAAAGTATTTGTCTCGGGTCTGGGTGTTTCTATGTATAATAAGTATATATTTACTAAAAAAAAAAAGTATATAAGTAGTATGTCAGTCATGTGGTCAGTCATGTCATGTGTACCCATGACACAAGCTCTGCTTACTTTGGGGCCAGATGATGCTGTGTGAAATGTCCGAGATTATTTATTTATATTATTTTTATTATATATTATTTTTTTGTCGATTCAGTTTTTGGAAATGTTTCAAAACGGGGGAGATATTTTTGAAGGGGGATTTTGAAGGGGTTGAAAACGTAAAAATGTTATATATCGGTCATTTCGAAAAATGTTCGCGAGGTCTACAGATCACAGAGCCACTAGTTTATTTATTTATATAATTATTGTCCTGATCAGGAATGGAGCGTGTGTGAAGCTCGTGAACGCGGAGCTGGTTTGGCGCTCGTGATGGCGAGTAGTAACGAACTGGAGCGATTCATAGCAGCAGTCGAACTAGCCTTTTGTTCGCTAACGGTACGTTGTTTCATACCAATACTATTTACCAACCAATTTCATAACCCTACAGTTACGTGCGGTAATCGATCAATCTTCTCCTTACCATGTCAGTTATTTCGAACCTGTGTGGTGAAAGGAGTAAAGTGCGCCTTTCGGGCACTTGGCACATTAGTTCTACGACATGCTGGTTTCCTCACAATGTTTTTCATCACAAAGGTGATGACCTTTGAACTGTTCACACCGTTCACATACATATATAGATAATAACTTGTTCTATGTACCAGATGACTGATAGAATACTTCAATACATACTTGTGATACTATGTTCATCACACAAATGTTTGTCATTTGAATCGAACCCTCAATCTCAATATATATATTGCCAAACATTAAAATGATATCCTGAATAACTTTATAATAATAATAATAATAATGCGTTCTTCTTCTCTATTTCCCTTTTTCTTTCTCGTCACACATACGCATACACTGTTTACAGTACCATCCTCTCAGAAAATTGGTTGGTACCATCTGACTGCCAGCTCTACCACCGCGAGCGCTCATTGGTCAAATCAATTAGCGCGTGCTTCCCCGCCTCCATGTAACACACTTCCGTCCCTTTTCACGAAATCACTCGCACAGATTGCAGGATAGCAAGAGAAAAGATGTTACACATCAAAAAGTAGCTTATGTCTTATAATTTAACTCTAAAAGATTAGTAGAATAGTATGTATAGTCTCTATAAATCTGCTATGTAATTATAAGAAAACTGTTATGTAATTATATTCCTTATTCCTTCTACAGTGCGAGCCATTTCCACTGAGCGTGGTTGAAGGAGCCAAATCAGCTTGCAGTACCGCTAACAGCAAGTACGAAGCCGCCTGGTCTCACATGTTGCCTGCGCATCAATGAAGGGGAAGTATTCGATTCTACTCTCTCTCTGCATAGGAATAGAATAGACAATACTAGGTCACAATGTAGAGTTATGCTTTTATTAGTTACTAACTTTATGGTATAAAAACATACAATACTATAAAAGTTATAGTCCATTAAAATGTTACATTTTTTAGGCCTTAGTGTGCATTTGTCAGAGGACGCAATTTTATTTTTTTAATGTGTAGGGGGGGTCAGTAGAAGCTTAAGTTCAAGTTTGTGGGGTCGGCACCCTTGTCCCCCGGCCGCCATCTTGGAAAAGGGGGTGCAAAGGGTTTTCGCGCTGTATCTCGTAAACTAGTTACCTTACAGAAAATTTAATCAAACATAAAATGTAGCAAATTAAATTTCCTACAATTTTATTTCTATTACTTTTTATCGTCAAGTGACCAACAAAAAAGTTATAAACAAAAATAAATGAAAATTTTGTTTGTTTGTTCTAGGTTTTACAGCGCTCCAAACTTAAACGGATTCTCGAATGCTCATAGGGATGCAATAAAAACTAAAAATTAGGCTTACTTTTCTATCTATATTTTTTTTATTTATACAATTTATTATGATCTTAACATTCCTATGCTATTATTGAACTATGTTTGACCCTTTTACCCACCACCTATGAGGTATAACATGGGCAAAGTCAAATTTATAAAAATTTAATGCATTTTTTAATGCATTTTTTGTCACTGTCTTAGCAAATCGTTTGTATCGCAGAGTGTCTAGAGTATCGTCTTTATTTCCGCCATATAAAAAGACGAAAAAACGTTCGCCAACAACACTGAGTAACGATGACTCGACTTTCTCACTCATAAATAATTTAGTTCCACTTGCTAACTCTGGATGCTTCTGCAAAATTTTTATAAATTTGACTTTGCCCATGTTATACCTCATAGGTGGTGGGTAAAAGGGTCAAACATAGTTCAATAATAGCATAGGAATGTTAAGATCATAATAAATTGTATGAATAAAAAAAATATAGATAGAAAAGTAAGCCTAATTTTTAGTTTTTATTGCATCCCTATGAGCATTCGAGAATCCGTTTAAGTTTGGAGCGCTGTAAAACCTAGAACAAACAAACAAAATTTTCATTTATTTTTGTTTATAACTTTTTTGTTGGTCACTTGACGATAAAAAGTAATAGAAATAAAATTGTAGGAAATTTAATTTGCTACATTTTATGTTTGATTAAATTTTCTGTAAGGTAACTAGTTTACGAGATACAGCGCGAAAACCCTTTGCACCCCCTTTTCCAAGATGGCGGCCGGGGGACAAGGGTGCCGACCCCACAAACTTGAACTTAAGCTTCTACTGACCCCCCCTACACATTAAAAAAATAAAATTGCGTCCTCTGACAAATGCATACCCAAATGTAACTTTTCAATGGACTATTAAGGGTGCAATAACTATGATTACATGACGTTTAACACATCTGTTATTAGCTCTGATTCTGTTGTATGACTAGCTAAAATAGATCTTATTTTTTTGCACCAAAGTTTTATTTGGAATAACATTATTAAATGACACGTCTTTATTGTAAAAATGTCGTTTAAAAATATCACTTTAATTTGAACTTTGTTCTAAGTCAAATAAGATTGAAATTTTAGCTAGTCTGGTGAAAATACAGAAGTATTACCAGTGTCAAGGATCGTGATTTTCTGAATCCAAATCTGAACGTTACGATATATTAGTGTGTAACACCTTTGTATTATTAATGTCACGTATAATATCGTATTGCAAACGTAAAGCATGTTATAAATTCAGTACATGATAATTCAACTATATTGTATGTTTGAAAACTCTATATATCTTAATTTACTTAAAACGGTATATTTATCATATGTGAGTTTTACTTCCCGATATCTTAAATATTATATCAGATTAAAAATATCTTTAAAATCATGATAGTTTCAAAAGTAATAACTATATTTCAAGCGTTCTGCCTAACAGAATTGCATTTAACTTCAGTTCAAGCTATTGCAATTGAACGGGTTTGTTGAGTTCAGTGCAAACATTGCTTGTCATCTTTGCATTAGAAAGATGATGATGAGCATGATTCAGTATGCCCGTTTATTATAACATCAAAGAATTAACCTTACATTGTAATACTTAGTATATCTTTTCTAAATTATACCTAGTATGTAACCTCGAATATACTCTACCCGTACTTAAAAGTGACGTGTATAGAACTGTCTTTGTACAGGACAAGCTAAGTTTGAAGCACAATTTAGTTAAATAACAATGAAGGCTTCCCTTTCCGTAGCTCGTAAGTATTACGACCACTTGCTTAGACTTTGTTTGCAATATCAACATGATCAGTATTTTCTAAAGACTTGCATCGATAGCTGCTCCTCAATTTGGATAAACCAATGGCGACGATTTTAAAATGAAAAATTACAAAATTGGAATACATTTTATTAAATACAATAAAAACTTTAAATTGTCCTACATGCTAGGATTTAGGTGCCAGATCCTCCTAACCCAAATCCAAAAATTTTATATTTGCTTTTTTGTATGTTCCTTCTTATATCTACGAAAAACTATTAAAAATAATACATGGTATACATTTTGATAAACACGGGCTTTACTCACGTATTATTTTGTCTATGGAGGCACCGACACTGTTTCTATTCATCTAAAGAATCTTCATCAGGGTCATCAGTTGTCATCAGGGTTGATTCGCGGTCCGTGAGTTGCTCGGCAAATGAAAATATACGAAAATAACTCAAAAATACGTGAGTAAAGCCCGTGTTTATCAAAATGTATAGTACAACACGAATGTTTTGAAAGTGAAATAACACATGGTAGGTAATACATTGCAATTATGTCATTTAACTGTCAGAGAGCAGAGCAACATGACGCCATGCATTCCTATGAACAATATAAGAATTTTTATTATCAGCAGCATAGTAGCGTTCTAAGAGCTTCATAATTACTGTTGCAATGCTCCTACGAGTTTTGTTACTCTCCTATGCTCTTCAATCATCTTATTTTCGGCGCCATTAATAATCTATTATCTATTAAAGTGATTAGTTATAATTTAGAACGTTTGGTTAACGCTCAATTGCACGTTTATTGCTGTCACAATGTGTATGACGTACTTTTGCTAGGTCTGTCTGAAATTTTGAATTATAACAATCGTGTTGATGTTGTTAACAAGAATGCAGTAAGTGGTTCTTAATTTACCAGCTTAATATGAATAATGTAGAAACAATTCCTCGTTACTTAGGTCACAATAGTTGGTCCCATTTTGTATTAACAGTATCATTCGGCACGAATTTTAAATAAAAGTAGCCTATGTATGGATAAGACGATAATTAGATTTAATGTAACATAATATTCAATTCTTAATTTAATATACCAACATTACTGTAATTATTTCGATATGAACATATATTTCGTATATATTTGTCTATGATTTATTATCGCAAAAGTCAGAAATTCATCATTATCTTATTTATTATTGTATATTATAAGTGGGCTTCGGCTAAATGTTATGTGATGGCGTGCTATTCTGATACTTGATGGAGGAGGCAAAAATACAATCAAGTAACGATACGATTAATTAATCGAAATAATCAGTAGTCGTGACACGAAATTTCATAAATTTTACTATCATCACGTATGGCAAACTATCAATTAGGATTTGTATTTTGTATTTGTGCTTGCAACTTGTTACCTAAGGAATAATATTTACTGTGCAAACGTTTTGCAAAATATATGGCTTTACATATAAACGCTTTTCAACCTGAACCCTGGCGAAACACTAACTCACTCACTATTTATCACTATCTCAAAAAAAAACGTAGCGTCTCGGGACGCCCGACAGAAGTGATAACTTAAACTAATCTAACTAGCGCTGTGGGTTAGAATGAGATAGAAGGAGCCTGTCTACCGCTGCCGTATGCGTGAGAGTAATGGGAAGACAGACAGGCTGGCGCCGTAACACGTTACGTAACGAAGCTGTTTACCCTCCCATAAGAAGTTATCACTTCAAAAAGGTATGGCACTATTTTAAGCAGTGTAGTTTTGACAGAAGTTGAGAGACGCTTCTATGTATACTGCCACCAACTTATCTGTTCAGGTGGCCAAAGAACGAACTAAAAAAACTCTCATAGAAAAAAAATGACATTGCCAATAGAAAGAGGCGCCACCCTAACCGGAACAAATAAGTTGGCACTATAGAGGGGATAATGTTTGCACATCCTTGACATTCTCAAACAACTAAGTAACTGACGATTTGAGAAGGTATCTATCGAAGATGACAGTCAGGCATGTTTTTAAGTGTTTTGCTCATATACGCACTACAGAGGTACTGTACAAAATCTCTTCCAAATTTACAGCTTACCATTCGAATACGTTAAGATGTTGAAGTTCGTAAAATTTCGTGCAAGTTCGTGAAATTTCGTGTTACAGTCGTTATCGGAGTTATAGAGAGTCAAGTTTAAATGAATAAGGCTTGTGTGAAACGGCTTGGTAGATTTTGTACGGAAAACGAGAGATTTGTGTATCACGGACCTTATGTAGCTTTTTTTTAAAAGCTAATTTTAATGGTTTTATTTTGAAATTCCGTTTTGTAGTAATTTTTTGGGGAAGTTGTTTTAGTAGATATTTATTTTTAAATCAATTTTGGCTGCTTTCTGTTACCAAATATGAAGGAACATATGATATTGTTTCGTATGTGTATTAGGCCGTTATATAGGCCGTGTGATATTAATGTATATTTAGAGTAGGATTTAGTATGTTTGCTTGCATTTTACAAACAAAATAAAATAGTTGCTTATTTTGTTTATAACATGCAAATACAAGTAATATTAAGTATCGCAATTTATTTAATTTGTCCATAATTAATGAAATACATTATTTTCATACCAATTGTTTATAATGAGTTATTTTATTTTTAATCAAAATTATTTACATCGATTTATGAATGTTGTTAATTTTGTGTATAGTGATTGCTTTTATGGTAATGTATGCCAGTTACAATTTACAAGACTGTTGGACTTTATTACAAGGTTTTAAAGTTGAAATTGGCAATTTGTACTCAGATACCGCTCAGCTGTGATTTGTGTTCTAATTATTAAGTTTGTTGTTCGTGCATAATATTAGATTTCATGTTTAGATTATATAACTTTTATGTCTTACGCATAGTTGTTAATACTGCAAATATTTGTAATGTATTTCTAATACATTTTTGCATAGAAATAAATGACTGGCTTAATTACCGATCTCAAATCAAATTACCAGTGAATGTGTCTTTTTGAAACCAGCATTTTTTCAACTGTCAAAATTACTTGCATCAGCGGCGATGGATTTGCAACCTGTCTATGAGACACTGCAAAAATGTGAGCATATGCTCATTATGTTTGGACATGCTTCGCGACTACCCTCGAATACCTAAGTGAACTAAACATCTAAGGAAGTGTCTACCAAACCTGGAAACAGTCGTGAGCATGATCGTTTGTTTTATTTTTTTAAAACATTGAGTTATGTTTGTCAGTTGCACATCGGCTTTACTTATAAACGACTCTTAACCTGAACACAGCCTTAACACTGCTTAAAATTCGCCCTGTCACTATTTGTCTCTAACAAAAAGAGATGGTACTATTTTAATCAGTAATTAACTTTGACTGTAGTTGAGAGACGTTTCTAACTAAGGCCTTATTTATTTAATCAGCTTTTATTTCTATTATTACTGAATAATCAATTTGCTATTTATATTATTCCTTCATCTCACTATTTTTTATCGGTAATTATAATGTACTCAAGTTAAACGTTGTACACGCTAGTTCTGAATCTATCATTTCGCTGGACAATCTATTTTATTTTGTTAGCACCAAAGTCTGAATTCGTGTATCATAATTAAAAGTCATTTCTTAAATTGATTAAATTCACGTAAGCTTATTTTAGACGCTTTGTAATTTTTTTGATTAAAAACGCGGAAAATCTATTCAATAATAGAACAAAATGTAAATTTGAACTTATTTGAAAACTGTCATTTAAAGGTGTTGCTCTAATTTAGACTTTAGTGCAAACAAAATATAGTTTGTACTCTAGATAAGTTTTAGTTAGTCCGGTGAAACGAAAGAATCAGGGTCAATATCGGCTGTACTAAACAGTTATATTCTGGTCACGCTAACTCTGCAATGGAATAAATGGGCAACCCCAAAAATATGTGTTTATGGTAAACATTTATATTAGTCATAAGTAGATCATATTTTTGATATTTATTTTTAAGGTTAGCTAAATTTGAAAGAATGACTCACCACTTAGTTAACGGCATTTTTCGAATATCATGGTTTTTAGAAAAATATCATGTCAAATTAAAACTTAATAAAGCTAAGCAACCAATCAAAAAAAAACAATTCCATTTTACGTAGTTCAGGCAGTGTTGCCATGTGTCTCCATTTTTCGTAGAACAGACGTTTCGTAGTCTTTCCATGTATAGATTCTCAAATTCCACTATTTTTTTTAGTTCTGTAGAGTTAGCGTCGCCAAACTCTACGGTCGATGTTGGTGCGTTCTCGAATATTCCAATTAATTAGTGACAATATACTCTTCCGTTCTTGTTACATTGGTAGCTAAAAGTATTAATAAGAACAATAATAATGTTAAAACGCTGTAAGTTGATGCTAGATTTTGAATAATTCCTAAATTACATATTATGTAACGTCCTTATTGGAGAATGTTTAAAGGTTCTTTTTAAATGTTAAAATCTGTAGACTTGTTACTATGACATAGCTAAACTGGATAATATCTAAATTTATCGGTACATATATAATCTAAACGTTATTGAAGTAACATTTTTATTGTATTGATAAGGTTTAGTAAATGATACACCCGGTTTCAAATTACTACAAATTTATATTATTTTGAGAACGGTTTTGGTTACGTCCTTTCACTCGCACAAAACTCTTCGTAGCAGTGTGCGAGTGAGATCACATGATTATATTATAACCGTTTAAGGTTTAAACAAACGTACATGAAACAGGTTATACCAACATCGTTACAAGAAAATGTTACATTTACAATAGCACTATCTTCTTCACTCCCACATACCCGATATATTGCAACTTGGTAATATTAAAGACCATTTGAATTATTATCGCTTGAAATAATTGTTCGTAAACAATAGAGTAAATTCTATGCGGCAGTATTTTCTTGTTTTATTAATCTACCCTTTTGGAGGATTTCCTTGTAGGTACATCCAACTGGGGACTTAAAAGGTCCGCCAGATTCCACATTCGCCATAAATCAAAAATATTTTAATTTTAGTTCAGTGTGGTCATTGATAACGAATAAGAAAAACGAATGAAGACACATTCGCCATTTATGTATCAACTATATTCTTTTGGCGCTTCGGCGGCCGCTGCTGAGGCACGCTCGCTTTGCTCGCTCGCCTTGCGCGTTGTTTTCTATACTCTAACTAACAACCCAACCAACTCGTTTCGATCTGATTAATTTCTATATGAGAAACGTGAAATCTGTCGAATGAAGAATCATGAATAATATAGTTTCGTCAGAGGTTGAAATCTGGCGAATCCGGAAGAAATATCTATGAAATGATCTGACGAATGTGGAATCTGGCGAATGTGTCCTAAAACAAAGGTACCACTACAGTTCCAAATATTCTGCTAGGTGCCAAATAAAAGTGTACAAGCAATAGTGTGTTTTCAGCAACACGCGTGTGAATAACTATGTTCAATAAAACAGGAATTCGTCAGAATGCAATCATTCTGACGACCTCTGTGGGGCAGAGAACCAAAGGCTGCGATGCAGGAGGTTGGTTCGATTCCCGCCGACACAAATATTTTGTATGATCTGCAAGTTTCTGTCTCTGGGTGTTTCAATGTATAATATATATGCATTTACAAAATAAGGATATTAGTCACGTGGTACCCATAACACAAGCTCAGCTTACTTTGGGGCTACCTGATCCTGTTTGAAATGTTTGGTGTTTATTTCCGTCCGTAGGTGGCGGTCTCAACTAATGGTTTCAAATTCCCACGATATATAGGTTATATAAAAAATAATCTCAGATAGGTAATGGTTTCAGTCATGTCCTCACTCCATCAGGTGAGCCGTGTGTTTTGACGGCTCGGTGAATCGCAACTTTGTTTGAAATCCAAGTCCAAAAGCAAAGGCTAATCAAACAGGATTTCTATTTCTTACACCAATGAGACAAACAAGGATCTTAAAGTACCTACCCAGATATCTACATCGCAAGAAACCTACTGGTAAGTACCAAACCGGTATACACACCTCCCAAGTAGATTGGGTCATTTGTATACATTTAACCTACATTCGCCCGCGATTCTACCATCAACACGGTAAATATTAACAGAATACGAAAACAATTCAAAAGCTGTCATCCAGCTGAGGTTTGATTCCAATCGAGCTTACAGAAATTAACAGAATTACGGTATACAGACGACGAAAATCTGGATCGAGACCCGTCCAGTCCAAATTATTTTGATAGTCGTGTTGTACGAGTACCTCAATCTTTATAAACAATTCTCTTACCATTAAGAGTGTCTGGTAAAAACATCGCATGACCCAAGAGTTGGCTTCTATCTGACTCAGCGTATTAGCATTGCCGCCAGTGTCTTGGGAACGCTGCCCTCTGGCAGTGATCTGGATCAGGTGAGCTATCTATAGACCGTTTTGATACGGTCCTCAGATAGCTCAACTATTTTATATTATTGTATATTATTCTGAAGGTACATTTCTGTAATTATACTTGCTATTTCCCTTTTTAGAAAACGCTCTAGAAGAATGGGTATATAAGAGTAAGGAAATTTAAATGCAAAAAACTATGTCATACGGTTCTTAAGTAACTAATTTACTTTACCTATTTTCCTTCGTACAATACTATGAGTAGGTATGTTGGTATCTAAATATAAAAAAATTGTTATCCTAATGAGCTTAATTTTGTTCAATTAAATTAATTGAACAAAATTAAGCTCATCATTTGATAAAGTCCCAATGAGGCGTTTGCTAATAGCAAACGCCTCATTGGAACTTTATCAATCAAATTTTGGGTCTGAGAGGCCTTGGCATTAGGACCGACATGGAAGGAAGAGGCCGCATGTGCCCAGCAGTGGGTGGGATAGTATAGGCTAACTAAAGAAAAATAAAATTGTCCAAGCATGTGTCTGTCTGTAAAGGCTTTCGAAGTCAGTAGGGATCCACCACTGATCAGGTCCCAAGTCTAGTTAATTCTTCATAATCTTAATTCAAGATCATCTAGTTAATTCTTCTCGGACGTGGCAATAAGAAGACCAGGATAGCACCAGGATTCCCATAAAATGTACCTAAGTCGATTCAAAATGGACGTTACCTATGTCCTAAATAAAACAGCAAGTATTTACAAAAATCTTACAATAAGACTCTGTAAATTGTTTTTCTCTGCTATCTTTCTACATGTTTATCTAAGAGGATAGTAGGTACCTACTAGAGCTGTTTATCGGGTAACAACTCCAGGCTGTAAACGACTTATTAGCAAACCGGCTGTATTAACATACAAGTCTGGTAAACAACATCGGCATTCGGCGCAGATCAGAGCTAGTCTACATAAATCTGTGGTGCTTGATTGCCGTATTATAATGGAGTTAAAGGTAAGCTTAAAATGTTTCTATAAGAGGCCTACGCAATGCCGCAGTGTACCTACTTCAAATTGTCCACATAAACAAGCACACGTTTTATTAAATTGTTTTTTTGCGAGATTAAAATGCTTCTCACTTTATCGAAAGCACAGAATACCTTTACTCGGGAGACCGCGGCGGGAATTGAACTCGCAACCTTATGCGTCTCTGGCGGGCCTAAGCCCTGCGCCACAGTGTTCGTCAAAGAATTGGTCTATGTGAGAGTAGAGTTGGAGCGACCGACTCGGCGCACCGTAATAAATTAGAATAGGATATATCTTTATTGTACACCTTATATATTAAAACACAATACTACAATTTAATTAAAGTAAAAGTATTTAAGTGGTACAATGGGCGGCCATATCGCTTGAGAGCGATCTCTTCCTGAAAACCTTTAGATGGAAAGGATCGTACCTATTTAAGAAGTTGAGTGGACGGCGCGGCGTACATGTGTAGGTAATTATTACGTATTAGGTATGTAATTTGTGTAAGTAGGTACCCACCATTTTGTGCAGTTGGAATTATTTTTATTTAAAGCTTTATAATTAACTAGCTGACCCGGCCACGCGTTGCTGTAGCTCAGTAGTTCTAATACGTTGAACCCATATACGCTAACCTCTAAAATTATCAGTGTTTCACTACTATATTATGCATGTATTATATATATAAACCTTCCTCTTGAATCACTCTATATATTAAAAAAACTGCATCTAAATCCATTGCGTAGTTTTGAAGATCTAAGGATACATAAGGACAGACAGACAGCGGGAAGCGACTTTATTTTATACTATGTAGTGACTATCTGCTGCCCGCACGCACCACGCGTAGCACCTACATAAAGTGGCCTATCTCCAAAATACAATCTATCTCCTCACCAAATTTCATCAAGATCAGTTCAGCCGTTTAGCCGTGAAAAGGTAAACATACAGGCAGAGACAGAGACGCTTTAGATTTAAATAGTATGGTGGATATAGATAAATAAAAAAAAATATATAAAATTTTATTTATTATGAACTACCGTGTATTCTGGTAGGTAGGTATATTCTAATTCTGAAAGTTTTTAGTAGTTTAATTGTTTTTAATGGATTTTGGTTGTATATATCCTATAGATACTTACCTACCTATATATTTCTAAATTCTACACTAGGTTTATTATTATATATTTTTCATTTCATTTGCTTATTAGTGTACACTAGTTCAGCACATGAGCTTGAAAAATGTGTATGCACATGCCGTCGTGCATTTTTTAAATATACGTTTAAGATATTTCATTTTTTTTCTTATTCAGAAAAACTGAAACATGTAAATGCAAGAGATGGGCATCTGTTTAAAAAATCACGGTTGTAATGACCTACCTGATAGACCTCTTAAGTAGGTAAGGTAACTACTTAATCATCAAATCAAATACCTACCATACCCTACTTGCTATGCAGTAAGTAGGTACTATGTTATTGGAGGATTCGCCTACCTCTGTTTTTTACCGAATACAAACATTGCACAATAACCTTGATATACCTAAGCAGTAGGTAAAATATCAAAATTACTACATCTCAAGAATATTATAGCTATTCGTTTTTTTATCACAAGGACACACCATGTTCATAATTATTATAAACTAGCAGACTCGCTCGCGACTTCGTTCGCGGTTTTTAGTTTTAAAATCAGTTTGTACAATGTTTTTATCACAATATCATATAACTCAACTATGCAAATCCAGCATAATGTAGATGCGATGATACGAAACTTACTAAGGGACATACCTAAGACATAAGTTTATACTGCTAAGGTAAACCGCCAGTAGTACCTAAGTGATGATAAATTCATGTTCTAATCAAAATCGTGGCATAGAAATGCTCGATTCTGTCCAAAAACTCATCCATGATCATTATTATTATCATTATTAATATAACGTCAACCATCAAAGCAAAACTAGTCTAGAATAAGAATTCTCAAAAATATCGATAGCGCGTTCTAGGATTTGTCCTTTTTTAGCAGCGCCATCTAGTTCTAAATTAAATAAACTTTAAACAGTAACAGTTTCCGTGTATGTATTATTATTAGGTACTCGTTGTACAATAATAATGATACCTACATCATAAATATTTTTATATACTTTACATTGGATTGGATAAATCACAGATATAGTTATTTTATGCATTCAATAAAACATACGATTACGAAGTCGCGATTGGGTCATTTATGAATGACTTATGAATTATGAATGTTCCACACCTAATGTATTTTTATACCTGGTAAAAACGCTTTTATAAATGTTTCTGAAATGTTCCTGTAAACAATCTTTGAAGTAGATTCACGCATTATATTGGACTCTCTCATACAAACCTGATTTTGTGACCATTTTAGCGGTCATTTTCAAAAAAATTTAAACACATCCATTTATTTTATATATAACTTAGCCAAATTAATTTTCAAGCAAATCGCACTACGCGTTAAAGGTCCCAAAAAAACTTTAACCCTTTAATAGGGGTAGGGGCGTAATGAAACATACCGCAGCATGTATAACTTGGAGAATAAGATAGCATTACGTAAAAATTCAATTCTCTCCAGTAGTTTTCACGCCAACCGTGTGCAGACAGAAATATATAATATACTTAATATAAATATATAATCTAAATATAATAAAATCGTGTTCTGCTAATGTTTTAGATACTCCTAACCCTATTTCATAAACACATCTTCAATGTACGGATTTTTCTCCTGATTTTTCTCGAGACTAGTGGTCTCGTGGTAGTGGCCGTGCCTTCCGTTCCTAAGATCGTGGGTTCGAATCCTATCGTGCACCAATGGATTATAATATCAAAAAAATGTATATAGTACCTATAGTACCAGTATTCTCAAACGGTGAAGAAAAACATCGTGAGAAAACCTGTATGTCGTAGAACATAAAAAGTTCGAAGACATGTGCCAAATGCACGAAAAGAGCCTCAGGCGGACATTAATCCTTTTTTAATACTGTTTCGGAACACTAGGGAAATAACTAGTGAAGAAGAATTATGGTATAGGTAGGTATCTACTATACATTAAAGAATATAAGAAAGTTTGTGAGTGCTTTAGTTAAAGAAAAAAAGAAAGAAATAATTTATTCAAAAAACCACTCTTATAAAATATAAATACAAACAAATAAAAATGTTTAAACACTAATGACTAAAACTAAAACAAAGTAGAAAAACAAATGAGTGAGGACTGAGTGGTGGTGAAATGGCCCACAGCTCAGCATAATGCTACTGCATGTGGCCATGCTGTAGCGCTGGTCTTCCGCTGAGGCCAATATTGACTTCACGGACATCCTGAACAGAGTTAGTGTGTTAGTTTGTTATTTACTTCCTCACGCTCAAACGACTGGACGGATTAGATATAGACGTGAACCTGGAATAACATTATAAACTCCTTTTTATCTACGTAGGTGTCTATATATTTCAGTATCTCTCTGGTTTTGGTTCGGAGTTCTCGTCGGAGGATTCGAGAAGGCCAGGTGCCCTTCCACAAGGCCAGAATAGCCCCCAACGATGCCCTTACGGCCTCTACGCAGAGCAGCTGTCAGGATCTGCCTTTACTGCTCCAAGACATGACAACAAGCGGTCTTGGTTATACAGGTAACGTACAGAGCACGTACCTTCTATGATCAAGAACAAAATGGAGCATTTTTTCAGTTATTTTGAAACAAATTGATTGGTCTAGTCATGACAGGCCATATTTTCTTATGAGCTCCTGATACCAGAGGCGGATTCTATTCAAACGTTGATGGTACTCGTTCCTTTGCATGATTGGTTTTTGGTATAGCGCAAACCACCACCCAAACACCATCTAGCCGAAACTATGCATAGCTTGTAGATAGGTACCATGGAAACCAGATGAATGATAGAATACAATAACTCTTTAAACTTAAACTCCATATTCAGTACGTTTATTCACATAAGACATGGTATAATATATACCATGTCGATGTTAGGTGGAATTATTAATAGTAGAGCTGCATATCTCGCCCGAGTACAGGCATATATATAGTGAATATATTACATTTATACAAATTAACTGAAAATATAACACACTAACTGTTGCCCGCGGCTTCGCGGCATTAAAATCTGCTCAGCGGTTTTGGCGTGAAAACAAACGAGACAGACAGAGTTACTTTCGCATTTATAATATAAGTATAGATTAATATCATTAAACCAAATACAATGTCACTATAAATACCAATTTGAATACTATAGGTACTTTTGATAGATATATAACCCAGACAAAGAACCAATAAATGAGAATCCAGTCAATATTTGCATACCTACTACTCTTTTGTAGGCACTAACTCTCGACAGAAGTAGTTCTAAAATGTTATCCTGGTGAGTTTACCTAATCCTTGAAAGTTTCCTAGGATTCGCCCATCGGTAATCCACAAACCATTCAAGAAATTGGATGTCGCTAAGTACTTCACACACAACTGGGATGAACAGGAACCAGATCCTAATCAGGTAAATACTTACACAACACAAAAGCAGTGTTCTATGCTGTTCATTAAACAAGCAGAAAGCAGAAAGTCTTCTTTTAACCTCCGAAGCAAACAGGGGAGTCTTATAAGTTTAAATATACTTATAAAATAATTTTTGGTGGACAATTAACACAACACCATCTAGCCCCAAACTAAGCATAGCTTGTACCGTGAGAACTAGATGACTGATAGAATACTTAGGTACATACTTATAAGATAATTTTATAACACCCAGACACAGAACAAACATTGATGTTCCTCACACAAATAATTTTCCTGGGAGGTGATTGAACCCTTAACCTACATCGTAGAAGGCAGAGCTATCTACTAAACCGAGAGGCCAGTCAAAGATTGATGTGTGTATCTGGGTATCGAATATGTCGTCTTAGTGTATCCGAAGGTAGGTATGTCTGTGTATCCGTGTATCTATCTGTGACATTGTAGCTCCCAAACAGATGAACCGATTTTATTTATTTACAGTCAAGGTTCTTGAAAGTGCTAGGCGAAAAGGTTAAAGATTCTATTCCAGTTTACATTACTTTCTCCATTCCAATAGTCTCGTTGGCTGCCATTCAATATTCCCTCATCGTCCGTGGATTTCGTCAGTGGACTGCATACGGTATGCGGCGCGGGAGATCCTCGCTCTCGTCATGGTATCGCCATCCACGTGTTCCTGTGCAACGTGTCTATGGAGAACAGCGCTTTCTACAACAGCGACGGAGATTTTTTGATTGGTAAACTTTAGGACACTATTTGATCAGACAAAGCTTGAATGAAGGCTTGAAAAAGCTGAGCTCATTCTGATTTCTATGAAATCCAAAATAGTGAATTTATTCTATAAAAGGTCACAAGATAACTGTAGATAAGTCAGTATTAGAAAACGAGTTGAGCAATACCCTCCACTTAAATAAAGTTTTGACACAAACACTAATTTCCTTGATAATTAAAGTTAGTTCCTGTAATCGGTCGCTTTTAAATGTGCTAAAAGATTATAATTTTCAGTCCCCCAACAAGGAACTCTGACGATCACTACAGAGTTTGGAATCATGACAGTAGCGCCCAACGAAATAGCCGTGGTTCAACAAGGCATGAGGTTCTCAGTGGATGTCGATGGGCCAACCAGGTAAAAACCTAATTAAAATGAAAACAACGAAAGGGTCGTAAAATAATTACGCCAAATCTGAGACCCGTAGGATAGCAGGTTGGTGAACCAGCCTAACCAATAATCTTAGCTGAATTTTAATCAATAATTGGTGACTTCATAGCACAAGTATGGACCATTAAATTATAATTGTATTATGTTGCACTGCAATGTGATTTGAACGACGAGAAACCTCAAGACAGTTCTAGAAGGCCATTCCGCGATGACGTTTGGAACTTTAGAAGAGACAAATGAAGATCAACTAAAACTTTTTAACCAAACAATCACTTGACACTGGCAAAATTGTCAAGACAGATGCCATTAGGTATAGGAAGAAAAGAAGAACTCCCCCAGGTCTGTGGCTAGAGTTAACAATTTAAAATACTTTTTATAAAACCATTGTTCATAGGGGTTACATACTTGAAGTATTTGATGGACACTTCAAGTTGCCTGACCTGGGTCCTATAGGAGCCAACGGACTGGCCAACCCTCGAGACTTTCTGACGCCTGTTGCTCATTACATTGATGAAGAGATTGCAGGTAAGGTTGTCAAACCTATGGACGAACTATAACGAAACTGCAGGAACCTATCTAATGAATCCTATGGATATCATAAACCGACCTTTCTGAATGTGGTACCTACTAAAACACCGCGGGTCAGACCATTATAGCCTGCGCTTGCAAATCAGACAGTAGGTATATAATAGGTATATAGTTTAACTATGAAGCTGCCATTTTACTAGTAGTACTTGATTCGATATTAAAACTGTGCCCAAAGCAAATTAACTTTATATGCATAAAAATAGTCTCTAGGTATTATTAAACAGAGACTATTTTTATATTCATTTTTTTTAACAGAGAAATTAATTTCTCTGTCCGTTAGTTAAAGGAATAATAGTTATAAAATAAATACAGTACTTATGTATTGTAATGTCTTAAATATTCAATAATCTTCTCATCATCTTCTTCTAAAGTTGACGTTTTAACTTGCAGCTAACACTAATAGAAAAAAGTAAGCTAAGTAAAATATTATCCGTTATAAGCTTTTTTTAGACTTCCTTGTTTGAATGTTTTCTGAAATAAAGATCGCGATTTGGGCGCCGTGAATTCCCGTCAAAATCATTTGCTCAGGGAAGGGAGTCTTTATTATTTTTATGTTGGTAACTACCAACGTCCGCGCCCGCCTCATTAGAGCAAATGCATATTTAGTTCCTTACGACATAAAACTTATTTTTTACTAAAAAATAAAAAAAAGTTTAACAACTAAGTTCTGCATAATCATCGTTTTCATTTTATGTACATTAAATATTAAAACATGTTTCCTAAATAAACTATTTAGATTTAGAACTTCATAGATATACTTGATAGACTTCCACCTATTATGATCAGAATTAGTCAAAACCTGTCTAATTTGTTGCGCGAAACATTGTCACGTTCCGCGTGAGCCGAGCGTGCAAGCGAGAGCGCGGAACAAGCGATAGAGAGGCACGAGAGCAAACATTGATGATACAATTTTTCATCAATGTTTTCTTATGACGTAAAATTATCGTCCGTAACGTAACCGATTTTACAGACAACCATTTTTTATTTTAGGATTTATGATAATAAACAAATACCAAAGCAAACTCTTTGCCGCCAAGCAGAACCATTCTCCGTTCGACGTGGTAGCCTGGCACGGGAACTACGTGCCTTACAAATATGACCTCAGCAAATTCATGGTTATCAATGCTGTACTGTATGATCACTGTGTAAGTATAACTGTCCAATAGCTTTGTTGACTCTTAAGTTTAAAGGCAAACAAATGTATGAGCTTTTTTCTTAGGCCCATTTCAGGCGTCTTGATTGTTTTGCTGATGTGTACGGCCATGGTAGAGAAACCTATAACATAAATTAAGTTTTAAAGCTAAAAAGAAAACCAACCACCAAACCAAAAGTTGAAGTTTTTAAAGTTGAAGTTTTGAAATTCAACTTTAAAAAAAAAACAAAAAATACTACTGAATTGAGAACCAACTCCTTTTTTTGAAGTCGGTTAAAAATACAAAATTTCGTTTACTTGGATGATATATTTTTCCCAGCTTTTTTGGTTTAAAAACCAAACTACTGAACCGATTTTGATGAAATATCTATGGGACATATTTTTTTTTAAATCGGTTTATAAATTACGGAGTTAGGATATAAGGTAACAAACATTTAAAAAATATGCAACCGAATTGAGAACCTCCTCCTTTTTTTTTAAGTTAGTTTTAAAATGTTATGTCTCTGTTCTGTGGTAGAAACCGTTAATTTAGATGCTTGCACTAGGGCTACACCCGCCTTGTTTGTCTTATTAATAGCTAAGGATTCTCTATTATTGCTTGTAGTTATTTGGGAGCTTATACAAGAATATAGGTAAAAAATAGAAAACGATAACATTACGTAGATGTTCGATAAACTGTGTCGCGAATGTTATTGATATTAAAATTGGTCTTTAACATACGATGTAACACAGAGATACCTTATTTGGTTCCAGGATCCGTCAATTTTCACTGTACTGACTTGTCCGTCCATGAAGCCAGGCGTGGCAATTGCAGACTTCGTTATTTTCCCGCCAAGATGGTCTGTCCAAGAGAACACCTTCAGACCTCCTTATTATCACAGTAAGTTTCAGTGGAACACAAAACTAACAATTTAGTGCGAGTGAAGTCATTATTTTTTGTTAAAAACTGGCTGGGACGTTTGTAAGTAAGTACATACACATTTAGTATAATAGTTGGACCTCGCAGACTTTTTTGCGAGAAATACTCCAAAGAAGTAGTACCTACCTACATTATTTAATGTATCATGAATTCATCAATAGTTTTCGCAGGCATTTTTTTTATAACTTCGGTCACCTAGGTACACAATCTTCGGTTATTGCAATTTTCGGAGGGATCCAATTTTTGAATATAAAATACAGCGAGAATGGCTCGCTGATAACGTAACTTTCTATAGGTGAAATAATTTTAAATAAGTCAAGTAGTTTTTGAGTTTATTCATTACAAAGAAACATACACAAAATACAATCCTTTCTCTTTATTAGTAATATCAGGAATATACCTACTAATCTAAAACAAATAAACCCTGACCTAACTTAGGTAACTAACCTAGTGCTTACTTAAGTAATGCAGGATGTGAAACTGATGAGTTTCGTCAATAGAAACCATGACTGACGTATTATGTTAACTCTACCTACTTATTTTTTATCACAAAAAGTCGCTGAGGACAGGATTCGAACCTGCGCGGGTAGAACCCATTGGATTTCAAGTCCAACTCCTTAACCACTCGGACACCTCAGCTTGTTAAGACAGTGTGAAAAAGTGGCAACTGTTTTGAAAAAAAAAGAACGTATTGGGCCATCGATCTATTATTAGATCGATATATTGGGCCATGGATCTGTCATTGTACTATCTATCAGTTTTGTTAAGATTATGGCTTTGTTATGCTTTGTGGAGCATTAGTTGTATGGTCGTAGCACCTATACCTTCTGATAATAATAAATAAATAAATATTGGTGTACAATGCACACCATATAGCTCAAACTAAGCATAGCTTGTATTACGTATTGTATGGTATGTATTATGTCAGTCACCTGTCACCATAATAAAAGCTTTGTTTGGGCACATAATACTTATTAGTAAGTACATTTGAAGCTAGATTTGATGTGTTTTGTGAATTGTCCACAAATATTAGTTAATTACTAGCTTCTGCTCGTGGCTTCGCGCGCATAAGACATACATAAAAAGTAGCCACGTCAGTTCCTAAGATACAATCTATATTCATACCGAATTTGATTGATGCAAAAAAAAAGTTCTGTTGATCCGATCACTACCAAATTCACAGGATCATCCGCTAGGCCGTTCTGAAGATTTGCTAAAAATTTAATCGAACTTCGTCCAGCCGTTTCCGAGTCTATAGGGAACATACATACACACATCGCCTTTTACCTATAGATATAGATTTAAAGATGATCATAGTAATTAAAGATTTGTGATGTTTACCAAGTCTGGGGATTAAAGCCATGCGTATACATGTTTTTGACATGTTATTAGTTCCATACAACTTCTGCAATTATTTATGCAGGAAACACTGATCATTTTTAAATTCATTTTTCGTAAACTTTTCAAGAACATGTTTTGAAAACTACCTGTGGTCGAGAACTGCAGTAGGTGGTTGTGGTCGAGAACTGCAGTAGGTGGTTGTAATTTACGATTACATTTATACTAATAAATAACAATAGTTAAAAGCACAATGCAAGCATAATTAAATTATCTATCATTTTAAAGGGTTAACATCTGTGTCAACATACCATTCTCCCGAGAAAACCATAATTTCTGCGTCTATTCATAACAGCTGAGGTGTCCGAGTGGTTAAGGAGTTGGACTTGAAATCCAATGGGTTATACCCGCGCAGGTTCGAATCCTGTCCTCAGCGAGAAATAATGGTTATCCATTATACAATTTTTTTTGAACTTGTGTTTGTTATGCTTGAATATTGAATCTATTAACTGTAACTGAGGTGTCGGAATGGTTATGGAGTTGAATTTGAAATCTAATAGGTTCTACCCGCACAGGTTCGAACCCTTTCCTAAGTGATGAATTGTTTATTTATACTATTTATATTTTTTATACATATTTATTTATTTTTAACTAAGAACTGTTTACACTTGAGTAAATAAATGAAAGAAAATCTTCAATAGAATGATAAACTATGAATGGAGTGAGTAATTTTGATTCTATTAACAGCAGCTGAGGTGTCCGAGTGGTTAAGGAGTTGGACTTGAAATCCAATGGGTTCTACCCGCGCAGGTTCGAATCCTGTCCTCAGCGATGAATTGTTTTTCATACTTTTTATTTTACACTTCATCATCATCATCATCATATCAGCCTTTGTGAAGTCCACTGCTGAACATAGGCCTCACCAATAGATTTCCAGGAAGAACGATTTTGAGCCCTCTCCATCCACTTTACACTTGAGTAAGATAAATAAATCAATTAAAATTCCACGATCGAACGATGTAGATAAATTATGGATGGAGTGATTATTAACACAAGCAGCGGTGTTCGAGTGGTTAAAGAGATGCTACTTGAAATCCAATGGGTTCGAACAGACAGGGTTCCAACCAGCGCGGGTTCACGCAGGGTCACAAAGGTGCATTATCAGCGACAAATTATTTTTTAAACCATTTATTAGTACTGTTTTACACACATTTATGAGTATATAAATCAAAGAAAATTCTATAATATTGCCATGAACATTGAATGGAGTAATTTTGAACATATTAACAACAGCTGAGGTGTCCGAGTGGTTAAGGAGTTGGACTTGAAATCCAATGGGTTTTACCCGCGCAGGTTCGAATCCTGTCCTCAGCGAGATTATATTTTTGTTATAAATTCAGTCTTTATTATTTCGTTATTGACACTTCGCAATAAATATGATCAATCACACAATTAACTATACATTGGAAAAAATCTACTTTTTCCTAATAGAATGGGGTGAGAAAATCCCACGAATTTTCACGTGCTCCTGATGAATCCGAGTCAGGATACTTCACAAACCTCTCTTGCTTCATTCACATCATATTCGTATAATCTGCTTTCGTTAACTATATAATTCTGTTTGTAATCCTGAAATATAAAATAATGAGTGTTTTTCTCGTTATAATAAAAATGCAGAGTAAATTCACTCTTTATTTAAATACTTCAGGGAACTGCATGAGCGAGTTCATGGGCCTAATCCTCGGTACATACGAGGCTAAGGAAGGCGGGTTCCTGCCTGGTGGAGCCTCCCTTCACTCAATGATGACTCCGCATGGACCTGATGCAAAATGCTTCAACGGCGCCTCTAATGGCGAACTCGTGCCGCAAAAGATTGCTATGGGCACTCAGGTAATTTCCCTGCTTTCCCTTCAAAACATATTTTTGCCAGAAATATTATTTATACCTATTGCAACGAACTTTTGCTGCTCACATGCCTTTTAGGCCAAGGCCTAATAGGGCACTTTTGGACAAAAGTGCCTAAAAATGCCCAAAAGTGAGGCAAATCTTTTAGGATTTTTTACATTCCTTTCAGACTTGATTTTTTTGTACAGGCCTTTATGTTCGAGTCATCACTCAGTATGGCTATCACCAAGTGGGGCGCTGAGACATGCCAGAAGCTAGATGCAAAGTACTCAGAATGCTGGCAGAACTTGCCCAAACTATTCTCAGACAAACTCAATGTTTGAATAATAATTTTGCATAATGTTACTCAAATTTGATATTTCTGTTATTAATTTTCATATAAGAGATTTATTTTTTCTACTTTCAAGTAATCTATGTTTACCTACAATTGAATATGTACTGTAGAGATAAAGTCAATAAAATTGTTTTTACATTATGTTTTATTGAATAATTAGCGGAGCTTAAAATAAATTCCATTACACAATTAGCGTTACAAATTACTTCGATCAGTCGCGTCCGCTTCGTCGCCAGACTATCATCTTCCTTCACATTGTTCCATCGTATTGGAATTCAGGCAAAATATAAATTATCCGGAATTTGTCTGATATTATAACAGTCTCTTGTAATGTAATGTACCAATACACCGGAAATAATTCATATGATAGAACTTTGGAAGGAAGGTTTTACTAAAATGATTATTTCAACAGAAACATGGAAACTTACAGGATAAAATAAATTAAAAAATGGAATTTCACGGCTAGCGACTAGCGCTGTGACACTACGGTACTTCATTGATGGATTTACAAATATTTGGAGTTCATGGAGTTCATATGCACTAAGTTTGGAAGATAGTTAGGAATCATTTTCGTGGCAAAGAAGTGACTGGTTGAGATTCTTGTGCATACAAACAGATGATGAGAACCCTTCTGCCTTACCCTAGACTGAATACTGTTTATATTTAACTTATTTTAGTGTACTAAACAATCTTCTAGATATTATGTCCAGAAAACTGAATATAGAGATCAATTCTGTTTTAGATGCAAAAATATTTATAATTTTCGATGCTACAGATATTGACCTAATATCTAGAAGTTTATTTTCATACTTAATCAGACATTAAATCAACATTTACTTACAAGCTATAATTATTCAAGTCTGGACAAGGCAGCGCATTTACGAGACTGTTTTACGTATTGGTAAGTATGCTACAAAAACAGAAGTTTAACTTCTGCTTTACAAATTATTATTATGCTATTTTCCAATTCTCAATCAAAGCTCGGGTCTCAAAGTCAACCAATTGAACGAACAGGCAATGTTGACAAAATTACATTTACATAGAACGCGCCGGCACGACTATACAATTTACCCTATCCTTCATTGCGAGTCTTTCAAAGGTGTGAATTAAAACAATAATTGACGCTTCATCTCAATTGAAAAACAGCATCACAGACATGCGATAGTTCACTGTTGTATCTGTTTCAAGTTTATAAAAACTACGATTTTATTGAGCCCCTCATTTCAAACATAAAATTAAAACTTTTCCTCAAATAAAGGTAGTAGCATACATACTACAGTTTGTGTGCTCTGGTTTGGAATATCAGTGGGATAATTTGGTACAGTCTAACCGTGATTCACATTCACTCCAGACTCTAATTCCGACGCCGGCGTTTCTGGCTCTTCATCGTTGTATATGTTTTCCGCCATTTGCCATACCTGAAACAAGGACAATGTAATATACATTATAAACGAGATATTTACCATGTATTGTGGTTTTCTGATAATTCGTCAGTTATATGCGCCATGATACCTAGAAAAACTTGTAGAAATATCGAGCAACAATTCAATTAAATTTTATTATGTTCAAGTATGCAGCTCCAAATAATAAAATCGAAGGAAACTATTTCCCTAAGTTTTGTGTACCCACGTTCTTGATAAAGTTACGGGAGCTTGCAGGACGCAAATGTTCCTCAATAGCAAATCATATTAGACTTCTTTTGCAATTGACTCCAGCTTAAGCGTAAACTGTAGACTACCCTCGTCTCTTTTCAGCAGGTAAGTTTAAAATAAGTGAGTAGTTAGTTACCTGCATAATATTATCTTCAGACACAGAGCAGATGACCCAGGGCTCATTGGGGTTCCACGAAAAGTCAGATATCTTGGCAGTGTGGCCTCCGTGGATAAAGAGCAGCTCAGGAGGACCATCTTCTGCATCTTCTGCTGTCTGTTCCTCGCCGATTTTTGACAAGTCCCAAACGTGCAGTCTGTAAATGTCATAAGCGTTAAAGAATAGACTAGAATCCTCTGATCTGGTTCAACATATTAGAATTGCCATTTAAAGTGGCAATGCCATCACTTTCTTGGAGATGCTGCTCCAGCTGGCCACTACCAAAACTTGAACTACTGAATGACGAATTGTAATCGTGATCTATAGATAGCTCAACTTATCCATATAGTAATGGTTCAAGTTTTCTATTTAGAACTAGCTGCTAACAGCGGCTTTGTATGCATAGTAGTCCATCCTCAAAATCCAATGCATCTCCTTACCTGATATAACATAATATGTTTAGACGTTTAGAAGCTGTTTAGTAGTGAAATGATGATACACACTTTGAAATTTATAATATTAGTATATATACCGACTGACCTTCTGTCAGTTCCACTGCTGGCGAGAATAGTTTCATTGTGCGGCGACCATTGGACCTGGAAGATCTCGTCTTTGTGAGACTCGAATGAGTGCAATTTTAATTTCAAATTACGTAAATCCCATAGAGCGACCTGAAACAATACGATTTATTGAATAGTAATTTAAGTACATACACTCAGGTAAAGAAATTCGCGCAAAATGGTTTGATATTTACAGTTGCTCAATAAGCGAATACGGCTTTAGGGCTTAGCCACAACACCATTGCACTGTTAGGAAACATATGGAGCGACACCGCAACTTTTTACAGCGCCTTGTCATAAGTTTCAGTACATCTTCCACTATTTAGAAGATGCATGAAGAAAAAACAGAACAAAAGAATATACTGGGTGACCGAAATAACCTTTTAAGAAACATACCGTCTTATCAGCACTTCCGGTGGCGAGAATAAACTCTGAATAGGGGTTGAAGCTTAGGCAGTTCACTTCAGCTGTGTGTGCGTCCACTGTGTGAGATGGCTTTGATGTTGTGTTAGATCTGCAACACATAGTCAATTTGAATAAAGTAATATGTTAGGATTGTTCTTCCAGTTTAAAAAATTCTACAGCTAATCATATCATTAAAATTATCGTTTTGTATTTAAAAATATATAAATATTCCATCAGTCATCTAGTCACCATAATACAAGCAATGCTTAGTTTGGGACTAGATGGTGTTGTGTATTGTCCAAGTAAGCAATATTTATTTATTATTTTATTAGTTATTTCGAATTAGGGTGGTGAAAGGATTAAAGTGCGCCTCAAAGGCTCCTTTCGTGCTGTTGGCACATGTCTTCGAAATTCTTAGGTTCTACAATGTAGGACTCCTCACAAGGTTTCCCATTGAGACCGAGAGACCGTTTAACCGTTTGAGCGTACTGGTATAACGCACATACATTTTTCGAACAGAAGAAATATATTATGACGTGGCCACTATCATTAGACCACCAGTGTTCATGCTCAATTCTACTGCGCAAGTCATGTAACAAACGCTCGGATATTAATATTAAGTGGGATCCGTCTTTTCGATTAGTTGTGGGAGCGAGATTTGATCAATCACATACCTATCCTAAATTTAAAACACGTGACATTTGCAGTGCATGAAAGCAGGCAGCAGTTCTTTTTACCATTGCTTGATAACAAGAGCTGGTTATTGACTAGCAAGATAAGAACAACAATGGTGGCAATTCGGTTGGTTCATTTCTAAATTTAGGTATGTCTAAAATATATTTTAGTTAGTCATATCTTTTGTAAAACCTATTCGGTTGGTACCATCTAACTAAATAAGGAACACTTAATTAAATTAGATAAATTTAAATTAGGATAAGTTGGTAACAGCAGAATAACAATGTTTAATTTGACAGTCTAAACCTAATTTTAGCTAAAATTAGTTAGGTTGGTGACAAGTGAATTGCCACCACTGACCCTAATTCTGTCGGTTTGTCGGACCAACTAAAATTTCGTAAAATGCGAACAATCTATTATAATTGCACCAAATCAGAATTAGAGCAACATTTTTAAATAACGCTCTGTGTGTGTGTGACGTGTGATAAACGTGCTTTAGCTAAAAATTTCACTTAGATGCAAGCAAAATGAGGTCTTTCGCATTTTAGGAAATTTCAGCTAAGCCGGCGTAGGTACAGAATCAGAGCCAATGGTGGCAATTCAGTTGGTTCATTTCTAAATTTAGGAATGTCTAAAATATATTTTAGTTAGTCATATCATTTGTAAAACCTATTCGGTTGGTACCATCTAACTAAATAAGGAACACTTAATGAAATTACATAAAATTATATTAGGATAAGTTGGTAACAGCAGAATGACAATGTTTAATTTGACAGTCTAAACCTAATTTTAGCTAAAATTAGTTAGGTTGGTGCCAACCGAATTACCACCAAATATTTACTAAAAACTGTGGTAGTAAACAGTCTTTTCAAACGGTTGTTAATGAATGTATAATCTATACATTTTGATATACATGTTGGTGCCTCAACAACAAATTATTTATATCATATATTATTGTGTACATCTGGGTAAATTAGAGTTCTGTAGTTCTTATGACTATAATAGTGGAAACAGGTGATCAACATACACAGACCTGGTGTCCCAAATCATCAACTTTTGATCATCAGCGACAGATCCGAAGAGAGACTCGTGTAAGAGATGCCACGCCACATCCTCGACCACGGCTGTATGGCCCGTGAACACAGATTTGGCTTCAATAACGCGGCCTTCTTTAGGTGTCGCGTTTATGTCCCACAGGCAAATTGTGTGGTCATCACTGAAAAGAGGTGTTATTAGAAACTACAAAATATTAATATGTAGACCAATATCTCTTACAAACACGCCAATCTATTCTAACGATTTAGACCCAAAAGAAACGCAACACGTGTTTTGCGTCTGCACAAGGCAACTTCAGGAACATGACTCACTATGCACTAGAACGAAGAAACATCAACACAGCAAACAGCATCCCTTGTAATTAGCTTCTTTGCAGACTTGTTGCTTCATCAACCGCCGGGTTGAATGATTCAATTCAACATACATTATATTTCCATTATAAAAGAAGTTTGATCATCATCAGATACAAAGAGGGGAAATCTCCCAATCAGATGGATTAACCAGCTTAGAGAAAAGAAAACATTATAACGAAGTGCTGATAGCTACAAATCAGAGTCACTAAAGAGGTCTAGTGATCAAGATCATCAAGAGTTAAGTACCAATCACAGAGACATGTTTCCTTAAACAGATTCTGATGTTGCCAGTGAGTATATTACCTGGCAGAGAGAAGATATCCATTCAAATTTGGGTTCCATGATAGACCATAGCCTTCTTTTTGATGCCCTCGCAATCTGAAAAAAAAAAACTTTAAATTAATAATCGCAAATAAACATATAAAAGATAGACATCACATAAGGCGCTGCACAAACGTAGACACTTTGTTACCGACACCGCACACTATCATAGCCAACCATAGTTTCTGTGTCCTGTAGCGGTGATCGTACACAGTCGCCCATTGCTATTACTGGCCACTGGTACAATTCGTTGCTTGTACAATTACAATAGGTACAATTCGTTTGTGCAGCTCAGTACAATTGTAAGGAAATTTGTTATGTTGCTTGTGTCTTCCACTGATGACTTTTAGTTTCCAGTTACCAATATCAAACACTTTTTGATTGTCAATGAGTATGTGTTAAATGGGAGCAACTGGACACAAAAAATGTTTATGTATGCGTAGGGAGAGCATGATTTCAAACTGGTTCTATAAAAATCAAATATTCATTGGTTGCAAGACACACAGGTTGGTTGTGGACAAGTGTTTGGACAAAATAAACATATTTTGTATGGTCCAACAAATAAATGTTTAAAGTTTATTGAAAAACATAAGCTGGTTAACCAGCCAGACCACCAGCAACCCAAGAAAACACTTACTACCAAACTAAGTGGTCAACTACTGGAACAAGCTGTCAGAAGCAGTGATAATAAGAGCTCCATCAGTGAACAGTTTCAAAAATAGATTTGATAAATAAATGAATAGTGCAGTGCATCAGTTTTCAATATATATTTATTATTTAAATACACTAGGTATTTGAATAATAAATATATATTGAAAAACATTGCACACAACACTATCTAGCCCTAAACTAAGTAAAGCTTGTATTATGAGAACCAGATGAGTGATAGAATACTTATATATTTTTAAATACATACTTATGAGACTTTATAATACCCAGACACAGAACAAACACCTATGTTCATCACACAAATGTTTATCCTGCGAGGGAATTGAACTCTCAACCTACAGCAATAATAATAATAAAACTTCAGTCAAAGTTGGAAGATTCTTTAGTCATTTGCACACTAAATTGGACCGTATTTCTATAGGGTGAGAGTTAAAACTAGCATGGGAGGTAAAGTTTCTTGTACTGTATGCCTATTACCAATTTTTTTGTTTTAAGTAGTGTCAAAATGTATTCAAAATTATAATTATAAGTAAGTTAAGTTAGAATTAGACATGCTGTACTTGTAAGTTGTTTCTGCCAAATAAAGATTATTATTATTATTTGTCATAAGTAATGAAAGAACTTCTTACCTAAGATCAGGATGACATTCACCAGATGGTTCAGGCTTGGAGGGATGCTTGGTATAATCAAAGACTAGTACATCAGATGATGGAGTCTTTGTAGCAATAACACAAGGGTTCTGAGGCATGTATCTCGCTCGGTTCACTTCCCCTTCATGGTTTATCTTGATCTCAATGTCTATCTTGCCAGAAACTGATCCGAATCCACCAAATTCTTAAAAAAATGCAAATGTTTATATTAAGTTGCATTTGTGAAATAGATAGAAGTAGACTTATGATCAGTGAATTTTAGCAATATTGTGCGTACCTGGATGAATTGCCATTTTCATATAAAAAGTACATAAAAATAGCATTCCTCTCCCAAGATCTATTTTTATATAAAATAGCATCTTTTTCATTAAGTTTTTATATATCAAACAGACAGGTCTGTTGTCAGTTTAGAATCAATACATTTAAACTGATATCATTAGAATAGAAGGAACAAGTATGGATTGAAGGTGATGTAGGTATTTGTTGGCATTTAGCAAAACCATGTTTAAATAATGATCTATAACAGTAGATACTATTAAATATTTACCTCCTTTGTCGTTGTCATAATGACTGGCATCAAACTGTGCATCTTCATTAGGTAGCTGGACACTTGCAATCAGCAAATGATTTTGCTCATCTGATGTGTGTGTACCCAATATCAACCTGAAGAACATAATTATGTTTGCATCAGTGCTAAGATATTATATGGCAGGGCACGGACTTAAGTGGTGTTGCACTGCTACCTTTGTCAGAATATAAATACTTACACAATTTTACTAAATTCAACAATGAAAAACAATGGAGCTCCAAAGAGAAGATAACGAGATAAGAAGGTAAGTACATAAAACAAGCTAGTACCACCTATGTTGTGATTTGATGGAACCTACCTATGGACTGAGTAGTCTTTCCCTTCAGGCCGGGTGACGTCCGGTAACCACTGCGCGGTCAACGATGGCCACTCCAAGGCATGGGTCATCACCAGGTCATACAAGAATGGCGTATTCTTCTTCCATATCTTATACTCCTCATTTATCACGCGCTCTTCAACAGCATCATCGAAAGTTTCTACAAAACAAAAAGACATGAAGAAAGAACCCTCGCTAACCACAAAATCCAAGCTGTCAGGCTAGCAACGGAACAGCTTCGCGGTTTATGCGCTATATACACTAAGTTACCTCCGTCTCCTTTATCACCCATTTTATTGTGAACACTTTACTTGGCAAAAATGTTATTTGGCAAGTAGTACAAAAATTAACCGGCCCGTGTAGTTAGATGGGCGCCAAACAAAAATTCCTCTTCTCTTGGCGTTTGGCGTTGGTTGTCTGTCTTTTGGACAGGAACATACAAACTTCCGGTTTTTTAATTCCCTTTTATTTGTAATTGTGGAATGAACCAATAACAAAAATT
Organism: Lampropteryx suffumata; assembly: GCA_948098915.1. Classification (NCBI taxonomy): domain Eukaryota; kingdom Metazoa; phylum Arthropoda; class Insecta; order Lepidoptera; family Geometridae; genus Lampropteryx; species Lampropteryx suffumata. The sequence goes on along the minus strand of OX402564.1, from coordinate 5,886,464 downwards.
AATTAAAAAGATTTAAACAAAAAACGAATAAACTGAATCTTATATAACAATTATTCGCATTATTATTGTAATTTTTTTACGAAATAAAATGGTAAAAGTGGCAATTTAGTGGACACCGGAAGCGATTAAATTAAACTGATCTGTGAAAGCCTATCTGTTGGATTTCATTCTCGTTTGCATTGCTGATTTCTTTTCATAAATTGTCTGGGGAAATTAGAAGCAAGTGGCAACATTTCTGGTTGTTACTGGCTGTCAATGTCACTGTCAATAAAGTCAAAATTAATGTCAAAAATGGCTGATGCTGCTGCAGCTCGTCGTGAAGCTCGTCGAAGGAAAATATTAGAAAATTCCGGGAATAGGCTACAAAAGATAGCTGGAAAAAGTAGCGATGAATGTCTCAAAGGTATGCTCTGTACATAAACTGAATCATTCATCATATTGTCAAGAAAAACATTTATAATATAAGTACTTACTATTTCAGAACCATCTATCAGGATTATCAAGCCTATTCCCGAACCAGACTACGAGATCCCAGCATCCAGTAGCAGCTATACCAATTTATCACAACCTAATGGTGCGCTTTTCAGTGAACCAGATGCGTTTCAATTTATATTGCCTAATTACGGGGTTGACGCAGCAGGTGACGGCGAGATAACAAGTGATTTGGCACCTTTAGTGCCTCCTACTTTATCGGAACCGGCACCTGCGCCTAAAGTGCCCCTTTGGGAAAAAATCACATCATACAAGTATGACATAGTGCTTCTATCTTTATTTATACAAATGTTGTATGGAATGTCTGTAATCACATTTGATAGAGCCGGTGGTTACTTTTTCCTGCCTGTTATTGTGTACATTGTTACGAAGTTGGTGTGGTATCCTGTACAGAGTACTTCAAACATCGCCAATGCACTGTTACTTCTCAATGGCATGTCTCAATCAAGGGTACATAAAATTATGTACGTTGTACAATGTGCTAGCGTCATTAGTTGTGACACTTTTGTGTACCTATTTGTTACAATTTGCATACAATCACTGCGGATCACTGTGCATGACCTTCTGGTTACATAGTGGTTGCATTTCTTTTGATACTACAGCAACTCAGTAATAATAATAGCTGGCTAGTATTCATATTTGGTGCATTCAGGGCATTAATAGGTTGCTCATAAACTGTTCTTAAGCAACCTAGAGGCACACATTAAACTGGGTCTCCTTTTAATTACTTGGCTTTTACTGAGTGAAACATTCTAAAAATGTGTGCGTTTTAGACACATATTGCCATTTAGTATAATTTAGAATCAATTTGTACATAGGTACTAGCTTTTGAAAGGATAGTAAGCAAATCATTTTCATATTAAATTATTTATCAAATTATCTGTAGTACAACTTTTGAAATAATATCAAACTAATATACGAAAAATTAAGGGTTAAAATGCCTTAACTTTTACAACCTAATGATGATTGTCTAATATCACTATTCTGTATAACTGTGCATTTAAAAATTGTATTTACTTCCAAATTAGCTCCTATTTTATAAAATGTTAATTAGAATTCTCTTATATACTCGTAAGTCCCTTTGTATTGTGGTGATATTTCTGTAAAGTTATATAATAATTATTGGCCTCAATTGTTAACTTGAGAATATATAGTATTTGTAATGTAATGATGCTAGAACTGTGTTTAAGTGGCACACAAATAGCCTTACTTATAAAAACGTCAACTTGAACACTGCCTTAACATAAGATTTGCCCTGCCCCTATTTGTCATGATAGTGACATTAAAAGGAGATGTCACTATTTTAAGAGACATTTCTGGGTAGAGGGGAACCTGTCTATTGAATTATTTACTTACTGCAAATAACACTTGGCCCATGAGAATATAACATACCTAACTCCTCACTATTAAATGAAGACATTTTCTTATCCTGATAAATAAATACTTACATTGGAGTAAATCTTATTGACCAATAGTTCAAACGCTTAGTACTTGAAGTTGGATTTGCTTCTTGGTAAAGATATTTAAATGATTAGGCGCTAGCTACAATTAAAATTAAGCTGGTAGGTACAACAAATATAGAAATAGGCAGATTTCTATCCACAACTATTTTCAAATATCTACCTATGTAGTATACTGCACAATTTTAATATACCTTAATACCTATCAGCATAATTTTTTTTATAATCAGAAATGTAAGGTCAATCAATAAATTATCTAATGCTATTGTATGTAACAAATTTATTAATATTTTGTAACACAACAGTTGAAATAAAAAAATGTTAAGTACATACCTACTGGTTATATTATGTTATCACTTGAATGAAGTCAGCTGAAATAAAATAGAAAGGAACTGATTATACTTATTTATATTTATTATTGTGACATAAAACACAAGGTGCATTATTTGTTGTAATGCCTGGGTATGTCAGTCTGCATCTGTTGCGTTGATATAATAATACATCTTGAACTATTGAATGCCAGCTGCTGCCCGCGGCTTCGTACGCGTGGTACCTACTAAAAAAGTAACTATGTCCTTCTCCAAGGTCCCGTCTATAGCAAAATTCATCCAAATTGGTACAGCAGTTTTAGCGTGAAGACGTAACAGAGTTACTTTCGCATTTATAGTAGGGATTAGTAGAGCCCCATTATCTAAAAATGGAGAGAGACTGGATCATATATTAACTGGCCTCTCACTTCAGGTGGTAGTAGCTCTGCCTTCTGTGCTGGAGATAGAGGGTTTGATTCCCACTCAGGATAAACATTTGTGTGATGAATATAGGTGTTTGTTCTGTGTCGGTGTGTAATAATAAAGCATTTATTTTAAAATATGTAAGTATTCTAACATCTTGACAATAATTGGTACTACTCAATACTGCATGGTGATGATGAGTGATGATGATTAAAATAATAAAACCAATAATTACTTATTAATACTTGTAATAACTAAAGATCTACAAAACAATGTCAAATAAATGGCAAAATGTAACATGATATTTTACATGAAGAGAAATGTAACATCAATTTTGTAAAAATGGCAATTTTCCTTCAGGGTAGCAGATAAATTAAAATTGCCTTTTTTACAAAAAATAATTATATATTTTGTAATTACCAACTAAAATATCTATAGCTTAAAAAAACTTTTAATACTACTCATTAGGTTCTTACTCTGTTGCGGTTTTGAGTTTCTTGTGGCATTAATGTTGTCTTTTTCACCCGTGCTCTGACTTTCCGTTGACTCTTTGCTTATTTCATCACTTTTGTTATTATTATTTGCCAAGCCTGTAATAGACTGTGGCTTTTCTACATGCAATTTAGTCTCTTCTGGACTAGAATGAATTTTAACATTACTTTGTACAATGTCCTTATGATCTATGGAGTCAGTTGATTCATCAGAGCACCCGAGTTCCTATTGCGATTGCGTCGCGCTTTTCGGCTTCTTAACTCGGATTGGTTTTGCGCGAACGAGATCTGAACGGCCAATGGAAATCATTTTTAATTCCCAGGCTTGAATGTCTTTCCTGAAAAAATGATGATACATTAAGGTAAAAATAAAGGTTAACCATATAGCAGTAAAAAGGTACACTTTTGAATTAATAAAGATGTTTTTACAAGTAAATATTATATAATATTAATATAACATCTACACTAATATTATAAATGCGAAAGTGTCTCTGTCTGTCTGTTTGTTACATTCTCATGGCTAAACACTAAACAGATCTTGATTAAATTTGGTAAGATGTTTTGCATTCGGGGGAAGAACATAGGTTACTTTTTGTCTTAAATACTACCTTGACGGGGCTAAAAATAGGGGATGAGAGTTTGTTTGAGCAACTCATATTTCCTTAAGTTAGGGATCTGAAAAATAATATTGAGGCTTATGGTAAAAAATCCCTACTAATATTATAAATGCGAAAGTAACTCTGTCTGTTATGTTTTTATGGTAAAGTAAAATATTATTACTTTCATTAAGTAAGGTTTCTTTAAATCAATGGTAATAATTATTATAATACTTATATATTTTCATCAAAACATATAGTTTTTATGAAAATACTCTCTTTCTCTTTTACTTACATGTATTGTTTCATCAAGTCTTGTGCCTGTTTCTCGAGCTTTTTCTTCTCATTGCTGGGCAAGCTCGCCCATTCAGTCTTTACAAGTTCTTGAAACTCTTTGAGGTTCTTGCCTTGGAAGGCAGCCTTTCTAGATTTTATGTAGAGGAAGTAAGAGGACATTGGTTTTTTAGGCTTGCCCAGTTCTTTGTATTCCTGGAAATGAGACAGTAAGTTGTTTAACTATTTTAACCTTTCGAACCAAGCAACAGGGTTGTTATAAAATGGCAAAATTAACATAAAAATTAGGCCACCAAATATTTTAAATTGACGTGTTTTAACCTTATTTAAGAAGCCATGTAATTTGTTGTAAAAAACTGTTGAAAATCCTATGTAAAACAATTCAATCCTTACTAATAATATAAATGCAAAGTAACTCAGTCTGTCTCGCTTTCACGCCAAAACTACTGAACCGATTTAAATGAAATTTGGTACACAGATAGTCTAAAGCCAAACGAAAAACTTGTTGTAAAGGGTTGAAAAGGAGGATGAAAGTATTGTAATTTTCAGAACTAGAAGCATTAAATTTTAGGCTGTTGATTCCTACTAATATTATAAATGTGAAAGTAACTATGTCTGCTATGTTTTCACATCTAAACCGCTGAACCAATTTTGATGAATTTTGGTATACAGATAGATGGGTCCTTGGAGAAGGACATAGGCTACTTTTTATGTAAGTACCATGTGTGCTAAACCGCGGGCAGCAGCTAGTAAAGAAATAAAATACAAATTTTAACAAAAGAATTAGGGTATATTTATGATTGCAGTGTGGTCCTTTCATGGAGCCTTTGTTTGTATTTCCTGAGCTCTCAAATGAGTACATAATCAAACCATTGCCATGGCAACATTGAAATATTTGGTTAAGCAACTATTACAATGGTTTTAGGAAAACATAATTATAACTTACAGCTTTTAATTTTCTCTTCTCCTTAGCTGTTGCCATTTCTTCTTTCACCCTCTTGATGTCTACTTTCTGTTGTTCTGTAAGGGATCCTTCATACATAGCTTTGATCTTTCTATAATCCTCTAGGTCCTTTGAATATTCCTTAGTCATTTGAGATTTTGTCTGTTAATTAAAAATATTTGTCTTGTAAAATTGGCTAGAATGTTTTAGTCATGAGGTGGAACCTGCAACCAGCAGTTTCCAGCTTCAAACCATCTTGCAAATTACAGAATCTTTTGTGAGCAAAATCAGTCTTCCTTCGGAACCTGTCACAAACTTAGCCAAGTCTCTGAGTAATGTAATCCTGCTTATAAAGAAAAAGAAAGAAATTGAGAGAAAATTTGGCTATTCAATAAACAATAAAGAAGTAAGTAGGTAGGTACCTCTCCATCTAACTCCTGCCAATGCTGGGATGTCCATGAGATAGCCTCCTTAGCACTAATTCCAGGGTTCTTAGACAGCAGTGCTGGCCTCATTTGAGCCATAAACTTGAAGAATGGAGTTAACGGCCGCTTCGGCTTGTCGAGACCAAGCTTGTCTTCTGCTGACTTTTTGGTATAGCTGCATGATTGTACACTCAAAAAGTTTGTTCTGAAATGATTTTTGCAAAATAATGTTTGTTTAGTAAACGACTGTCTTAGTTTTTCTAGTAGATATAAAACGGGTACAAAATACTTGAAAAAAGGGTCAAGGTCTTATAATAATAGTATAATAGTCTTGAAGTAGAAGAAACCATATTATTCCTAAAATAAACAATGTAGTTTGGAAAGCGTCCTAACCTAAAACATTTTTACCTTTTTATTACTGCGGTTTTGTAGCTCCCTAACACAAGGTTACTCAAACGATATATTTGAGTAAACGAAGACATCGTTTAAATAATTCAACACAGAAAAACCTAGTTTGTAATTTAATTTAAATTTAGCAACAACAGAAAACAGTCAATCGCCCGCTACTACACCGTCAAAAATATTCAACATCAACATCATCAACATTAAAAAAAAAACATATTCATTCATTCATGCATGTCCATATGAACCAACAATTAGTGTTGGTAGTGGAAACTGAAAGAAAAGATAGTAGAAACACATTTGTTAAAAAAGGACAGACCGTTTTACTATGTTTAAAATCGTTCCAATCGAAACAAGCGTAATGACGCCTGACATGACAGTTCTTTTTCTTATCGTGTCAATAGTTATTTCGAATCAGTGTGGTGAAAGGAATAAAGTGCGCCTTAGATGCTTGATGATAACATACACGTAGACGTAGTGTACCTATTTAGATTTCAAAAAGTCATTTGATCAGGTCGATAATTTATTTATTTATTTAAAAAAGTACTTACACTATTTTTACAGGGGCCCCTAATGCAATAGTGTAAAGAAAAAAAAGAATTTAAATCAATTAAAATAATCAGAGCATTTAGACCTAGATAATATAAATAAACATGAACTTAAAAATTGAAAGGTACACATTAACATAAAATTCTTCAATTAATAACTTTGAATTACATAATGTCAAACCAAATGTCAAAATGTCAAAAATAAAAACGTAATGTCCAATAAAAGAAATAAAATAAAAAACTTGTTAATCAATATACAATGTCATATAATTTCACAATATACATAAAAATTCTTCAATGAATAAATTCAAATTACATAAAGTCAAACCAAATAAAATATGAAAATTCGTCAATCAATACCTATACCATGTCAAATAACTACACAATGTCAAATCTAATTATAATAGCACAGAATAAATAACAGAGTCCTGCGACATTCGCTCAGGGAGCAGTAAAAAAGATCGACTCTCTCCGCTACTAGATTGAGCGTGTGAATGAAACGTGTTAGAGGTGCCTCATTCAGGAGGTTGGTCCTTCCTCTTGGTACAGCCAATAGGGCGGGCCGCCTCCGTTGGTGCACAAACTCATCAGGCACATTAAATTAAATTTAGCCGCAATTCCTCTAAAATGCCTGGGTTGGCGATCATCCCACGAAGTATCCTAACCAAATATAGAGCGAGCGTTGCATCTCTCCTCACCTCCAGTTTGTTGTATCCAACCATGCCTAACAAACAAGGTTGGATACATCAACGGGAAGAACGGATAGATGCCGTAAATCTTCAAGTATAGAAATCTGGTAAATTTGTTTTGAATGCGGTCCACCATTTGATTGTACTTGGCCTCATAATGATGTGCTACTGGTAAAACTAAGCTCTTACGGGATGGCTCCCAAACTCTTGATAGAAAACAGTGCGTCCGTCTGGGAAGCTATGACTCTGTCTGAATCATACCACACCCGATCTGGTGTGAGCCAAGGTTCCTCGCTTTGTCCACTACTGTTCACAATTATTATCGATGACCTATCAGAGTGCACGATTAAGGTGAACTGTCTGATTTACGCATGGAGTGACTCAAATCGACATCACTTTAACGTAGGTACCTATCTAAGTGTCAAGTTGTGAGCTTCACCCGCTTGTTACAAAGCATAGTGGCACAATATCATATGTAGTATAAAACAAAGTCGTTTCTCGCTGTCTGTCTGTCCCTATGTATACTTAGATCTTTAAAACTAGTTACGTAACGGATTTTGATGCGGTTTTTATTAATACATAAAGTCATTCAAGAGGAAGGTTTATATGTATAATACATGCATTATATATGTAGTAGAAAAACACTGATAATTTTAGAAGTTTCTAATGTGATGTCGTAAATAAACACTTTTTTGGCGCCTATATTGCAAACGCTGCTGGCTGAACTATTTTGTGGTATATTTAATATCAGCATTGCACTGATTGCACACACAAGAAGATTGTAATTTTCCGGAAAGACAGCCCACAGCAAAGTATTCCAATCCTTGCCTGAATAAACGTTTACAGAAACATTCATATTTAACACGAGTAGGATTCTTTGTTTCTCTTCATTGTATTTTGCGATTTTGCGAAGAACTCTCTCGCGATTCCAAAATGCTCATTCAAATGCCAAATGCCTGCGTTTGTTTCTGTTTTCCCATTCCGCGCCGAACGCACATCTCTCCCTATATTAATACCAATTGTCTACTTAATATTAAATATGTCGTCTCGCCGCACTCTCCACTTAGCTACTCTACTCTCCAACCAACACGACTTCTCTACGGATACATAAGTGCAGTCGATTTGGCTCTTTATATAATGATTGCTGTTGCCCAACCATTGAACGGTCCAATTGTCTACGTTATCTTGGTGTTTCATTAGACGAGAAATTATCATTTAAGCCTCATATTTATGCTCTCTCTAGTCGCGTTAGGTAATTAATTCACGTTATGAAGCTTCTCCGTGATGGGTCAGACAAGGAGACATTAATGGTCGTTTACACAGCCTTATGCCAATCAATTTTGTGCTATTGCATCACGGTCTGGGGTGGAGCTGCGAAGACTCATAAAATCACCCTTGAGAGAGCCCAACGTTCCGTGCTTAAAGTTATGTTTAGGTTGCTGTTTCGGTACCCAACTGTTTCCCTTTATTTGGATACCCAAACGTTCCGTGTACGGCAGCATTACCTTCAGAGAGTGATATTGGCTCACCACAAAATGGCTTATCTTAATTATGATAATAATGATAATAACAATAATAATCTACCTATGTATGTATGTAATGTTTACTTAGTAAAATTTTTATTTTTTATAGTTTTCTTTAGTTTACTATACTAATTGCTTTATTGTTTATCTGCCCTGTAATGTGTACTTTTGTGATAGGTAATTACGTTTTGCTTGACCGATCTCCCGCGATACAGGCCTGGCCTAGTGCGGGGATCACCAGTAACTTGTAAAATATATGGGAAATTTATTTGGTAAATAAATATTGTCTTATCTTATCTTATCTTATCTTACTCTTCGGTACATATTATTAGAAACCGATGATACATTTTAAGTCCATTTGGTATTTTAAAAGTTGATTAAAAAACTTCTATTGAACTCCCAGAAAGCATTGCAGCATTCTGGACCTTTAGATCTTGTTTAGGTTAAGTAGGTACCTATTATGGTTTAATTAATAACCTAATCCAGAGTTAAAACATAACATTTTCTTTAACTCACACAACTAAAGAAAATGTTATGTTTTATCTCTCAATTAGGTAGATATTTTATTCTTTTTCTTTTTGCTTTGTATGTGTTTAACTAAGTCGATAGGTACACATGGTAGAAATGGTGAACGTTGTGCAGTTGTGCACCACAGTTGCTGCCGTCACGCACTCAGGCGTCACGGAAAATCAGCGTCGCAGTGGCGTATAGGTACGCTTCTGTAAAATTATGCTGAGTGGTCTCCTTTTTTGCTGTCATTTAATAATTATTATTTAGTTGGGGCCAAATAAACGTTCGGTAGGTTTTATTTATTCTCCATTAGCTTCTGCCCGCGTGCCTCCATGAAAAATAGCCTGTATGCTATTCTAGGTCACAAACTTGGTGTAATTGGATTTGTGATTAAACCACAAACAAACTTATGAACATACAGACATCCACACAAACATTCACATTTATTTACCTAGCGGGATGATCAGGTTAAATTGTAATTAATTACAATACCACATTTTATTTCGTTATGTTATTTATTAAGTACGTATCTATTTCTACCTAAGTAGGTAATTACTTACACTGTACAAAATTACAATACTTAAGCATGCCAACACAGATTTTACCCTCGTGCACGAGAAGAACGTTACGTTAAAACGTGCATTGGAAATCGGGTAAAAAAAATGTAGGTGTGACTCTACTTAACTGCAGCTTACTTCAGTTAAGATACTTAATTTCGTTCAATAATTTTCCTAGTAGGCAAGTACCTTTATTCTGATTAGGTATAATACATAGGTACCAGTAGGATATACCTCTATATTCTAATTACCAACCTATTTACAACATATCTACTTATTCGGTACTTAATTACATAAGTAAAATGTAATTTTCAGTCATTTATTTACACTTTATTATATATTTTGGCGAGATTTTCCTTTCATCGACTGCATAGGCCTTACGTACCAAGGTACCTACCCATTTACAACTGAAAATCTTACTGCATAGCGCAGAGGAGTAATTCTAAGTTTCTGACAGTTTCTCAAACAAGTAAATCGAGATTGAAGTCTTGTCAAAATCAGCTGTGGCTATGGTTTTTGTATGAAAATTCAGCGCCCTCTAGGATTGTCGATTTTATTTACAAAATATTTGAAAAGTCTTACGATATTTTTAATTTAGCAAGTAAATTAGACAAACAACTTCTTAGTAAACTAAGTACATCAATACTTATTATTATAGGTAGGTATTATTTTCTATATTTACAATGAATAAGCACGCCTACACAGTAGACATACCTACTCAACAACACAAACTTATAACGTAATGGCACTGGGATATAAGACAAGTTCAACACAATAAATGCATATTCAGAGTCTCACAACTTCGAATACCGTTGTTATCATTAAACAATATTTGAATGCTCCAATATCTTCTCTCCTCTTTATTTCAATGTCCTTTAATCGCGTATTTTATCATACCTGTCAAAGGATAGTCTCCCCCGCGGAATAGTGGTAATGCCTCGGTTTTCTGTACGAATGCTGCTGCGGAGGCCTATATGTCGCATATTTCTGCGGATGTCTCGGCAGGCTATGAGCATGAGTGGAGTAGCAGTGTAACGTCAGCGGCGTAGGGGGTGGACCGGACGGGCACTTCGCTTGTGCCGGCTTTCTGGGCCCCGTCATACGTCGCCACAGCGCCTTTAGCCTTGGAGTACCGATCCATACCGCGACCATGACCCCGAGAATCTGCGACGCGAATATCCGGAAGAGGAACACCCAGAAAGCAGGATGCGGATGCGTTGAAGGCTCCAGTGACGGCATGGGAGCGGCCAACCATTCATCCCGCCACGCGTACTCATACACCCACGTGGCAAGAATGCACGCTGATGGAACTGCGTACAATGCTGTGAAAGCTCCGAGGCGCAGCTGGCTTTGCTCTGTGCGCGGTTGAGGCGTATTAAGCAGGACTGAAGGGGCAGGAGCCGGGGCTGGTCGTCTGAGCACCGCTCGGAGCCCGGATGAGAGGAACACGCAGCCCAACAGCAAACATATCGCTTCGGGAACGATTACCAACGCCAGCAAGGATTTGCTCGACTGGTTACCGACGAAACAAGTGCCTGCAACAAAGAACGAAACCTTAGATTGCAAAGCTGTGACTCGAAGCCGCTCGACGGATACGAATTTTAATCCGAGGACTGAATAACATTCTTAGTTCCACTAAAGCTGCCCTCAAAGACACCTACTCAAACACACGGCGAGTAAAAAGGCTTGCATTAATAAGACGGTTAAAAAGGTCGATTTAAAATTGAAATACGAGCACGAGAGGAGGAAAGGTGTCGTATTTAACGGCTCGAATAATGGTCGTCATTTCTTTTGGCCGCCATTATGGAATAAAATAAAAATAAAAGAACAATACTCGGGCATGATTGAAACTGCAATGTGCCTGAGAAACGGTCGTGTGGCACCACTCTCAGCCTCGCACTTAATGAACACAAAGCATGATGTTTTTGCACCAAGTGGAATTTACTAAGTGCGTAGAATTGTAGACCCTATAAAGACAGACATGTCTACTCTATACCTTGCTATTTGAATACAGCTGCGTTCCTTAGAAACCCGAGTCGCATCTACCGTATTTACAAACCAAATACGGCGAGTAACTGCAAATACCGAGTTAAACTGAGGTATGCCAGTGCCGAGTCTCGGAAACCTATCTCATTTGCATAAACCCTGCGTTCTTTAAAGGAATCATCGGCGTCGGCGCAGCTTCATGTTAGGTGTAATGTATTCGCAAGCTCTTTTTACCGATGCAGAAAACTCAGTTCGACCTGACTTCTATTCGAGTACACTTGATTCGGCTGAAATGCCGACGATTACTCAAAAATACCTTTTGACGGAAAGAGGAAACCATTGCCGCTTGGAATACAAACTGATACCTACGAAATAAACGCATTCGCTGGTTTATATTATTTAATTTGGCAAGTTGATTTAATCGAGCTGTTCCTAATCAGGGTGCGGGATTGTGTGATTTATCACCCAAACGGTTATATCGGACAAGTTAAATATTTTATACCAAAATGCCCGGACATCAATAATTCAGTTCGATAACACAACATTTGGAAAGCATTGACCAGGCAACTCCAAAAAACATCGTTTAGATGCCAATATTACCATTTGCACAAAATTACGCATAATTACGTATTAATAACTAAAAAGAAAACCGACTTTATTGATTAAAATTTGAGCCCATAAAAATATAATTTCAAGTTCTACCACTTACGGATGCTATTTTTTTCAAACGAGTTTTCTTTATTTATTATTATTATTTATAACTAGATATCTATCTAGATTCCTCATAAATTCATTACTCAATTAAAAGTCGAATACAAATAAATAATTCAAATATTAATAATAATTCAAACAAATAATTCACCTTTATGGATGGTATTTTTTCAAATGTAAATGGGACCGAACAGGAGGTATATCACATCCCAAATAAAATAAATATTTTCCAAATAAGTTTATAAATAACGGAGTTCTGAAGTAACAAACAAAAAAAAACAGGTTGCACTCCGGGAGTGCCGACAGAAGTGAAAACTTATTTTGGCGCGTTAGAGTTTAGTAATAAATCACTTCAAAATCAGTAATTATGGCGACTGCCTATCAAATACTGAACGAACACAGATGATGCAATATTTTTTGTTCAGAATGTAGATAATATATCAAATAACCTAACTCAGTAAACTTCTCCATACAAAAGTAGACTGTAATTAAGGTTTGTAATCAAATGGGGCGAGCGCGGCAGCCGGCTGCGTCTCGCCCCAGACGGTAACGGTGTCGCGAATCCAGAGGTTTTACCTCATCTAAAAATATGCGTACCGCGCTAAAAGAAGTTTTCACTTCAAAAATACAACCGAATTGAGATTATCCTTCTTTTTAAAGCTGGTTAAAAAACATTGATGTTTTTAAACTTTAACTCGACCTACACATATATAAATTGAACTAAACGTTTTCCACAGAACAATGCATATCAAAAGATTAGGCCAAAGATACATTTCCTTGAGCATGTGCACCACTTTGAAATACATGCACAATACCGCGTTGTTGCCTCTGGCTTTGCTAAATGCTTATCATATCAGTTCCGGTGCTTTCAGATGCACTTTTAAAAACATTGTATGTCTTAACATTCTTGTTTACTCCTTAGAATAAAAGAACCGCGGTACCACTTTAAAATAAATACCTTATCAAAGCGGTGTTCCTGAAATAGACTAAGTAGGCAATTAATTTTACCCAGCTTATTTGATAAGAGTGATAAAGTCCCTAATGTACGTACTTACCTACTTATCTATCTTTGATATTGTTGGACCAACAGCGCTACTGTTTATATTTACTTGTGATCTTTCCGACGATCTAGTGTTAGCCTTTTTTCGTCGCTGTACATAGAATACTTTATTAACCAACTTCAAAAAAAGGAGGAGGTTCTCAATTTGTCGGTTTTTTTTTGTTTTTATGTATGTTTAACGATTACTCAAAGACGCCTGAACCGATTTCAATAATTATTTTTTGTTTCAAAGAGTAATATACTTCTCTGGTGTAACGGTTTAAAAATCATCATTTATAATAAGTAGGTACATGAAGTCAGTTGTCTTTTTAGTTTTAAAACGTAATTATGTTATATTTGCACTGTATTTGTTCATCATCATCATCATATCAGACACTAGAAGTCAATATATTCCATTGATTTAAGAAAGATTTTGAGCCCTCGCCATCCACCGATTTCCCGCAATCTTTACTATGTCATCAGTCGATCGGGTGAGGGGTCGTCCTACGCTTCGTTTTTCTGTCCTTGGTCGATTCGAAAACTTTTATTCCCCAATGGTTATCAGTTTTGCCAGCTTTATGGCCTGCCCATTGCCACTTCAACTTGCAAATTTTGTATTGGTTATGTGGCGTTAACTCATTCACTGCCACCACGATTTTCTTGAAGTTTATCGAGATGCCACCGTATAAAACCGCGGACACGCTAGGCGTGCTCGCGGCATTGCTTAGAAAAACAGATTTTAGTAAGTAAATTTATTATAACGTAATTCAAGGTTCTCAAACTTTTTTTACTAAAATTCCCATGCATAAATGAATAAAGTTTTATTGTGAACTGTAACATTGGCATTGTTAACAGTGCAAGTACATTTTTTTTTAATAATATATTGAGTGACAATCATATTTAAACATATTTTCAGTCTTATATGAGTGAATTCATCTAAATTATTAAACCGATAAAAAGTTTTGAACTGCAGAAAGTTTGTTTACGTTATTTATCTCGTATTATCGTAATGTTGGTTGATTGGCCTTACCTAATTACATAAGTATGAATTAAATTCAAAATATTCAAATGAAATAAATTAATTTCTTATCTTTTTTTCAGGAAAAGTTAAATTTGTACCGGAAACGGAAGATATTAATGATGACAAAATTTTTAGCGAGACAAACGAACATCAATTGATTTTTATATAATAGAGATAATTTTACTGTACGTGTGTATGTCACTGTGTGTGTATGTATAATTATATAAAGGTATACATCGGATAGGTACGTTTTTTTTTCATTGATGGCGTATGGAGTTGTATAAGCGACTTCATATAAGTAGTATATCAGTCATGTGGTACCCATAACACAAGCTCTGCTTACTTTGGGGCCAGATGGTGCTGTGTGAAATGTCCGGCATTATTTATTTATTTATTATTTATTCATACATGACACAGTACTGTATACGGTAAAAACAACGGTTCAATAAATTATGACATTCCGTTTTGTCATCAAATACTGGTTAAAAATCTCATATCGCAAGCTTATAACTCTGAAATTAGCGAAGCATTTAAAAGAATAAAAAAGTTTGGGAACCTAAGGGTAGCTTCAGTAAGTGAACACACCTAGCGTGTTCTCGGCACTACAAAATACCTATTTTTCGTAAAAAAATCTAACTAGTTTTTTTAGGGAACCGCTTCAATATGCCATAGCCTATCCTTTAAAAATGATGCACTAAAAATTTGAACAGAAAATCTGGCCTAGTTTTGGAAATATAACCGAAACATTCAAAACACGCCTGGCGTGTTCTTGGCGTAGAGACTTAGATTAGCCTGAACACGCGAGGCGTGTCAGTGGCAGTGAATGTGTTAAATAACGTGCACTTGGCACATGTCGTCGAACTTTTTTAGGTTCTACGATATACGGGTTTCCTCTCGATGTTTCCCTTTACCGTTTAGAGTACTAGTAGGTATAGCAGGTGGTATACATTTTTAGACCAGCAAAATTCATAGGTGCACGATTGGATTCAAACTTACGACCTTATTATTACAAAAATAATCATTTTTGGCCGTCTCGCAAAACAAACTTTGCGATCTTATATTGCAAACCACTACGATTTTCGAAGGTTCAATTTCTCTGGTCAATTTATCTGGGATGCCATCATCAGATCCTGTTTTCTTTATCACGGTACTACCCTTGAGATGTCTCCCTTCCAAAAAAAAATAATAATTAAAATCGGTTCATAAACGGCGGAGTTATCCACGAACACACATAAAAAAATATATACGGTCGAATTGAGAAACCTCCTTTTTTTAAGTCGGTAAAAACTAACAAATACCGAACGACAAAATACGACTTTGTGACATACTATAAACAATGCCATTAACGAAGAAAAAGAAGAAGAGTCCTAAAAACGAAACAAGATCGTGTTTTTGAAAATTTTAGTTAGTCGTGAATCTAAAACTCTCTTATTTGAACGTGTTGTCTATGAATAAACCAATTAGTTGGCAAGTTCTGCCTGCGAACTCGTTGTACTACATTGTTTGAACTAGACATTGTTTCCTCGTAGTTATACTTCTTCGGCCTTATTTATAAATGACTCACAACTTGAACACTGCTTAGACACGCTTGTAATTCGCCCTGATTTAAGAAAATCAGCTCTTACAAAGAGGGATTGCGCTATTTTAAACAGTGATTGACATTTGACATAATTACGTTTTAAAAACTAAAACGACAACCGACTTCATGTGTATATGTATAAATAATTTTTACAACAAAACAAAACAAAACCATATGAAGCAAAAAAATAATTTTCCAAGTCGGATCAGTCGTCTTTGAATAATCGGTGAACATACATAAAAAAAATATTCCAACGAATTGAGAACCTCCTTTTTTTGAAGTCGGTTAAAAATACGAAATTTCGTTTACTTGAATGTCATATTTTTTCGCTATTCTGATTTAAAAACGAAATTACTGAACCGATTTTGAAGAAATTTCTATGGGACCATTTGGAAAGTAATATCTATTCACATAATAAATATTTTTTCAAATCGGTTCATAATTGACGGAGTTATGAGGTAAGTAACAAACATATTTTTTTTTAAAACAACTGAATTGGGAACCTCCTCCTTTTTTTGAAGTCGGTTAAAAAGTTGAGACGTGTTACTAAGGTCGCATATGTAATGTACATAAATGTTTTATATACAAACACTAAATGTTTTATCTATGTCTGTATGTGTTTATATAAGTCTTTTGTCTCTTCTTATTATCGTGTCACTAGTTATTTCGTACCAGTGTGGTGAATGGATTATAGAGGCTCCTTTCGTGAATTTGGCACATGTCTTTTGTCCCTTATTTTGAAGGTACATAAGCTCTGGTTAAATCAATGTTTTAATGTGCACGAAGTCTTAAACAATAACCTGGTACTTCCATTCAACTCATACAAACAAGCCGAATGCCATTATCGTATGAATGCGTGCTCCTGCGCACTCTTGCCCGATTTGATCGCTTTGAAAAAGCCGCCGATCAAATAAGAAAAGGACTTAAAATATGAATCGTGATTTTTCCATTGTGTCTTGATGCGGATGTGTATTAGAATTTATTGATTGATAAATGGAAGGGGAGTATTGTTTGTTAATACAACCTTCTTTTGTGTAAACTACGTAGAATAATAAAAAAAATATTCTATACCTACTTACTTCCTTTAAAGAGTAAACTATCTTTACATTCAAGTCAAGACAAGTCAAAAGATACTTTATTCAATACAATCACAAGGATCACTTTGAAATGTCTTACATACTAGGTGAATTTAGATGCCAATTCCTCCTAACCCAAGCCCGAGAAGAACTGGCAAGAAACTCGTCCTGCTCCTTGCTTTTTTGCATGATCCATCTTATAAATAGCTTAACTACGAAAAATGAATACAAGAGAGATTATACATTTCAAATGTCAAGTCAAAGTCAAAGTTAAAAGATTCTTTATTCAATACAATCACAAGAATCACTTTGAAACGTCTTACATACTAGGCGAGTTCAGGTGCCAATTCCTCCTAACCAAAGCCCGAGAAGAACGGCAAGAAACTCGTACTGGTTCTAGTGCTTTTTTGCATGATCCATCTTAAAACTACCTTAGCTAAGAAAACTAATACAAGAGAGTTTATACATTTCAAATGTGGCGGTTAACTCTCTGAGGGCAGAGCGACATGCATTCATTCTTCAAACGTCGAAGAATGATCACTCCACCGTCTGATGGTGAACAACCAAAACTAAAAGTGATATCAATTTGTCTAAATATTCGTTTCCCGCGTGACAAATGTTTGTATGACCTGCAAATATTTGTCTCGGGTGTATTTCTATATACTTATGTATTTACAAAAATCCAAAAAAGTATATAAGTATCAGTCATGTGATACCCTGATACTTATATACCTTTTTTAGGATTTTGGATAACAGAAGTATGTACAAATGTCAAGCATTATTTATTTATCAGCCGACGAAAAAACGGAGTAGGTTCACAAGTCGACGCGTATATCAATATATATATTTATGTTTAACCACGCATATCTTTTTACTGATTAGTCCGATTTTAATAATTATTTTTTTAAATAGCAATGATAATTAAAATCGCCCTTTAATCCTGTCACCACACTGGTCGAATCAACCGGTGACGCTATAACCAGAAGCCGTTTATGCTAATCGTGAACGGTTATAAATTTTAAGTCAAAGATTCTTTATTTATCATTACAAGACGTTGAGGCGTTAAGTAAATAGGTAGGTACTAGGTAGGTAGGTACCTACGATGAAAATTCACATTTGATGAGGCACTAGGACTCGCTGACTTATAAGGAGTGGTTTTACCCTTTCATGGTAGGGCTCTATAAGGTAAGGTTTCTTGGGATGTGCGATCGGTATATTCGGTTGTTCGTTATTTCGTTAAGTGTAATATCTAGCGAGTAAAGTATTCTGTGGTATAAAACATGTAGTGTTAAATTATACCTACTCTGTTCTTGTTTTTCTAATAGCAATGAATAAAGATGGAAACAATTATAAACAACTTCAATTAAATAAGTAAATTAATATCAAAAATATTTCTATTCAATACTATCACAAGGATCATTTTGAAACGTCTTACATACTAGGTGAATTTAGGTGCCAAATCCAATTCCTCCTAACCTAAGTCCGAGAAAAATTGTCAAGAAACTCGTCCTGGTCCTAGCGCTTGTGTTATATACTTCTTATAACTTGCTTAAACTTCAATAAGGACGTTCTCAATTCGGTTTTTTTTGTGTTTGTTACTCCTCATAACTCCGACATTTATGAAACGATTTGTTTTTTTGTTTTTGATGTTTTTTTTGTAAGAGTACCTATATACTCATAAATTTAATGAACTTCCGTTTAGTGGTTTGGTTTTATCAAAATAGCTGGAAAAAAATGTTATCCAAGTAAACGAAATTTCGTATTTGACATTCCAGTGGCTTTCCTTTGGTGTGAATTTCGATAAATGATAAAGTACTAAAAAACGTAAATAAAAAACTTGTTTAACCGGCTTCAAAAAAGGAGGAGGTTCTCAATTCAGTTGTATTTTTTTATATTCAATGAGTCCGTTTTCTTTTAAAACGTAATTATTGTTTTATAAATGGCGTCACAACCGTCATGTACGGCCGACGCTTTACAGAAAAAAAACCGTAGAGACGTTACGTACTTCTATACTAAGTAGGTACTATGTCATATAGATAGTTGTAGATAGATATTGTACTACCTACTTATATATTACCAAGTTACCAAGTATGGTGGTAAGAGAGAAGGCCGATCAATGACAAGTTATTTATATCGGCTGCCGATAGATGGCGATTACTGTTGGTAATGATGTCGGCGAAGTTGCAAAGAAATATGGTGTTATAAGAATGGCATAGAATAAACTTTATTGTTTTACTGTACAGTACTAGGTATGTACTTACAAAGATGGAGAATTTTTTAAACATTACATGGTATAAAACAAAGTCGCTTCCCGCTGTCTGTCTGTTCCTATGTATGCTTAGATCTTCAAATCTACGCAACGGATTTTGATGCGGTTTTTTTTATTAGATAGAATGATTCAAGAGGAAGGTGTATATGTATAATACATTACATAATATAGTAGAGAAACGCTGATAATTTTAGTGGTTAGCGTATATGGGTTCAACGTATTAGAACTACTGAGCTACAGCAACGCGTGGCCGGGTCAGCTAGTTAGTATTAAAAGTTAAACTATGGAGGCTATGTTCAGCAGTGGACTTTTAAGGACTGATATGATGATGATGATACTTCCTTTTATAAATACATACATATTATACATACAAAACTTCAGACCCGAGACAAATACTTGCAGATCATACAAACATTCGTCTCGCGGTGAGAATTGAACCCGCAACCTTCAGTGTCTCAGCGTGGTATTTGGTTAAGGGTCTGATAACTTGTCATTTTGATCTTTAGTGACTTCTGAAATCTTCTGAAAAATAAAAATATTTCTACGGTTAAAATTTACCTGTAAGTTCATCAGCGTCAACATCCCTCGTGACGAGCACAGCTGCTGCCAGGGCGGCTGGTACACCCCACGCGCAGAGCTGCAGAAGCGAAGAGTGCCTGTTGTCGCGTCCACTGCCAGCTGTAACTGCCGGAGGCCGCATCACACTGGCCCGCCATGCACCAGCTACTACAACCCACCTGGAAATAAACATTAAGGGTTATTTTATAAAAAGCAGGAGGTTCTCAATTCTTCAGAAACTTATTTTTCAGTTTTTTTTTTTATATACTTCCCAGGTGGTCCCATTAAAATTATATCAAATTGGTCGAGCGGTTTTTAAAAAATAAACTAAAACCGAACATTGTATACATCGATGATAAATTGATCCAGTCCATCGATGATCCAGTCTTGTCCACCAGTCTCTTTGATAACTCTCTGAATAGGAGCCACGCCTCAGTCCCCACGGGTCTAATGTTTCTACCCCAAAAGGCAGAAATATATAACCATCCAATGGATGCATATTTCCGCCTCTTGAGGTCTTCTGCCGCAGCAGCAGCGGTAAGTCAAAGTCAAAAGATTCTTTATTCAATACAATCACAAGGATCACTTTGAAACGTCTTACATACTAGGTGAATTAAGGTGCCAATTCATCCTAACCCAAGCCCGAGAAGAACTGGCAAGAAACTCGTCTTGGTCCTAGCGCTTTTTTACATGATCCATCTTATAACTACGAAATACTAATACAAGAGAGTTTATAAATTTCAAGTGTGTCGGTTAACTGTTTGGCGGCAGAGCGACATGAGGCCATGCATTTACATGGTACTTACATGAAGTCGGTTTTCTCTTTAATTTTTAAAACGTAATTATGGCAATACATACTACTACTGCTAATATGATGCTGTGTGAAATTATTTATTTATCTAGAAGATTGTTCTATATTTTCAGAATTATGTCACTACGAGAGTTTTCTGTGCAAGGTGTCTTTTGTTTACATTTACGAGCTTATTGACAGACGCTAGTGAGGTAATTAAGTTCATTAAAAAAATAAACAGTCATTAATGTAGTAAAGTACTTGGCCAGACAGGTGTGTATGCATTTAATTTAAATGGCAGAACTGTTACAGATATATTACTGTTTCATTTAATTGCACTGGGGCTGATCTTACGCAGCTACAACCATTTGTGCTCTAACCATAAAATGTTTAAAAAAACATGATTGTAGATCCAAAGTCAAAGTCACAAGATATTTTATTCATTACAATCACAAGGATCACTTTGAAACGTCATACATACTTGGTGATGAATTCACCAAATGCCAAGGTGCCAATTCATTCTAACCCAAGCTCGAGAAGAACTGGCAAGAAACATGTCCTGCTCTTAGCGCTTTTTTGCATGATCCATATTATACCTACCTTAACGAAAAACTACTATAAGAGAGTTACAACTTTTAAAACTATCATGGTTTTGCACATAATTTTCACTCAAAACGGGATATTTACCATGATATATGAGTTTTTCTGCTTCTCGATAAGACAAGAGAGTTTATACATTTCAAATGTGTTACAATTATATACAATTTAATACAATTTAACTGTCTGACGGCAGAGCGACATGAGGCCATGCATTCTTACGGCGGATTACGGCTGCGACGACAAAGTTTGTGCTTGTTTTCTTTGATACACAAGCAAATATCTGTCTCTGATATGAATTGAGTAGGTAACTAATCATGGCTTTAAATAACCTTTATGACCGCTTTGCTCGGTATAAAACACGGATAAAACGACGTTTTCCGAAAATGAAACCTAGCTAGATCGATTTATCGCCCCCGAAACCCCCTGCATACTAAATTTCATGAAAATCTTTAAGGCCGTTTCCGAGATTCAGATTGTATATATTCATATATACACGATTTGCTCGTTTACAGGTATTAGATTAAGGCGACTCCCAGATCAAATGATTTTGACGCATTATCACAGATCTCAAATTGCGTTTTTTTATAATACGATATATACATATCGTATATATATACGATATACATTCATATTAGGAACTCTGAGACACGTTTAACGGGTAATGTTTTAATTAGCTAGCAAGAACAAACGACGTCTTTAGAAGATGATTAGAATAATTTAGACATTAATTGTATTATAAAACTAACAGTTACCTACTTTAAAAACAATTTGAAACGAGGAAGTAGGCAAAATATAGAAAGCACTATATTCTTTTATATATTTTTATCCCCTTAATTAACGAGCAGATAGCTACTAAATAGCTGTAAAAATACTAATTTTTCTATACAAAAGTTAATGATAACCTCTGTGGCGCAGTGGACTAAGGTCTGGCTGTGACGCAGAAGGTTGCGGGTTTGATTTCGCCGCAGGAAAAATTCTTTGGATGATCTGTAGGGCGATTATGGAACTCTAATTACAATCAATGTCTATCATTTTTCATAGATTTCAGATAGACATTGATTGTAATTAGAGTTCCATAATCGCCCTACTGTAAGTATTTGTCTCAGGTCTGGGTGTTTCAATGTATAATATGTATGTATTTACAAAAATATATATAAGTATATAGTAATGTGGTACCCGTACCCATAACACGAGCTCTGCTTACGTTGGGGCCGTGTGAAATGTCCAGCATTATAATTTATTTTTATTTATTTAATTTGCTGTGGGAACCGTCTTAAATAAACTTTATTGAGGACATTACTATAAGATTGAGTAAGAAGTATATAGGGTACGTCTCTAGCTACATTATAAATGATACAAAAAAGTGGATGTAATCAAGAGTCAGCAGGACGCAGGTATCAGACGCCGCTGTAACCTGCTCTCGATCATAAAACTTTTTAGATCATATTCTTAACGACCGGAGCCGTTAAATAAATCCTTGTTTACAACTAGCAATCCTCCCTGGCTTCTCCCGACTTTTGTAATCATACCTATGAGATTGAATTACATAACTGGATAAGTATTGCAGTTCGACTTGGATAAGACTACACTTTGCTACCTACAGGTTGGCTCGTTGAATAAATAATACATAATATATTATACATAGAAACACCCAGTCCCGAGACAAATACTTGCAGATCATACAAACATTTGTCACGCGGGAATCGAACCCGCAATCTTCTGCGTCCCAACCAGGCCTTGGCCTACTGTGCCACAGAGGTCGTCTACTGGTACTATAATAGGTACTGTAGAAATAATATTTACGCTAAATATCTAATACTTACCTTTAAACGAGCAATTCTTGTATGTTGTACTATTCTTGTATATGTATTGTATTATATATATATATATATATATATATATATATATATATATATATATATATATACAATCTGAAACTCGGAAACCGGGGCGATAAATCGATCTGGCTAGGTTTCATTTTTAGAACCGAGCAAAACTCGGTCATCCAGGTAGATATTAATGTATGGACGTGCTCTTGACTACCTCTATAATCTCGAGTCTCTTATTATCTGATAAAAAAAATATTATAATTTATTGATTCAGACAATAGTTCATGTCAAGTCAATAGTCATACCCTCCATCCATCAATCCACCCTCCATGGGGTGTAAGTATATTCTGTCCTTTTCATTCTAATGTCAAAAAAATAGAGATAGCTATTGCTAATATATGATAGCTATTGCTATCTTTACTATCTTTGATTTAAACAAAAAAATATTTAGCTAGTGTGTGTTTATTAGTATGTTCTGTCCTTTTCATTCTAATGTCAAAGAATAGAGATAGCAACAGATTTAAACAATTATTTAGAGAGTGTGTGTTCATAAGATAGACCCGTAGGCTTTATCTTGAGATTAAGGCCCAGCACGCACTAGCAGAGTAATACGCGCGGTTTAAACCTCGCTATTATGATGTATGTTATTTTCAACGCGGTTATTACTGCTAGTGCGTGCGCGTATGAATCTATTTATTTTCTTTCTTTGCTTGAAAAAGCGTGAATAACGCACGCACACTGAGGACCGACTAGAAGTAGATAGAGCTGGAAGAAGTAGTGAATAAGTTGCACTGGGATATTATAGGGTTATCAGAAGTCCGAAGAGAGGGAGAGGACAGGAGAATCCTAAATTCCGGCAACTTATTCTACTACCGGGTAGGCGATCAACTATCTCAGCACGGTGTTGGGTTTCTCGTCCACAAATCCCTCGTTAACAACATTGTGAAGATCGAAAGCGTGTCGAGCAGGGTGGTATACCTTATACTCAGAATAACCAAACGGTATTCGCTTAAGGTCATACAGGTGTACGCACCTCACTCGAAACGTCCAGACGATGAAGTGGAGGCTATGTTTGATGACATTTCAAATGCCATGCAAGCCTCGAAAACACACTTTACGGTTGTAATGGGGGACTTCAACGCGCGGCTAGGTATGAGGAACGGCGATGAACTGAGAGTGGGGCAATTTGGATTTGAACAGCGGAACCAACGGGGTCAGCGATTGGCCGACTTCATGGAAAAAGAGGGACTCTTTATGATGAACTCCTTTTTCAAGAAGCGGTCGTCCAGGAAATGGATGTGGCTTCACCACGGTGGACACAAACGCGAGATAGATTTCATCATGACAACAAAAAAGCAAATATTTAATGATGTCTCAGTGATCAACAGGGTCAAAACCGGCAGTGATCACCGAATGGTTAGAGGCTCATTAAATCTTAACGTAAAGCTAGAAAGGTCCCGTCTGATGAAATCTACTCTTCGCCCAAGTCCTGCCCAAATCCAAAACCCCGAGAGCTTTCAATTGGAACTTCAAGATCGCTTCCAATGCTTCGCCGAATGCGAATCCGTGGACGAAATAAATGACGGGCTGGTGGAAATTGTCCATGCCGTTGGGTCAAAGTTCTGTAAGACTCAGCGCAAAGGTAGAACCCAAAAACTCTCTGAGCAAACTCTAAAACTCATGGCAGAACGTAGCGAAATGAAACTGCAGTCTTTAGTAGACATGTCGAAATACAGTACGCTAAATAAACAGATCTCTAAGTCTATGCGACGCGATTTGCGGCTGTATAATACTTCTAATATAAAGAACGCAATAGAGCGCAACCAAGGCTCCAAAGTGTTCGCGAGAGATCTGTCTATTGGGCAAAACCTGTTGACGAAGCTGAAGACCGACAGTGGCAGGGTCGTTTCCTCAAAGCCAGAGGTATTACGCGAGCTCGAGCAGTTCTATGGACAACAGTACACTTCATCGCAAAGCCCTGCTACAAGCACGACTAGCGATGCAAGAGCCCGCCTAACCCGACACTATACTGAAGACATTCCGGACGTCAGCCTATACGAGATCCGAACGGCTCTCAAGCAGCTTAAGAACAACAAGGTACCGGGGGAAGACGGAATAACGACAGAGCTTCTGAGAGCGAGTGGAACACCGGTACTTAAGGTCCTCCAGAAGCTGTTCAACTCCGTCATCCTCGAGGGAACTACGCCAGAGGCGTGGAACAGGAGCGTGTTGGTACTGTTCTTTAAGAAAGGGGATAAAACCCTCTCAAAGAATTACAAGCCCATCTCGCTGTTGAGCCATGTCTATAAGCTGTTTTCGAGAGTAGTAACTAATCGTCTCGCTCGTAGGTTTGACGACTTCCAGCCTCCCGAACAAGCCGGGTTCCGAAAAGGCTTTAGCACCATAGACCACATCCACACGCTCCGGCAGGTTATACAGAAGACCGAAGAGTATAACCGGCCACTTTGTTTAGCGTTTGTGGACTATGAGAAAGCCTTTGATTCTGTCGAAACCTGGGCAGTGTTGCGGTCACTCCAGCGGTGCCAAATCGACTATCGGTATATCGAAGTGTTGAAATGTCTGTACAGTAACGCCACGATGTCTATCCGACTCCAGGACCAGAGCACGAATCCAATCCCATTGCATAAAGGGGTGAGACAGGGAGATATTTTTTCTCCGAAACTGTTCACTTCTGCATTGGAGGATGTTTTCAAGCTCTTGTACTGGCATAGATATGGTATCAACATCAACGGCGAACGCATCACTCACCTTCGATTTGCTGACGATATAGTGATCATGGCAGAATCGCTGGAAGACCTTGGCGCAATGCTCAGCGATCTCAATATCGTCTCTAAACAAGTGGGTCTTAAAATGAACATGAGCAAGACAAAAATCATGTCAAATGCTCATGTTGCACCCGTACCGGTACATGTTGAGAGCGATATAATCGAAGTTGTAGACCATTATGTCTATTTGGGTCAGACGATTCAACTAGGTAAGTCCAACTTCGACAAAGAGGTCAGCCGATGAATCCAACTCAGATGGGCAGCGTTCGGGAAATTACGGCACATCGTCTCGTCACAGATACCGCAGGTTAAAGCAAACCAGTATTTGTCAGAGCTAATGTAAAATGGTTGACCATAAACGTAACGTACTCCCTTTGGAACGAGCGGTTTTTAAAATTATCATCAAACTCCAAAAAAATTATACATCGATGATATATTTGTTGCGTGCAGTGCAGAGCTGTGCGTTTAGTTAGCCTACCCATGACCCATATTATAATAGGTATAAACAAAATACATCTACTTTCCACTAAAAATTTCAAAATAAAATAATTGTATTGTCTCAAATTGTATCCAATGAAGTCGGTTTCCTTTTTAGTTTTTAAAACGTAATTATTATTCCACAATACAACATTGTTTTAATCCTTATTTTAAAAAACGACTTAACAAGCGCAAGTAAATTATAGACTGTGTCATGTAATGTCAATGTCAACCCTTAACTCGTTAGAACATGGACAAGTAAATCCGTCGCCTAGAAAGGTGTCGCCTTGTTTCGAGCCGACACCATCATAAGAAGACCTTTTCTAGTCCTCAGCGAATGAGGAGAGTTATGATGTGATTAAGGTATGGTTATGCTGGTTGTGTGCAGCAGTGGCGTGTCCCACTTGTACAAACACAAGCCTCTGTTTGTAGAGAGCCGAAAGTGGCGATCAAACACTCGGTGTTTGCTTGCTTGCCTGTTTGATCCGGCGAGGCACTGTTAGCTAACATTTTACTAATGTTTGTATGATTTGCATTGTGATAATTAGGGTTATTTGATGTAAGTACCTACCTGACTACAAAATGAGTTTTTACCAAATACAGTTCATACTTTTTACTGTTTTACCGAACAGTTCATACTTTTTGGTGAGAACGATTTAGTAATTTTGGTAAATACCTACCTTCCGTTTTATAGTCAAGTGCCTAAGTATAAGTATAGGTATACCTATTTTTCCATGTTAATAGATACTCACACAAAATGTACAACTAATTGTCAGTGTAACATGCACTAAATCAAATTGGTAATGAACGAAAATGACGTTCTACTCTCGCCGTCAGACCATAACATTATTATGAAAACATTTTTGCTGCCGATAAAATAAATTAAGGTGTCATAAAATGAAAGACACACGAGCAAACCAGTATTTGTCAGAGCTAATGTAAAATGGTTGACCATAAACATGCCTAACATATTAAAGCTGAAGTCTCTTCCATCTACGTAAGTGTTCATAAATGTAATGACTGAGGTCTATCCACGTAGCATGGTATAAATATAAATTCCGGCGAATTAAAATATATATTTACGGCGTGAAACCGATCATTCCTGAGATAGCCTTATCGTTTAATGGTCACTTGAGTCTCGCTCGACACTACTGAATAAATAAAAAAGCTCTTCGGAATAAATAAAAACGTTTCTCAAAAGCGTTGTTCCGTTCGCGCCTGAACCACATTTGCATCTTCGTTAGGGTTGCCAGTTGCGACAAGTCCATTACGATTCAACGAGTGATACCTACTTGTAATTTGTACGAAATAAGAATTGAAGTTTGCAATTAAAAGGTAATTACAATGCAGTTTCATATCTACATTGCCTGTTATTGGTAATAATCGTCAATAACTGGTGACCTTTCTGAAAATAAGTAGTACTTTTGCGTTGTTTTAGATACCGAAGACATGTGTAAATTAAATATGCCTGTAATAAGTACCTACAGTCTTCAAAGCCGTCGGTGCCTTTACCAGGCACTTAGGCATTGTAGTTTACTTTTTTTTATACCACTAAGGTGGCAAGCATGCAGACGACTTGTGGTATATAATATCGGCTATTTGGCCCTTGGAGTTAATAAACTTAGTACCTACTTACCTATATACTTTATAGACTTGTGGTAAGTATATATAACTTAAATATGGACATAAACTAATATCTGCGATCTGGCCCCTGGAATAAATAAAATTATTCAGAAGTTTAGTGTGGTTAACGGAAATATAACTTTAGTTATGTTAATGTTAATGAGAAATTTGTAATTAGTAACATTTCGACCCTCCATGGTGGCAGGTTTACGAGCCCACACACGCTGCGGTGGTGATCCCATTTCAAATGACGGGCCTCATAAACGTCAACGTGACAGCCATCTGAGCCACTATGAAAATATGATTTACTGTCACTGTCAGAATAACGATAAAGATTTGCCGTTTTGGTAAATGCCTTGCCAGTGTTGGTAGGTATACCTACACTTTGGTCTGACAGTCATAGTTTGCAATCGATTGAGATTCACTGAGTTTTTTTTTATATTTAGTGATTTTTCAAAGCCACTGACTATTGCACCGTACTGCGACACGGATATAAAAGTGTAGGTACTAGTCCAGTAGTCGTCACTCTATCTAAGCCTATGGCTTACGACGAGTAGAAGCTGGTTATGTCAAATCGCACTAAATTTGTACAAATAGAATCGTAATTTCGTCTTTAAGTAAGACTCTCAGGACATTGGTTAAACTGGAGCTTTGCTTTCAGCTTTTGTTACTAACAAGCCAGCAAGTAGGTATCTAGGTAAGTAGGTGCCATCTGTCCATCTGTTCAATCAATCGATGACCCAGTTCGGAAGGCATTTAGTTAGTTATAGAGCATTGTCCTTTATACGTAAGATTGCATTTTATAGGTGTACCTACCATTTAAATAGGTAAATCGGTAAAATTGGTTAAAGGTGAGTAGGCTTATTAAGTGTAAGTAGGTACTTACACCTATTCATATACCTATGTTTAAACTGAGTGGCTATGTAAGTATGTAGGTAACCAAAATAAAATACAGAATCATTGTAAGTAATTAATATAGTTTAAACAATTTATGAACTCGTTTTAGGATCATTAATAAATACTTATTATTCTATTACCTACATTTTAACTCTATTTTCTAGCCGTAATTTGACAATTAGGTACCTACCTAAAGATGATCCTGCTCACTGATCGCAGGCATTTTAGCCCAAAACGCTGGCAATTTAACCTCGTTGGATAGCCATACTGATCCGTTGTCATAGATAACTGATGCATGGCATTATTTCAGCTTAACTCTTTTCTTTTTACATACTTCAGAACAGCGCGGCTTAAACTTAAAGCGATCGTAACTTTTGCCATTGTTTAGAGATTGGATTAAGGACTAAGGTCCGGCTGAGACGCAGAAGATTGCGGGTTCGATTCCCGAATTTTTCGTTCGAAAAAAGTATGTAGGTAAGTAGTATGTCAGTCATCTGGTACCCATAACACAAGCTCTCAGCTTACTTTGGGGCCAGATGATGCTGTGTGAAATGTCGTGCATTATTTATTTTTATTTTTTTATTGGTAAGACAAACTGGGTGACGATTCTAGATACTAACCAATTTCTTCAAATCAAAATTTTTATTGCTTTTCTGAAAATAGAGGTAGGTACTTACCTACGAAGATTGAGCAGCATAGAAGAGTTTTACAGTTTTTTCTACGAGTTCTACATTGGTAAAGCTTGGCCAGGCCACTGTCATTTAGAAGCATTAAGTTTATAACAATTAAATTTTGAAGCGATTGGCTTAACAGAAGTCGGTCAGAGGTACCGGTTTTACCCGTCCTAGTTAGGTCATATAGGAGACCTTAACAAGATGGGCATTACAAAAACTACGTCAACAGGTGTAGGTACCTACCTACATACCTTCTAAGAACAAAAGCTGGCTAAAGCTCTTATTTATATATCATTAACTCCTTCTCTTTGTCCATTGAAATGTTAAAACGTTATTTTGTTATAAGCTACATTATTATTTGGGAATCCGACATACAAGTCTCCTAGACTTAGTAAAAACAGACATAAATGCAGGAGAAATCAATATTAGATTGATCTATGGTTCAATTTATATTATAACCAGGATGTAAATGTAGCAGAGACTACAAGCTCGTTAAGCCACGTCGTAACAATAAAGTCCTACACACCCACAGCACCGTTGGGTGAACGGACCCATTTAAACAACGACGGGGCGGGATTCAGTAAGCTATCTACTTACAAAACAATATGCTTATTTAGCACATTCTCTCCGCTGTATTAATTTAATTACGACTACTATACATCTACTACTAAAATCTTTAAAGAAACAAATATAATGAATATTTCTCAATCCTATCTATACTATAACTGCATTCTGATTCGAAAAATACTAACTAAAGACATACATATACAAATCTCTTTTACTAAAAAGTCACAAATACAGAAAATAAGGCTGCGTAGTGCAAACGATATTAAACTGCATGCACCACGAACAAATTATGGCAAAAAAGCATCATGTACGAAGGAGCACTTCTCTACAATAAATTACCAAAAGACTTAAAACAAGTAAAATTAATGACCACCTTTAAAAAATTACTAAAACATTATGTAACAAATACTTTAATAAAATAACCATTGCATTCCATGCCACTTCCGGATGAGCTTACTCTGTGTAACTTGCCAAGCTGAGCGCTGTGCGTCGAGCGAACAAACGGAGTAAACAATATTTTTTTCACGACTACCATCATTTAATTTTTAATAGTTTTGTTTGTTAAGTAGATAGTTAGAGTTACATAGAATTTACGATAGGTACGCAAATGTCCCTCTTTAATTTAAGTTAATTTTAGTTTTTCTCATGTAAGTGAATTTTATTCTTATGAGAAAATATATATCTTAAACCGAAAAAATATCTTAAACCGTATTACCTACAAAAAAATTAACTACGGTCACCACTTTTTAAATATCTGCGAGGCGATTATGGAATTCTGATACTATCAAAATATTGATAATAATCGCTTTCAGATACTATTGATAAATTGGTATTACGGAAGGTTGATGTTGATTGTCATACATGCTGTCATATGAATAGAAAACCGAACGTACGTAATAGTAACCCATCTTTTCAAAAACTGGTTCTAATTACAATCAAACTAATGATTGAAATAATGCTGATTGCTAATCGAAACTGATAGACATTGGTTGTGTCTAAAGTTCCATAATCGCCATACTGATCTTTATCTCGTGGGCTTCAAATAGCATCGGATGTTTTTGGTATCAGATCTTATCGACGTAAAAGCTAGTATATAAATCAAATCAAACATCGAATTTCTCTACGCGCATTGTAATTAAAGGTAGTACTTACTAGTAGTTAAGTACTTATATAAAAAGTAGGTTAGATTAATATCATGTGTAAATTGTTTATGTTGATCGATGCTGCACCCCTGCTGATTTTACCAAACATACTTCAAAAAAAAATACAATAAAATACTTTAAGCAAACCTGTCTAGTAACGCAGGGAAGGAATCGGCTTGTTCCCAAAAGTCCTATTGCTGGACAATTTACGCAACATCATCTAGCCCCAAAGGAAGCAGAGCGTGTGTTATGGGAACCATATGACTAATACACTACCTACTTAATACCGAAGTACTGTTTTTTGAAATACATTTATATTATACATAGAACAAACCAGACCATAGATAAATATTGCAGATCATATAAACATTTGTCCCACGACGGGAATCGAAACCGCTACCTTCTGCGTCTCAAGCGGGCCTACGCTCACTGAGATCTGCTATAATAAAAAATAAACTATTGGACATTTTTAATCAACAGATTATTTGCCTTTTTTTGCCCAGTAAATTATTGGACGTTTTAAGTCTTTGTCTACAGGGATCATGCTACGCAGGCTAAAGTCGCATAGATCCCATTCAACAGCACCATAAAATCACAAGCGTCCAAGACAAGAAACAAGGCAGAACGGCGATGATGCATGCAAAGGGTCGAGACTCGTGCTATTTCGGGAGCTCGTAAAATCGATTGCCGTCCGATTTCAGGCGTCTCGCTCTCGACGGGCAAGCGCAAGCTGAAACAGCTGACTCACTATCGTTCGATTGCTAAAATAAATATGCACTATTCGGTCCTTCAGATCGATCATTTTTTACAATTATAATTGGATTGGAATAGCATTAGAGAAGTTTACTGCTATTTGAAGAATAGTAAGTTTCTCCAAATAGCATTGGAGAAACTTACGTCCAGCAATAGTATACTGAATCTATGAAGTTAAAATTAATAACAAGAAATATTGGGTAACGTACAAACTGTCAATCATTTAAGTTTTTGTTTATACTGCCTTAGAGTACATATTATTATTTTGGTCGTCTTGCGAAGAAAACATTGCAAACTCATTTTTTTTCTTGAGTTGTTTCCGATTTTATTAGTAATATTGGTGTATTAATTTAAATAGCGCTAGAGCTATTGACTCAGGTGTGAATAAATGGAATAAAAGGTTTGTGTTTCTTTGTAATTCGAGCCAAAATAATACGTATTTATTTTATATAAAAGGCACCATATTATATAAAATAACGAATGACGAACGACAAGATACGACTTTGTGACATAGATACTATAGACAATATAAACACTTCACACTGACAAAATTTACATTATTATGACACATGCCATTAACGAAAAAAGAAGAGTACCTACAATATCAATGGCCAATGGCTATATTGGTCGTGTATACAGATGAGCTAGCTGCTTAAGGATTGCTGTATGTCTGACAACCGTGCTACAGTAACAGGATGCACTATTTCTGACGCGACCGAATGCGATGATACTCTTGCTGATTCCAATCTATTACGACAGTCGAAAGCTCCTTCGATAGGCGATGACAACAAAGACACATATAGACCGTTCCGGTTATTGTTATCTGTGGCTACTCTTAGTTTTTTGCTCTAGGTGTCTTATAGAAATAGAGAAAACTGGGTGACTTGGTGAGAAGACAAATGTTTTGGGTCTTTTAATAAGTAGGTAATAAAATAATTCAAATAGCTGTAGAGATACATATTTCGATTATTGGTGCTGTAATCAGTCGAATTGAACCCGGATTACAGGTAAATAGCAAATTAAAACTGTAACCTACAAATTGTAACTTAGTTTTAAAAATAAATAAAGTTTATGTTCGGTTGACTTGACACTAAGCCATCAGCCTGGAATATGACTGCTCATTTTCCAGGCAGGTATCCTTGCTCCAACAATGTACCAATCTGAGAACGCTTATCGTCATAATACAAGTAGTTTAAGGCTGTTCTCTGAGTAAAACCTTTGTTTTCAAGATTTTGATTATTTTCGAGAATATGCTAAAATAAGATTTTTTTACAGTTAAACGGGCAATGTTTTCATTAGTTTTTTGTATACGAGTATCAATTAATGTGAACTGCATGTTACGGTTAGAAAATGATATCTATTGAATATTTTAGACCTTATTTCATAATTAAACTACACAACAATAACTTAAAAAACTATTTGAAACAAGGTAGTTTCAGGCTAAATTATTAAAAATACAGTGGTGGCAATTCGGTTGGTTCATTTCTAAATTTAGGCATTGTCTAAAATATATTTAGTTAGTCATAGCATTTGTAAAACCTATTCGGTTGGTACCATCTAACTAAATTAGGAACGCTTAATTAAAATAGATAAAATTAAATTAGGATAAGTTGGTAGCAGCAGAATACCAAAGCTTCATTTGACAGTTCAAAACCTAATTTAGCTAAAATTAGTTAGGTTGGTGCCAACAGAATTGAGGCCATTATCGTATTTTTTATACTCATTATTTCTTGAAATAAGGATCAGATGGCCTCTAAGTAGTGGCAAATAAATGACATTCTTTCCATACACAATGTAATTTACTGAGGGTATCGTCTTAAGTATTTTTTGGCGAGTAAAAGCACAGTTACAGAGACCTTAGGATGTGTGTGATAAGATCTGTGTCTGGATCAAGTATGATTGATGATTTCACTTTTAAAGAAAAAGAAATAAACGCTAATTTGCAAAAGCGATTTTTACATATTCTGCTTGCCAATTTCAACCTTAACAATTTGCAGTAAGAGCTATGATTAATATTAATGAGTTTATAGTTAGCCTCCTAATAATAAAATGTTAAATTTATTCCCTCGTCGATGAGATAAGGTGATTATTCAAGCTAATTAATGGAATTAATTATATTTTAATTATTGCGTCCTTTTGAAGTGTGATGTACCTTATTAAGTAGGTAAGTATTTATATTATTTATTACTTGTGCAGCTGCTTTTATCTAGATCAAATAGAAATATTTATATGACATGTCTATTTTTATTTTATTAATGCACGAACCATGCTCGCACGTTGTTATATTAATTACTCTTGTGTATTATTTCACTTTCAAAACTTTCGTGAGTGTTATATAGTTGCTATACAATTTGGTTAATATGGGGTTTACTCACATATCAGCGCGAACCGTGAATTCAGGCGGCAACTCTCGGATCGCGAATCAAACTAACCCTGATGAAGATTCTCTAGCTAGATGAATCTAATCAGTGTTGGTGGTTGACAAAATAATACGTGAGTAAAATACGTGTTTATCAAAATTTATTATTAATTGTATTATTATTTTTTTCTAGTGGTTTTATTACTTAGTCAATTTTATGGTTTGAAAAATTAAAATATGAGTT
The DNA here is from genome assembly GCA_948098915.1 of Lampropteryx suffumata. Lineage (NCBI taxonomy): Eukaryota > Metazoa > Arthropoda > Insecta > Lepidoptera > Geometridae > Lampropteryx > Lampropteryx suffumata. The sequence goes on along the minus strand of OX402564.1, from coordinate 5,851,823 downwards.
TTGTGTCTCATTGTCATTGCAAAAATAATCTGAATAATTATAAATTATATACGTGATCGCCATTTTATAAAAAGTAAACAATTTTTCCATAAAAAAGTTAATTTGCTGTAGGTACCGCCTTAATCCTACTAATATTATTAATGCGAAAGTTTGTATGTATGTTTGTTACTCCTTCACGCAAAAACGAATGAATGTATTTTAATGAAATTTTACAATAATATAGCTTATATACATCAGAATAACACATAGGCTATAATTTATAAAGATATTGTGTGAATTGTCCAAAATATAACGATAAGTGACAAGTAAGTAGGAAAAAAATTGCCAGCTCCTATTCTGGCGTGCGCTGCATAAAACGTTAAATATTACACGAAGTACTAATCCTGCGCAGACGAAGAAGTCGCGGGCACCAGCTAGTAAAAGATATTTCTTTAGTAAATTCTAATTCTACAAATATATTTTTACGACTATGTAACGACATAATAATAAACAATTTATTCACTTGACATTGGGAATTGTCATCAAGACACATGCTATGAATGAGAAGAAGAAAGATGATAATAATAATAAATAAATAATCCCCTACATTTTCACACAGCATCATCTGGCCCCAAAGTAAGCAGAGCTTGTGTTATCGGTACCACATGACTGATAAATTACTTATATATTTTTTTGTAAATACATACATATTATACATAGAAACACCCAGACCCGAGACAAATACTTGCAGATCATACAAACATTTGTCTCGCGGCGGGAATCGAACCCGCAACCTTCTTACCTTAGCCCACAGTGCTACAAAGGTCGTCAGAAGGATAGAAGGTAGAAAGTGATTTATCACCAAGTGATCATAGCAAACTTACGAAATCTGTAGCATTAAAATTTCGATTTACAAAACCTCTCATTACAAACTGAGAACCAGTTAATTTAATTCCGTTCCCATAGGATCTTTAGGCTCATAAATAATGACTGATTGATATATCCTCACTCGGAGTGTTGCCTTGTCTTGTTACTGCGATGCATTATTGATAGCCTTGCATGATCAATTAATTCTAAATGGCAAATTGTAAACATGACGAATGAAGGGATGGTCTTGCGTAAATAAATGAATTGATGACTGGAGTGATAGACAAGTCATTAGTGTAAGTTCTAGACCACTGGTTGTCTTATGGTAGTAGCCCCTTCTCATCCTAAAGTCGTGGGTTCGAATCCAGTCGTGCACCAAAAGATTTTCTAGTTTGAAATATCTATGTGCGTTATACCAGTAGGTACTCTACCGGTGAAGGAAAACATCGTAGAATTTAACGTTCGTGGACATGCTTCTATAGAAATTTCATCAAAATCGGTTCAGTATTTGGTTTATAAATATAATATCTGGACAAAAATATGTCATCCAAGTAAACAAAACTTGTATTTTTATATAAACTAGTGGTAGCCTACTGGTCTAAATTCAACCATAATTAAATTTAATGTATTCCTCTATATAAACTATAAGTGTGCGAAATTTCATACTCCTCCGTCCGCGCAACTTTTGTAAAAAGAGGAACAAAGTTTTTGCTTCACGTATATATACATATATGAAGTCGGTTTTCTTTTTATTTTTTAAAACATAATTATAAAATATTTTTTTCCGATAGAAAATGGCAACTTCGAGATCCGTAGCAGTATTTCTTTCAGGCTATTGTTAAAATTCTATTTACATAATGGTGCACCTGGTACGCTTAACGAAACATGTCCTGCGCATACAAAATGCGTATTTACATATTCCCTTGCGTACCTACCGCCGACTTTTTCTGTATCGTTGATTGGCGACTCTTTGGAATAACCAATGATAATAGCAACAAGCCCAGAGAAACAATATATATAATATGAAAAGAGACAGCGTATTTATCATGCTGATTAACATATACATACATTCTGTTTTTGGATTCTAACTAATCGTGTAAGCAATGTTAGGCTAGCTAGCTTAACTACTCAACAGTTGGTGGTGACTCTAGTTTCTATGTGTTTAATTTAACAGTCAGTGGTGACTTTAGTCACCAGTATTGTATTATTTGTTTTTTTTGGTCTGGTCTCCCATATTTTTGCCTGTAACGTACTTCAGACTAATTTAAGGTCTATGGATCTGAGGCTAGGAGTTAGTGTTGCATTTTGAAAAAACTTTAGGTACTTTCCCTCAAAAAAAAAAATACTTTTTACTTGACTTGAAAAAGCAGAAAAAAACAAGAAACTACAAAATTCTCTTTGTGCATGGGATACAGTATAGGCCAGATTCCATTGGTTTCTTGTTTGACTGGCCTGTCAGCTTAGTTGGTAGTAGCGCTGCCTTCTACGCTGTAGGTTGAGGGTTCGATTTTCTCCAAGGATAAACATTTGTGTGATGAACATAGGTGTTTGTTATGTGTCTAGGTGTTATAAAGTATCATAAGTATGTATATAAAAATATATAGTATTCTGCAGTCATTTGGTCACCATAATACAAGCTATGCTTAGTTTGGGACTACATGGTGTTGTGTGCGTTGTCCACCAATATTTATATTTATATTTATTTCTCTCTGCTTCACCTAAGCCTTATAGTCTTACTACAAATTTCCTATAATTAAACTGATACGTGGCGGATACGGATATAAAATAAGTACTTACTTAATAATCAATCTAGACCCGGTTATTCCACCTACTGCCATTACCATATAAGTGCATCCAAGGGGCTACTCCGACAGGCTTTGCACCGCTGTCACAGTACCATCAATCTTCTGTAATTATATCTAGAAGGGATCTAATGAGCTGTTCTCTAGTGGACGCCATAACTCGATAATTGAACAGGGCTTGCGAAAGCTGGAGGCGTTCACTATCGATTGCAAGAACTGATTATAAGGGACTTTCTAGGGCCCTTTGTGGAATCCAGTCTACTATTGTACGGTCTATAGTTTACAGTATTCTAAACAAAGAAACTGACCAACAGTTTTTCAGGATACCTAATGTTTGTATTTGTCATCAACTTGTATCATCTAATTAATAGACCTATCGCCATGAAATATTTTGGTTATCAGATAAATAAAAAGTGACGCCAGGTATGAATTACTTACCAAATTAAATATCTTTATGTACCTATCTAAAATATGAGATGGATTATCAATAAATCGTAGCCCATTCATGAATAACAACTTCGTTTTCAAAATAATAGGTTTATTCCTTAAATAATAGCTTCGTACTCAGAATGGTAGATCTGTCGGTTAGGTTTGGTTATTTTCATTTTTAATGATCTTTAGCAATTAATTTTATTATATAGTTATCAGTACAAACCTATTATAATAAATACAAAAATATTTATTTGATACTTAATAATATATCCCGATAATTATATGTAATTTATTATGGAATTGTTTTTGTATTGTTTGGCGACTACATTTTGGCGACAGATCTTTTATTTTGCGGACAAACCCTATTATTTAATAAATTTAAAACCAATTAAATTGGCAACGCTTAAATCATACCCTTAGATTATCCATCCCTTGGTGTATGAATTTCATATATTGTGCATGTAACAAAATTATGTTAAGCGTTAAAATGAAGCCTAAAAAATGTGTTTTATTATTTTTGATGTTTATACTATACAAGAATTGTTGGTTTTTCTGAGTGTTTCGGTTTAGAGGTTTGATGGCAGATTTTTAGTAGAAAACGTACTCAGCTAGTAACATTCGAGTTTTACGAGGCCTTTGATCACGTTGCCAAAACATATTGAAACATGTTGACAGCAGGATTTCCGCTATTAAACAGCTAACTGGGGCTTTTAAACAGCTTTTTAGCATGTTTTCTGCTTTAATATCTGCTTAAATATCTCTTGTTGACCTTTTTAGACATGATACATTTAGTAGTAAAGTTAATTAGGTAAAGTAGCCTATTGTCAAGATAATAAGCAATTTAACGTTTGTTTATTTATTGGAAAACCAACAATTTTTCCTAATTTTAGAAATGAACCAACCGAATTGCCACCATTGTACCTAAATATGTTAATTTTGTAATTTATCTATGTTTATCAATTGTTGTGACGTGACTACCTTTTTATTTTTTTATTTTCTCATTGTACTTTCTACTGTAATTCATTTGTCATTACCATATCATTGATTTTGCAACGTGTATTTTTGCTTTATTTTGGTATTTATTATTTATTCAATTATTTGACTAATTCTTTGTATAAAATAGTGTAAGTGGTCCTAGACCGTTCTAATTATTAATAATAAATAAATAAAAATAAATAATAGATAAAATAAAAAACAGCTTGTTTAAACAGAATATAACAGTCGCATAGAAAAAGAAAGTCAATTACAGGTTTTTACGTATAAAAATCACAATATAAATAGTTACAGCTAAGAACAACTAGAAATAAGTATCTAGGTATTAAGTATAAGTATAACTAAATAAGTAATATAAGTTGTTTATACCAGGTTTCCCAAGAAGTATTGAGCTGTTAGAGTGGTAAAAAAAAGTTTTTGTGAACCTTTGGTCGTATGAAAGTGAAACTGGCTTCTGTTATACAGCTTAAATGACTATACTACTTTCTTAGCGAGATGATTTTATAAACATCCAACTTCATCATTCCAACTGCTCAAATGCAATAAATTTAATAACGTGAGTGACACGATCTAAAATAACTCTAAATTATGTCTACTATAACAAGATTCGACGCATAATTCGACGCTTTTAGAGTCCCGACGTGAATGACAGTCAATTCTCGAGAGATGACTGCGCTGCTTTTAGAGCTTCGCTTAAACCATCCGATACGATTTAGTTAGTAGGTACCTAGGTACCTTCAGATATTCCTTACGTCTTGCTTCTTTATCAAACCTTTATCTGAATATTGATAAAAGTACCTAAGTAAATGTCATGAGTTGACAAAACTTGACAACTCGCAAACTCAAACCGCAAACATCACCAACACGTTGGTTACATTTCCTGCACTTTTCTTAAGCGTTAAAGATTACAGAAAAGAGTCTATAATTCAGAGATTACAATTTAGGCTACCTCACTCACGCTACCGTTTATCGAATCGCACTAAATGTTTACAATCAGAGGCATACATACATTTACGCTTAATTTCTGAGCGTGTAGTGTGATAAGCTTACTTTGAAATGACTGGCTTCTTAGATCGGTCGGTAGTAGTAGTAGCTCTGCCTTCTGCGCTGTTGGTTGAGGATTCGCTCTCCCTCCCAGGACAAACATATGTGTGATGAATAAATGACTGTTATATGTTATTCATGATAAGTATGTATTTAAAAATATATAAGTATTATATCAGGCATCTGATCACCATAACGCAAGCTATGCCTAGTTCGAGGCTAGATGGACGTGTGGATTGTCAAAAATCTAATTACAGATATCGGATCGGACACTATAACAAGGCTAGAACCTTTTATTGTAGATCGAAAGGTGATTTCAAAGTTATTTGAAAGCGGTTCTTTCGTACCTCGTTTAGAACGATTACTATTTTAAAGCAGGCTATGCACGTGGGCTTTACAAAACATAATCGAGTTGCTTTCGTAGGCGTATGAACACGAACTGTTGATTGTCTGTGGTGAAGCCCTTTGCTCTTGTAGTCATAAACAAGAGTTCATGTGACGTTTTGTTAAAGATACTCTTACGTACAAATTGTATTCTCTTTTGATTATTTTTGGTCATCTTGCGAAGCAAACATAGCACTCTTATTTTATTTATTTTTTTCAAGTTATTTCCGGTTTTATTAGTAATTTTGTTTTTATTTAAATAGAGCTAGAGTTATTGACTCGGGTATGAATAATTGAAATAAAAGCTTTGTGTTTCTTTGTGATTCAAGCAAAAGAAATCCGTGGTTATTTTATATGAAAGGCGCCATAAATATAAAATACCAAATGACGAATGACAAGATACGACTTTGTGACATCATACTATAAACAATATAAACACTTGACACTAGCAAAATTGACATTATTGTGATACAAGCTATTAACGAAGAAGTTTTTTTTTCTTCTTCGTTAATTCGGTATTCTCTTTGACTTAATTTTCACTCAAAACGGGATATTTACCATGATATATGAGTTTTTCTGCTTCTCGATATTTCGGCACAGTTGCATGCGCCATGATCACGAGATAAACTGAAGTCTTTGCGGGTGGATGTTATTGGCAGACAAAACGGTCTACCCTCTTTCTCAGTCTTTTACTGCGAACATTACCCCTACTACCGGTTTCACTGTCACTAACAACTCGATCACGATTACGACACACAACACTCACGGTATCTGGACGCATAACTGGTACCTCACTTTTACGATTTCCACACATCCTCACCACAGGGTTCCAGGCTCCAGACAATTGAAAACCGTCTTCTCGATTGAAATTCCTGTGTTTGGTAATCTCTATTGCCTCTTGTACCAATCTTGGGATGTAATGTTTTTCAGTTGAGATTACCTGTGGATTGTGTAACTCGATCCAGTGGTTTGAGCCAGATTCTAGTAGATGTGTAGCTATGGCCGACTTTTGTGTGTCCATATTTTTGACCGCCCGGATGTGTTCTGTCACTCGACAAGCTATGGTACGTTTTGTTTGGCCGATGTAAGAGCTCCCACAGCTGCAGTCAATCTTGTACACTCCTGGTGTTTGAAGAGGAATCTTATCTTTAGGTGAGCGCAGGTAGTGTGAGATCTTATTTAAGGGAGTAAAAATTGTTTTTATGGACAATTTCTGCAGGGCTTTCGCAATTTTGTCCGTCACTCCTTTGATGTACGGTAGAAAAGCAGGTTTTCGTTCTACTATACATCTGTGGGGTTTAGGCCTTTGTCTAACTGGAAAAGATCGAAGCTTATATCCATTTTTACGTAGGACATGCTGAACATGAGCTAGCTCACTCTTTATGGAGTACTCATCACATAGGTCGAAAGCACGGTTCGTGAGAGACATTACAACCGAGTTAAGCTGCCGAGGGTGATGGTGTGAATCAGCATGGAGATATCGGTCCGTATGGGTCGGCTTCCTATAAACGGAATAGCCTAAATTACCATCATCACGAATCTGTACCATCACGTCCAGGAAAGCCAAGCTTCGATCACTTTCCATTTCATACGTAAACCGCATCTTGGTATGTACGCCATTTAGGTATGCCAAAAGGAGTTCAATCTCATGTTTATTGCCTCTTACAATACAGAAAACATCATCAACGTACCTTTTCCACAACTTCATTGGCAAGGGGGCAGAGCATATAGCCAGGTTCTCAAAATACTCCATCCATATATTGGCCACTACGGGAGCGACGGGACTTCCCATGGCAACACCATCAATTTGTAGGTAGTAATTTTCCCTATACAAGAAATAGTTTGTGGCCAGAATATGGTATAAAAGCTTGGCATATTCTGCTGGGATACCATTTCTCTGTATTCTAGTCTCTACCACCTTCATACAGTCGGCTATAGGGACGTTTGTAAAGAGGGATTCCACATCAAAACTAACCATCACCTTACTCTCATCAACCGTTGTCTGCTGAAGAATCTGTATGAAGTGACGTGAGTCTTTCACGAAAGATGATGTCAGGCCTACAGAAGGTTGCAACACACCCGCTACATGCTTCGCCAACTCGTAAGTAGGTGAGTCAATCTGACTAACGATGGGTCGCAGCGGAGCATTCTGTTTATGCACTTTAGGTAGACCATACAGTTTAGGTGGCTGGATGTTTTTAGGGCGCAACAGGTATTTTGTTAGTTCCTCTCCTATAGCGTATTGGCACTCCTTTATAATTTTCTGGGTACTACGATGTATTCTAGCCGTCGGATTGTAATTCACCAGTTTGTATGTGTTAGTGTCTTTCAACAAGTTCAGGATTTTATCCTCGTATTCTGTGACGTTCATAACTACCGTAGCGTTCCCCTTATCAGCCTTAAGGACCAACAAGTTGGTATCTTGGCGGAGCTCTTTTAACGCCATCAACTCATCCTTAGTAATGTTGGGTTCTGGAGGTTTAGTATGACGTAATATAAATGCAATGTCCTGTCTTAGACACTCCGCGTCACTTCCTGGTATCCTATTATAACGAATGACCTCCTCCACATTACCGATCACTTTCTCATAAGGGATGCGTTTCATGGTAGGGGCAAAATTTAGACCCTTCTCTAACACTCTGAGAGCAGAATCATTCAAAACCTTGTCAGACAAATTAATAACCGTTCGAGTTTTTTGTGAGTTAATGTCTGCATGTGTCTGGTAGGGGACAACTCGCTTTTGTGTTTTCAACATGGATTCTAACTTACGGTTCTGTTTATATGAACTTTGATCTCCAGAGCGCTGAGCTTGCATGTATGTAATACGGTCACAAGTATCAAAATCCGTAGGTGACAACACACTAATGCACTTGAAATGTATTTTATATGCTCTGCCCCCTTGCCAATGAAGTTGTGGAAAAGGTACGTTGATGATGTTTTCTGTATTGTAAGAGGCAATAAACATGAGATTGAACTCCTTTTGGCATACCTAAATGGCGTACATACCAAGATGCGGTTTACGTATGAAATGGAAAGTGATCGAAGCTTGGCTTTCCTGGACGTGATGGTACAGATTCGTGATGATGGTAATTTAGGCTATTCCGTTTATAGGAAGCCGACTCATACGGACCGATATCTCCATGCTGATTCACACCATCACCCTCGGCAGCTTAACTCGGTTGTAATGTCTCTCACGAACCGTGCTTTCGACCTATGTGATGAGTACTCCATAAAGAGTGAGCTAGCTCATGTTCAGCATGTCCTACGTAAAAATGGATATAAGCTTCGATCTTTTCCAGTTAGACAAAGGCCTAAACCCCACAGATGTATAGTAGAACGAAAACCTGCTTTTCTACCGTACATCAAAGGAGTGACGGACAAAATTGCGAAAGCCCTGCAGAAATTGTCCATAAAAACAATTTTTACTCCCTTAAATAAGATCTCACACTACCTGCGCTCACCTAAAGATAAGATTCCTCTTCAAACACCAGGAGTGTACAAGATTGACTGCAGCTGTGGGAGCTCTTACATCGGCCAAACAAAACGTACCATAGCTTGTCGAGTGACAGAACACATCCGGGCGGTCAAAAATATGGACACACAAAAGTCGGCCATAGCTACACATCTACTAGAATCTGGCTCAAACCACTGGATCGAGTTACACAATCCACAGGTAATCTCAACTGAAAAACATTACATCCCAAGATTGGTACAAGAGGCAATAGAGATTACCAAACACAGGAATTTCAATCGAGAAGACGGTTTTCAATTGTCTGGAGCCTGGAACCCTGTGGTGAGGATGTGTGGAAATCGTAAAAGTGAGGTACCAGTTATGCGTCCAGATACCGTGAGTGTTGTGTGTCGTAATCGTGATCGAGTTGTTAGTGACAGTGAAACCGGTAGTAGGGGTAATGTTCGCAGTAAAAGACTGAGAAAGAGGGTAGACCGTTTTGTCTGCCAATAACATCCACCCGCAAAGACTTCAGTTTATCTCGTGATCATGGCGCATGCAACTGTGCCGAAATATCGAGAAGCAGAAAAACTCATATATCATGGTAAATATCCCGTTTTGAGTGAAAATTATGTGCAAAACCATGATAGTTTTAAAAGTTATATCTCTTTGACTTCTTTCCGTCTCTGGGAGCGTAAGGAGCGTAAAGAACATGCACTATATATACAGTCCAAGACCTCTGATTGCGAAGTCCAAACAATCAATTAATGTTATAGGTAAGTGTAAATAAATAAATAAATATTTTTGGACAAACCACACAACACCATCTTACTTTGGGACCCAGATAGAACTGATATAATACATAGGTCCCTATATATTTTTAAATAGATTCTTATGATAACACCCAGAAACAGAACAAACGTCTATGTTCATGCAGAGCTTGTGTTTTGGGTGACTGCATATACTTGTACTACTTAATACTTTTTTGTATTGTTTTATAAATTATATATTAGTTTTTTTTTTATTTATTTTATTTTAGAATTTTCGAAAAACTTACAGCTTATGCAGAAGGCCAATTACAAGGCCAAAAACATTGATAGATGTAAAAAAAAAAAAATAAGTATGAAAAATACAGTGCAAGTGGAAATCTAAACAATAAAAAGTAAAAAAAAGAGAAAGTAATTAGAAAAAGTTCAAAATAGATTAAACAACAAGAAAAAGTACCAAATGAGTATGTATTACCTCTACTATAAAATAAATTGTCACAGAGCAAGCATTTTAGCTTACTCGTTGATGTATTAAATACTAGCTGGTGCCCGCGACTTCGTCTTAGATACGCTTATCGATATATTTTGGACGATTCACACAATATCTTTTTAAATTATAGCCTGTGTTATTCTGGTGTATCACTACTAAAACATGTATTAAACAATGTTACTTCCCGCTGTCTGTCTATCCCTATGTATGTTTAGATCTTTAAAACAACGCAACGGATTTTAATGCGGTTTTTGTTAATAGATATAATAAATATATAATATAGTAGAGAAACACTGATGATTTTAGAGGTTTCTAATCACATTATACACTCTGCAGTATATTTAATATCAGCATTGAGCCCGTGCGAAGCCGGGGCGGGTCGCTAGTAAACTATATTATTGTAAACTTTCATTAAAATCCATTCAGTAGTTATTGCGTGAAAGAGTAACAAACATACATACAAACTTTCGCATTTATAATATTAGTAAGGATAAGGATATCAATATCTGCGTAATACAGCCAGCAAGCCAGCTTTACAGCCATTGATAGTCAAAAAGCGGTCGCTGCTTTACGAAACACGCGCTTTATCTACTCTCGTCAAATTAAAATAAAGCTGTAGTTACACTAGTGATTAGTTTGATGTATAGGTCCGTCGACGTGACCCAAGGTACAGTTCTACATAATGGCTCCGCTTATAACGTCCATAATTCAAGCCGATGTACAAACATTGGATATATTATGAGAGGCGGTCAGTTTTTATTTTTAGTTATAAACAAATAAAAAAACATTTTACGTAGTTTGAATTGGATTGGAGTTTATTTGAATTGGAAATAGAGGTAGCTGGTTCTTACGTACAGTTTGAGAAGTGTCAAATCGATCTGTTAAACCATTGAATAGCCAACCTTAGCCGTTGGGATGCGGTTTAGTAGCGCCTGTGCTTATACTTCTTTTTCTCTGTTAATGGCATGTGACAAATTAATGTCAATTTTGCCAGTGTCAAGTGTTTATATTTGTTTATAGTCAATTTGTTTGATAATAAAAGCTTAGTCGATGGTCAATTGTCAATTCTAAACGACATCGCGGAATGACTGTTCAGAATTTTCTTGGGATTCCTCGTCGTTTAAATCACATAGCACCATAATACAAATATAATTAAATTGTACATACTTGTCCTATGTAGTCACAATTTATTCATTAAAATAAAGAAAGAAAGAAAGAAAGAATCGCCTGTGCTTATTATGAAATTTTAAGACGTTGACATTTCTATTGACCAGAGTTTAAAGTCATGTGTCATAATAATAAATAAATAAATATTGGTTGACAATGCACACAACACCATCTAGCCCCAAACTAAGCATAGCTTGTATTATGGTAACCAGATTACTCCAACTTAGATTTTGCTGGAATCAAAATAAGATTGTTCGTGATTTACGAAATTTTATTTAGTCTGGCGAAACTACATTGTTGTAAAATGATTAGATTGTTTATAGTAAGACGTCACAAAGTCGTATGTTGTCGTTCATTTATTATTTTATATACAATGGTGACTTCATTAAATAGTATAAAACAAAGTCGCCTCCCGCTGTCTGTCTGTCCCGTTGTATGCTTAGATCTTTAAAACTATGCAACGGATTTTGATGCGTTTTTTTTAATAGATAGAGTAATTCAAGAGGAAGGTTTAAATGTATAAAACATGCATAATATAGTAGAAAACACTGATAATTTTAAAGGTTTCTAATGTGGTGTCATGGTGTGGTGTAAATAAGCACATTTTTTTGCGCTTACATTGGAAACGCTGGCTGAACCCTACGAGATAGATCAAAATAATGTACTACAGTAGTGTATACCTTAAAAAGGTCTACACAAAAGTCCGCAATGTCTATCTCTTAGTCTATGTTATTCTCTTAGGTAGCGTTGTATATAAAGACATTCTGTAGTATATTTAGTATCAGCATTGCACCCGTGCGAAGCCGGGGCGGGTCGCTAGTTTCATATAAAAAACAAAACATGCATGAGTGTCGTGTGACGCTCTGTTGGAACGAAGTTCCTATCGTAGCGTAGTCTATTATTATTATTGATAAACGTAATTTGTAAATGATTAACAAATACAAATGAATGAATTACTAGCGTCTGAGAGTAACAAAATAAAACGAAGAAATAACTGATGAATTGGTGGAACGGAAGAAAATTTCGTGAGTTTTGAAGTTTTCGAGTGGAGAAAATAAACATTTTATTGTGCATCATTCAATTCATCTAATTCATTCGTTCATCTAATTAAAATCTTATTAAAATATGTGTCACCCTATGTATAACCGTCTACACTAAATAAAGAGTCGGAAAAGTCTTACACTTTTTTTCGCTTAGCCCTCATCCGCCAAGGCCGTAGCGTGCGAAAAGGAAATTCGATCCAATAATCGCTTTGCAACTTAGTATAGACATAGATGTATTTGCTTGCTAAGTGCGAAGTAGCGGGAAGAACCTAGTTATTATTAAAGTTTAAATAAAAATGTTTCAAAGTTGAAAGTTTTTTTATTTCTATGTTTTTATTTCTTAGCATTTTTAGGGCATACTTTTTAATCGAAGACTTTTACGACTGCGACAATATCACAAGGGTTCTATACCACTTATGAAATCGATACAAACGCCGCACAACTATCGATGCGGCAGTAACGAGGCAATCGACTCGTTTCCACTGAATACCGTGTTTTTTATTATTTTTTCTCGGCGCGGGAGCATTGCCTCCGCCATAATAAACAAGTGCCCATAAACGTGTGTCTATGCGTTTTGATCAAATTGGGATATTTACCGACAGAAAAGCAGTTTGATAACGAGTAATTTTCTTTTTATTAATACAATTAGCAAGGAAAACTTCGAGAGGAAACCGGCATGTCCTTTTACCTAAAAAGTTTGAATACATGTCTTAGAGCACGAAAAAAGCCTCTGATGCGCACTTTAACCCTTTCACCACACTGGTTCGATATAACTAGTGACACGATAACAAGAAGAAGAATTTAAACCTAGATTTAAATTTTATGAAAATCTAAGTCATGTTTCCGCAAGCAATTCAATTTTAGGTATTTGCCCAGCCGAGACTGTTTTGCGAGTAAAAATATGGTTAGGTAGTACCTATTGTTTAAGAAAAAGAGCTGTTTATTCTCCTATCATTATATAATAACTTTAAAAAAATGTGAAAAAATTGTTAGTGTTAGGAATTGTCCTGAAACACTAACCTGAAAAATGGATCATCTACAAGACAAAACCCGCTCAGTGTGAAAATGAGATAGCGCTATTACGCAAGCCGCAGGTGTGAACGGGACACGCGCGGGACATGCCGTGTGAGCCTTCGTCTGTGCCTCTCAAACTTTGTATTGATAATCTTTCAATTGATGGTCACTGCGATCAAATAAGGGTTATCAAACGATCTTTTATTCCAAAATGTTCAACTGCTTCTATTCAAATGTTTAGTAGTTGAATAGATTGAACATTCCTTTCCAAATTGTTCAACTAGGTAGGTACTTATAGCGTAAAGGAAAGTAAATCAACTTTTAATATAAAATAAACCTTATTAGATCAACTATTTAGATAAATAGATAAAAGCTTTATTTGTCAATTAAACTACTAAAAGATAAGAAAAATAAAAAAACATGACTAAAACACAAAGTAGCTAAGAAACAAGGTGCAAGGAGGTCTGTGTGGTATCCCAAAAAGGACCAGTCTCAGCTTATTGTGACTCTGCGCCATTAGGCGTAGGGCAACGCTGGTTTTCAGACTTCAGGACTTCAGACGTCAGACTTCAATCAGGATTCAACAGTCTAATAAAAGTTTGAGAAACACAGCGAGGCTCGTGCTTTTCCTTCGCCTCTCGTTAAGAGCTTTTAACGAGCAACCTTGCCGTAACGACTAGACAGAGAGCCACATACCACACCGCCCACGCCAAAACGAGACAAACAACCACACGTCTAACAATAAGCTTACTAACAAGACCGGCTACCAGTTTGAGAAAGACTTAAACGCCGCAATCATGCATTGAATTACGCATTCTATGTTTGTTTGTATAAGACGTGATTTCCCACGATTTTAAATTGATGGTTGTTATACCAGCGGTGCCCGGGGGTCGCTCTCTTGACTAACGAGAATGACTCAGGCGCATGTCTTTGTTGTTTTTCCAAAATAAACCTTTCAGTCAAACGGGAGGGTTTAAATTAGATTGGATGGAGGCCGGTCTATGGGGTTTTCTCATAAATGCCTTTTTTGAAATTTATTTAAATTGGTTTCACGTTGCTGAGAGCTAATCGTAGCTATAAAAAATGTTACAAGCGCATTTTTATTTGATAGTATCAAGAGATAATTTAAGTTGTAATAAAAGTTATGAGTTACAGTTTAGCTTTCTCTAGGAAAGACAAATAAAACTAAACTACATGGGGGGAATAATTTACATTGAGTTAGTAGGTAGAACACTGGTGGTGTAATGGTAGGAGCCTTCCGTTTCTATGGTCGTGGGTTCGAGGTTTTTCTATGAGAAAAAAATATGTGCGCTATTATATGTACTCTCTAATGGTGAAGGAAAACATCGTGAGGAAAGCGGCATGTCGTAAAAAATGGTTGTCTATTAAGTCGGTTTACGGACGATAAGTTTACTTGATAACGTCATAAGAAAACATTGATGGAAAATTGCATACTTTTAATCTATTAAGATGCTCCACAAGCCGAACGCTTAGGCCGATCGTGCCTCTCTATCGCTTGTTCCGCGCTCTCGCGTGCATCGGCTCAGGCGGAACGTGACAATTTTTCGTGCGTGCACCAGGCGTTCATCGATTTATAAGACGTTATCACGTCAAAAGTCAGAAGACATGTGCCAATTGCACCTTGCAAGTCTCTGAGGCGCACTTTAATCCTTTCACCACCCTGGCCCTGGTTCGAAATAATTAGTGACACGATACGAAAACCTATTCTGGTATCTCTTTGAGCAAACAAACAAAAGAAAACATTAGATCGATCGTTGACGACTTCGTAACTACGTTTACGGTAAGCTGAGCCGTTGTTCATTAGTAGAATACGACAACACGTCAAAAGCTGGCATTCGGCTGCGGCCAACAGAGCTGACAGGCCAGTCAAAATATACATAAAAATACATTATATATAATATATATATACAAAATATATATGTAAAAACATTATATACATAATATGTATATGTTTTTTCATCTATCTAATTAATACCTTTAAACGAGCAATTTTTGTATATATTATATACTAGAATTGCTCGTCTTAGATAGACTAGATTTCCTATTTCTATTAAGTAAACGAAAATACACAAACACGATCGCGTCTCTTGAGACTGATTATCAGAACGTGAAGTATTTATAAGTTTATAGGAAAGTAGCTTCTAAGGTCGCTGTCTAATGTTATAAAACGAAACATAACAAATAATTATGCGTCTACATATTCAATTCAAAACACACGGATCAATCATAAAGATAATCGCCCACTCCACCTGTCTGTCTGTCAGCTTACCTTTTAAATTAAAAGTGAGCCCCGCTGGGCTTGTTTCACGAAGGCTTATAAAACAAAATCCTTTTATCTGACTTTGCAAGGATTATCGTATAAGATGGACTTATATAGAACTCGATGAATTCTCCTATTGTTTTATTTATTAAATAAATAATGCCGGTCTTTTACATATCATCTTTTGGCCCCCAAAGTAAGCAGAGCTTGTGTTATGGGTACTACATGACTGATATTATTTTTTGTAGTACATGAATAAATAAATAAATAATTCACTAAAAGAAAGTATTTAGTAGTTAAATAGTAAACGTATGTTTATATCGTATTACCTTTTATCTTATTCCCGACATTTCTGAAATGTTGCAATGACCGCGGAGTAGTATTGAGAATTTCTCGAAACTACCCTCACAACGTACAAATTCTGATCGCAAAAATTAAAAAAAACTATTCGATTATGCTCGTAAATTAAAATTATAACTCAAACTGAACCATGTTCATTTACAACCATCAGGTGGGCCGTTTGCTTGTTTGTATACCTTCACGTTAAAATGTTCTGAATCTAAAAGTAAAGGCTTAGCGTGGTGGATCGTCAATCATGTCCAATTTTATTACACTACGCCTCGTTGCCCAATAGTCGAAAAATGTTACTCCAAAAACCACAGACGATAAAATGACGCTTCGGTTGTAGGTGTTCGAATTGATTATTCCCAGAAACCCTTTCGTTCCCTTCGTCCGCGCGATTGTGCTTTTGTCTAAATTTAACTACATATAATAGTTTGACATAGTTAGCCTTTTTTGTGAGTGATAATGTGTACTATTAACATATAGGTACAGTTATCTCGTGATCATGGCGCCTGCAACTGTGCCGAAATATCGGTAAGCAGAAAAACAGACATATTATGGTAATATTATTATTATTAATATGTATTATTATTTATTAATTTATCCAAGACCTGTCACAACGCAGAACAAAAACGAAACCTGTACCGGAAGCATTCACTAGCAGCATTCTAGCGCTTTCGGTGCGCTAGGCAGTATTGGTGGCCTGTGATTACCCTTTGTCGGTGCCCGCCTCGTCGAGATGCAAAACTAGAGATCACACGCGCCGCGGCCACGCTTCGTTTATCATAATAGTTTATCACTCTATGGGAGAGCCACGCACGTTCTCTCTCGGTATTTAGATTAAAAAATAACGCCAATAATTTGACACCATATTTTACACTGGCAGCTGTCCGCGACTTTCACCTAAGATACTAAGATAAAATTAACCTATATGGAATTCCATGACTACATCTATATCAAGATTAATCCAAATCCATTCAGCCACAAACAAACATATAAAAGCACAAATATACAAACATCTTCTAGATGGCGCCACATAAAAAGTTAGAACGCGCTATGGTTGCGTTTAAAAATTTATAAATATAAATCAGTGTGTGAGAACTTGTACCGAAAAAAAATTGTTTTAAATAAAAACTTTTTATGTAGGTATCAACCGTACGAAACCGCAGGCGGAAACTAGTTTATTCGATATTTTTTTTTATAAGACGCCTTCAATACCAGTAAGTATGACACGCACGTTCACTTGCTCCAGTTCCCTTTAAACCTAAACACCTTACTGGATTCTTACTGTAGATAGATGTCTACCACCAGTAGGGCGATTATGGAACTCTAATTACAATCAATATCTATCAGTTTTCGGCGTAATTTCAATCATTCGTTTGACGAATGACATCTGACGAATAGACATTGATTGTAATTAGAGTTCCATAATCGCCCTACAGGACTATGACCATTGGACTAGTAGCTAATATAATCCCTGCGTAGATAGATAGATAAGTCTTTATAGATACCACACGGAAAATTACAAAAACAGGCATTACAATGGGCGGCCTTATTGCTAACAGCGATCTTTGCCAGGCAACCTTAGGATGCACTGGACTATAAATAAACAGAAGGGCATGTTGATATGGTAATAACAATAATATAAGTACTTATATAACTTTGATATAAATAAAATATAGCAAACTAGCTGCTGCCCGCGGCTTCGCTCGCATGGTACCTACCTAAAAACAGAGTTACTTTCACATGTATAATATTATAGTAGGGATAGCTGCATCTTTTATTGTGCATTTAAAAGTGTGCGTCTCGGGACGTCCGACAGAAGTGATAACTTAAACTAATCTAACTATCGCTGTGGGTTAGAGTGAGAGAGGAGGAGCCTGTCTACCGCTGCCGTATGCGTAAGAGAAAGGGGAAACCAGACAGACTGGCGTCGTAACGCGTTGCGTAACGAAGTGGTTTACCCTCCCACAAGAAGTAATCACTTAATAAAGAAACTTGTATGTGACAGCAACAGTGCTGAACCGTGCTTGTTATGTAGGTTGTAAAGGTCTGTGCGAAATAGAGATCAGAAGTGCCGCGACCATGCTATGATTATTATCGTTATAGTTTATCACTTTGGGTGAGCACACGTTCTTGGTTCTATATTTATGTGGTGAAGATAGTACCTTCGACACGAACTTGTTCTTGATTTAAATCAGGCGTCTTGATTGGTCGAATCGAAAGTATCGAGTAAAGATCATAGTTGAAGAAGAAAAAGGTTGGTTTATAAAGAAGTTTCATTTAGAAATATTGTATTAATAATAAAAAGATGGTATTATCCAACGAAACAACGTTGGCAGTCTTTTAGGTATTTTGTCTGCGGTCAGTGGTCTAATCGTAATACTAGGTGTCCCGTTTGCGACTTCATCCGAAAGTTTTAAAAAGAAAAAAAAATTAAGCCATTCTCGAATCCACTTGAACACACAAAATTTAATCAAAATTGGTCCAGCCGTTTAGGACGAGTTTAATTATAAACACACGCTCAGAAGATTTATGTATATAAAGATAACTAAAAAACATTTCAGTTATATAACATTTACCTACATAGTACAAAATATATGGGTTGTTAGTTACGCAGTTAGTTACCTTACCCAAGCAAATTATTTATTTATAGTTTTAGCATACCTCGTAAACTTCAGTATTTTCTGAATGAATATAGTATGAACCTATAAAAATCCCATAAAAAGATTAAATTCATAGGCGTAAAATTAAAAAAAAACCGTAAAGTGAAGCTCTAGCCATTCGTTATGGACATCGAATTTAATGCTTGGATTTTTATGCTCGGTTCATGTTTTACATTTCACTGTGAAGTACCCACTGCCGTACACTTTTTATGTATTGCTTTTAGTTCAGGGGATAATTTTATGGGCACATCAAAATAACGAAGTATAGAAGCGATAAATAACCATTATATCGTTTTTATGAATTGTTTGTCCTATTTTGGTAAGTAGATAAATAAATACCTAAAACAGGGTTTTGTTAATAATAATATAAGTAAATACTGTCTATCACTTCATACAAAATTAAACCTTATTGACGTTGGTAAAGTTTAAGTTTTGGCGATTGTACAAACTTCAAGTTAATTGTATTTGTAATTGCCATCCCTAATTTGCATCATATTCACATATATATTGGACATTACCAAATAAATACGTCCCTTCTCGTTAATTTTAACAAGTAAATTTTTTATGTGTCACATTGGCGCTAAGTTTATTCGAAGTCGTGAACGATTCACCGCGATAAGAAGCCAATTAGTTAATTGCACAAGTAAATAAAGCTCAGATCACACAAAGCGAGTACCAAAGTTACTTATCGATTCGTTCAATCGCAGACGAACTTATAGAGATTTTCGATGTATGATCATTCAGCTTGCGACAAGGGTCACTGTGACCTAGACCTAGTAATAATGACAAAATATATCTATATAGTTAATTTCACGAGAATCGGTTGAGAAATGCGACCATTAGAGGAGAACATCCGGATAGACGCCGGACATACGAAAGCATTTTTGCCTAAGCTGAAACGAAGAGACTTCGCTGCGCTCGGTCAATAAGATACAAAATGCAATGAACGCGTCGTTGATTGATTAGTGAAATAAGTTAACTTAGAAGATCTATGATAACGTGACCCGTCCTTTCTAGAAATCGTAGTAATCTGCTACGCCGTAGACTTCTACGCTGCAAGTATTTAGTGACTAGGTCTACGGCAAATTGACTCTCAAATATCGTCGAGGTATTGACAAGCCTCGTGTGGCCGAGCCTTAGACAGTGAAACATCGCTGTGAGATTTTAATGGCTCAAGTGGCTCGCAGGCTATGTAACCACCTCGTTAAGTGTTCCTTTATGATCCCTTTACGGACACTTGTTTTACATACAATCGAGTCTTTCTTTATACTGCGTATAAAAATTAAAACATAAGGGTGTATCTGGCTGCTGTTTTGACGAGAAAACGTCGTACCGGAACATATATAGATAAAATGGATGAAAACACTATAGTTTTAAAATATTTTGTTTAGCATTTTTGGACAAAAAATTAATAGTTTTCTCTATATATATATTTCTGAATGTGCCCAGCATAATCACAGTAGGTTTCTCCGATCGATAGAGAAATCAAAATGTCTCTTTTGTGTCTCTTTTCCGTAAACAATATAAGTATTATATGGTACTCAATTGCTCAATTAAAGAGGCAGCTAGTGGCTATATTTTTAGTTAGAATTGTAGGTAAGTGTATGAAGAACAGCGGAGAAGAGATCTAAAAAATCTGTCATGTCAAAATTACATTTAATTTTCGTTCGGTCAGCTCGCTATAGTTTAAACGCACCCTTACCATGGTCTTCGTAAGAAAAGACATAACCAGGTTAAAACAGGTTGTATTAATATTTTACGAGAGCAGGCACAGGCATGGGTTGATGGATGCGAATGACACGCCAGTTCTCGAGTTCTCGTTATAATCGATAATGCATTCTTTTGTGCTTTTATTCGAGTAAAAAATCGAATTAATACTTGAGTAGGTACTGAATCAATAAGCTTCTGAGTAATCATTAATAATGTTTAATATTATGTGAGAAAGGAAATTACTTATGTGTTTTTGTTTGCACAGTAGAGTTAGTAAGTATATGGGAAAACCTTACGCACAAAAACTTTATTTTGAGGTTGAAATAAATATTTTGGTTAACTAACAAAAATACATAAAATCTTCCTTATTTGAAATTCTTCCTTTCCTATCGTGCCAGTTATTTTTGAACCAGTAACTGGTGCGACTGAGGTGTTTCTTATGTGCACTTGACACATGTATTCCGGCTTTTTAGCTTCCAAAATATGCCGGTTTTCTCACGATGTTTCCCTTCACCGTATGAGAGTACTTTTATAGTGCACATACATTTTTCAAACAGTAAAATCCATTGCTGCGCGACCAATTCGAAACTCGATCCTTACGATCGGAAGGCGGGTCAACAACCACTAGACAATCAGTACTCGCTGGAAATAAAAATAGCATAGGTTCATTTATTTTCTTTCATTATACAAATATAAACTTAAATGCCATGAATGTCTACTACCACTATCCTAATGACGACACGGAAAAAACTTTTAATTGTTGTTTAACAACACACACACACACACACACACACACACACACACACACACACACACACACACACACACACACACACACACACGCACGCGCGCGCGCGCGCGCACACACACACACGCCAATCTCACACACACATCCTCATTCATTTATTTGTTCTATATTTGTATGTACTACCTACCTACCTAAAGTTTTACCTAGATGGAACTATGTCTATAATATAATTTCGGTTTTTTTTTTATTTCGGTGTTTGTAACACAGGTTTTTACTTCAGCAGTTGTCATCGTTTTCATACCATTTTTTGTTTAAATGTTATCTGTTCAAAAAATTTTTTGGATTTGAATTTTGTTTTATTTGGTAAAATATCAGTAGATTTTTAAAATGTGTAAATAAGGTATTTAAGGTCAAGCCGACCACAAAATCACACAATCTACAACCAGCATCTAACATGGTTACGATACGAGTCAGTAATAAAATAATTTGTAAATCATGATCATGCATCCTCCTCGTCTTATTGGAACTGCGTGTGTGGGAGGGAGACGGGGAGAGAGGGATGCAGGTTTCCCGTGGGCATGTGCATCTGCTTAACATGGTCATAGAACAGGAGATAGTGGAGATGCCATTTCCTTTATTGCTTTAGAAAAGGTATAGATCAACTAAAACTGACTTACATCTATTTCACTTTCAAAAGTTTCGTGAGTTGTACTATACATTTTGATAAACACGGACTTTACTCACGTATTATTTTGTCAATGGAGGCACCGACACTGTTTCGATTCATCTAGAGAATCTTCATCAGGGTGAGTTTAATGCGCGGTCCAAGAGTTGCCGCTCGAGTTCACGGTTCGCACTGACATCTATTTGTTTAATACTAGCTGAAATACTTAGTACAGACTTAACCTAACTATTGCAGTAAAACAATATTTTTTGCGGACTTTTTTGTGGGCAATGATGAGTACTATGAACATGTAGTAGGTACATTATTTTATGTATCATGAATATATTCCGCATCGCACGCCAAATAATGATATTACAGGAGATTTTTTTATGCCTTGGGTTACATAATTGCAATTTTCATGGGAATTTCCTATTTCTTTTAAATAACAAGCGGCCTATGTTACTTTCTGATTAAAGCTTACTACAAATGAAATAGTTTTTTTTTAATTTTGAAATTATCCATTACAAAAAAACATACAAGTAATCAAAGCTTTACTTTAAGTACTTAATTAGATTTAGATTTTAGTAAGCAGTTGTTTTCTACCCAGAGTATGGAAAAGCAATGTTAACGAAGAAAACTTAATAATTTATGTATTAAAGTTTTTTAAACTTAAGCGATCACGGGATGACTCAGAGTGTAAACCAGTCGAAACGTCGGGAAAAATAGGTAAATAAACGCGATAAATACCCGTAAATATTTATAATAATTTACGTATTAAAAACTAAAAAGAAAACCGAATTAATTTATGTATATTACATTTTTATTGATTTTATATTAGATTTTTTTAAATGGAATATTGTTAACACGAGCGAAGCCTTTTCTCTCCACCTAAGAACAGGTACTTCCTACAACATAACTGGCTGAAAAGTGTTTTATTTCGAAATACCAAACATGAAAAGTTCCACAAATCAAAATGCATGTCTCCAGAGAATTTACAACATTCATCAAAAACTAAACAGATTGTCTATAAATAAAACCTTTATTTATTCGATCATAAACGTGTCCAAACATTTCTCTGTCCGAAATGGTTGGCTTGGGCTGCTGTCTGTACAAACGACTTTCAATGCTATTATGAGCTTTACTCCACTGAGTTTAGAATCAATATAACATAGTGACAGGTTGAGACACCTGTTACTGCTAATCATCTATATTTGTAACTGAAAATGAGCTGTATTACGGTGTACTATAGCATGATATTAGTTCGTAGCGTTGTCTTTTGTTCTCTGTGTTTAGTTTCATCCAAATGTTTCTGGTGTTCTATCACGTCGCAGAGAAGCTTCCGTATGTTAGCAATGTTGTATTCTGTGGTCATACGGGATTTCTCCTTAAGATCAATAAATCAATAAATATACGGCTAGGCCTGTTCGTCTGTCCGGATTTAATGGAAATAGTGTTTGTTTAGGTCGATCCCATCCTACATGTTATTAAACGGAAGCGGTGCTGTTTCCTGTTTTCTTACATTTACATTTGAACATTTTACAGTCAGACAAAATATTTGATTCGTCTGTATGATTGTCAGAATGTATAATTTTTGTGCAACAACATGGCTTAAATGACGAAATAAGGACATTGGATAAATGTTTGGGTGATCTGTTCGTGGTAGTAGAGAAACATCTGTCATCTATTATTTCGTTTACTAGTTGGATGACAATTAAAATATAATAAAGGTATTAATTAATGTTGAGAATTGAGAAGGCAAACCACTTTACATTGTAATTTTCCAAGTTCTATCACCAAGTTTGCAAGCCGCATTATCAGCAAAAACGCATACGACAACAAAAAGTTGACTTCAGTAAAAGTCCGCAGTGTCCCCAAAATCCTTATACCCTTGTTCCAAAACACCCGGCTACAGTCCTAAGTAGGTATTTTTTCAAACCGCAGAGGGTAAGGTCGGCAAAAAAGCCTACCTGCGCCCAGACAATGGACCCTCGTTTATTTGGTTGGACGTCGTAACATTTTACGTTTTCGTATTTGTAAAAAAACGACTCTACATACAATGCCTTCGCATTTTCTGAGCAGAAATGCGACCTCGTATACCACCAATAAGTATAGTCACTTTTTATAAAAGTTGCCTGATATTAAGAAGCTGGCAATTTAATTATCCTTTCGACTGGTACTCGTCTCGATACGGGATACGTCTTAGAAGTGTACTGGCAGCTGAGAGATTATGAAATGCTTTGGAGTGATTTTGATGGTGATACTTTAAAAGCATTCTAAACTCAATACCCATTCCCTATGGAAGTATAAACTATTGTGCTATCAGAGTAATTAGACCTGAAGCCAATATTTGTAGACTACACACCTTTCGCTTAATCGGCCAGTTTTAAAGTTAGTAAAGTAAATAAATAAATATTGTTAAACAATTCACGCACAGAACCATCTAGCCCTAAACAAAGCTAAGCTATGGGAACCAGCGGGCCTAGCACGGCACGAGGAGAAATAGTCTTTCCACCTTTTTATCCACCTGTCAGTGGAAATACACCACCACCTGTCCACCACAAGTGGATAAAAACGGGGGAAAGACTATTTCTCCTCGTGCCGTGCTAGGCCCGCAGATTGATAAGACACACTCATACAAAACAAACACCTATATGTTCATCCTGGGAGGGAATGGAACCCTCAACCTACAGCGCACAAGGCAGAGTTACTACCAACTGAGATGAGAGAACAGTAGTACATTGTTATGAATATATAACTTACATAATTATGATCTAAGGCTTATAAGTAAAACGAATGCAGAAGCCGTCTGTATATAAGCTGCACTAGCGGTAGTGAAAAAGGAAACCGTCTCTTCTAAGGTCTTTTATAACGAGCTCGATAAACATGAAAACGAGCGGTGATAGCTTTTAATTGGGAAGACAAGATAACGGCGAGTCAGTTACGGTGGGCACGATGCCAACATTTCTCAATGAAAAACTGTCCAATAACCTGGATTAGTTAAATATGGTTCTGGAATACGGCCCAATAGTTTCTTCATATCCGTAAATAATGTCAGTCAGCCACTTAGTGTGTCTCTTTCTCTCTGCCAGCCTCCTCGTTCTGTAGAGTGATACATTGAGTCATATCGTGCCACTAGTTATTTAGAAACAGTGTGGTGAAAGGATTAAAGTGCGCCTCAGAGGTTCCTTTCGTGCACCAGGCACATGTCTTCGAACTTTTTATGTTCTACGACATACCGGTTAAGAAGAAAAATCTAATATTAAGAGTACCCGGATGACCGAGCTTCGCTCGGTATAAAACACGGATAAAACGACGTTTTCTAAGAATGAAACCTAGTTAGATCGCCCCCGAAACGCAGGTTTCCAACGCAGTATACAGGGGATACTACTAAATTTCATGAAAATCGTTGAAGCCGTTTCCGAGATTCAGATTATACGAGTATATATACATATATACAAAAATTGCTCGTTTAAAAGTATTACATAATATAATACCTACTATTTACATAACTGATTCGAAATTTGAACTAAGAAGACAAAATATCAGCAGTCGAACTGTTTCTAGAAATCGTCAATAACACATTTACGGGAAGACGATGCGCTTATATAATAGGTAAGCTTACTGAAAATGCAACTAAAAATACCAATTAAGAAATTCAAAGCTTACGTAAAAGGTATTTTTGTGTCGAAAACGTATTAAATGACTACATATATATTGATAAGAATGCATGGCCTCATGTTGCTCTGCCCTCAGACAGTTAACTGACAGATTCGCAATGTATAAACTATGTACTGTAATATTGTATTAGTTTTTCGTAGTTAAGCTAGTTATAAGATGGATCATACAAAAAAGTGCTAGGACCAGGACGAGTCTCTTACCATTTCTTCTCGGACTTGGTTTAGGAAGAATTAGCACCTAAATTCAATTATTATAGAAGACGTTTCAAAGTGATGTTTGTGATTGTATTGAATATAAACATAATGAGTGAGAGTTTCGTTATATTCTTTAATTTTCATTAACCTTAAGCCTCTTACGGATTGTTTTTATGAGCCGATAATAACATCACACCTGCACGTCGCATCTTAAAAAAAAATAAACTTTTTGGATTACGTAGCGACTTATCCGATCATATGCTTGCAATTTGCGCTGTGCTCGATAATTGCGTTTATTATCGTATGGCTACCTAGGCATTATACTCAATTTTGAAATTCCGTTCAAGGGGCAACTTCTCTGCAGATAATCGTCCTTAATTACACGGCTATCCGTCATCGAAAACTAACAAACGAGACGGTTTCGGAACCGACCACCCACAACCAGCTCGAATATAAAATTGGATGTCCTGTCTTCCCTCCCTGACACGACTCCAACTGGCGAAGGATTAAGTTAAATACTAACTTCATGGTGTAACATAAAAATATGTATCATTTTGGTAATAAAATATTCTAATTCTTACTCAAACTTTGGTACAAGTTTTGATTTAGGGTTTAGGGGTTGTTGTTGTATTTTTTTTTATTTAAATAAAAAAATATACCTACTTACTACTTTTATATTTTTTTTCTTTTTGTAAATACAGACATAATATACAAAGAAACACCCAAACCCAAGATAAATACTTGCAGATCATACAAACATTTTTCCCGCGATGGGATTCAAACCATTATTATAAATATTTACGGGTATTTATCGCGTTTATTTACCTATTTTTCCCGACGTTTCGACAGGTTTACACTCTGTAATCCTGTGACCACGACAGAGTGTAAACTTGTCGAAACCTCGGGAAAAATAGGTAAATAAACGCGATAAATACCCGTAAATATTTATAATAATGGGAATCAAACCCTCAACCTTCTGCGTCTCAGCCGGATCTTGGCGCACTGCGCCACAGAGGACGTCAATAATATCAATAATAGAAGGTTTTTGTGTGAATTGTCCAACATTTATTTAAATAACTAGCGACCCGCCCCGGCTTCGCACGGGTGCAATGCTGATACTAAATTTACTACAGAATGTCTAATGTAATAATGTCTAATGTACGAATGTCTATTATACATATAAACCTTCCTCTTGAATCACTCTATCTATTAAAAAAACCGCATCAAAATCCGTTGCGTAATTTTAAAGATCTAAGCATACATAGGGACAGACAGACAGCGGGAAGCGACTTTGTTTCATACTATGTAGTGATGATTACCTGCCTAGTTTGCTATATGATGGTCATTCCAAATTTGGAAACTATTTGAATTTGAAAAATCAAGACAAAACCCACAAAATCAGGTGCGAAACTGCCGATCACATTCCAACCCATAACTTCGAGGTTCAATAAAAACAAAGAGTCCTCCAGGTTTCGTGTCGTGGAGCCACAATGGGTGAGATTATCATCACGCACCAGAAACAGGCTCGGCAGTGGTGGTATCGGAACCGTGCATCGCGAATAACGAGGTTCGTGTATAACGAAGGGTGAAATGGATAAGAAACCCTCAGGCACGTATTTTACAAAACCAACAGTCAAGGGAAAAAGGACTATAAAATAAAATGACCAACTTGTCTCACGGATTGAGTTACCTAATCTTCAATGTAGGTTGGGCAAAGGTGGACTAAAATTTACAATAAGTACAGTAGCATTCTCATATAAACACATAATTATTTAACCTTTCGAAAGTATGGTTTGTCCTAGCAATAGTAGCAGATTTAAATAACACATGAGCTATACATTATGATAAACACGGGCTTTAGTCACGTATTATTTTGTTGATGCGAGGCACCGACACTGTTTCGATTCATCTACAGAATCATCATCAGGGTGAGTGAGGTCACGGTTCGCACTGAACATTTTTTTAAAGTGAAACACATGAGTTAATGTTCAATTATAGGATAGTCTCTTAGAATTTGTTAACTCGACAAAAATATACTTCAACGTAACTTGGTTACATATTGATTAGTATTACGGATCGTTCCTGACATTCCAGTATTGCGTAACTTAAAGAAATTTTTGCCGTTTTATTGACAAATTTTATAAAAATGGGTACTATATAAAAGAATAAGGCCGGTTTAATCAATCCTAAAATTAAAAAATTTCGAATCCTAAGTTTAGTGAAATGTCCTATTTATCTTAAAATTGCATTCAACATTTAAAACATGAGGCTGTTCGCTAAAAGACTGCATATTATTATGTAGGTGCTTTTTAAATCGACCTGTCCGAATCTTTAAGAATTCCAAAATCTTTAGTTAAGGTCAAGAAATGTACTATTTATCTTAAAACTTTATTCAACATTTAAAACATGAGGCTACTCGGTAAAAGACTGCGTATTATGTAGGTGCTTATACTATGTTATAATAATCTACATAGTGCGCAAAAACTTGAATCGCTACGTGTGTGTCCTTAGCAAAAACTTAATTTACAAAGTATACATCGCTTCTGGTGCTATCATTACCCTCGTTGGAACACGAGGCCATCGGAGCATGAGGTAGTAACGCATATAATAGCAACAATTATGATCAAATATTCCAATTGTAAACACCGCACCAATAGCGTCTTATTTTTTAAGCACTCTCTCAATTCCAAGTACACTATTTGTATCCAACAAAGCGTGTTCCAATAATGAGGATCGTTCGATACGATCAGGCTGAGCCCGCGCCGACGATCGTTTTTCGAGATATGTAGAATCCTCACTGCTCGGCTCCTTTGTACTCGCCAGGGTAAACACGGCTTTGTTCACCGAATGGATAATCTACGATTTTTTGGCTGTTTTTAATGGGTAGTTAATTTAACAGAAAAGTTACCGTTCCATCATGAAATAGATTTCGATAAATAGTTCGAAAGTAACCTCTTTTATTTTTCTGTTTCTAAATTTAAAAATTTAGGTAAGTTTTTAATTCGTTCCGTGACTTTCCAGCCAGAGCCATCGCCTAAGAATATAAATATAGCTGGTCTAAACAAGTGACTTCTTAATATGCGTCGTTTACGATCGGTAATCCTAGAATACTTTTATTGCTCAGTAGAATTACACAATGTTTTTAATAAGCGATGATGATTTTGAGTTAAAAATATAAAATGTGATAACGGCTTGTAAAAAAACAAATAGTGACGAGGTAAAAACTCTTGAAGTCTGTAATGTTTCGTACCTATGGTTGTTAAAAAAAATTAAAATGTGCGAAGTACAGTGATTACGTATCAGGCGGCGAAGCCTGAGGGAAGCGTCGTTCTCGCTTATTGCCAGATGATTGAAGGCCCGCCGCCGCCTCCATGTGGCTTTGCTGGCTTGTGAGCGAGAACGAACATTATCTACGAGCATAAGAAAGGGACGGAGACAGCTCAGCATCTGATTAGCATCCCAATTACGGTGCGAGAGCGCAGTGGGATCAAATCTTTGAACATAATGTTGTACAAGGAGTGGGTGCTATCGATAGTTTTTATGTATGGTTAGATTAATGCTTTATAAACTGATTTTTGACTTTTGATTTTTAAATTGTTTACAAAATTATGTAGCTACGTAGCAAAACAATTTAAAAACATTGTTTATGAACGAATGAGCTACATATCTAAAGATAAATAGTAAGAATAGATATTAATTTCATTTCAATTTATTTATGTGTTCTAATGTAGGTTTACAAATTTAATTAACTCTGTATATTAGATAATTATTATCTACATAAATATCTATATAAAGTCCCACTATAATTTTTTTTATAATTAGGCAAGGAAATTTATAACATAATTTACAATAGTATCTCAGATCATCGTTCAAGAACTCGAATCGAATCTAACCTAATATTATAAATCCGACAGTAACTCTGCCTGTCTGTCTGTTTGTTACGTTTTCACGCCTAAACCGCTGAACCGATTTTGATGATTTTTTGTATAGTGATAGATGGGACCTTGGAGAAGGATACTTGGCTACTTTTTATGTAGGTACCACGAGCGAAGCCGCGGGCAGCAGCTAGTATTGTTATAACTCTTTTCTACAAGCAGATCCGGTTCACTTTCAGAGGCAGCGTACGCTGCTAAGACACTCGCATTGCCACGTGGAATGGCAAAGCAGACACGATCCAGATATCTGAGCCAGATATATAACTCTTGAAACTTCTTGGACACATCCTACCACATAAACAAGAAATGCTTGAATAAAAAATAAAACATGTGCTCCTCGGGACGCCCCACAGGAGTGATAACTTAAACTATTCTAACTAGCGCTGTGGGTTAGAGTGAAAGAGGAGGAGCCTGCCTACCGCTGCCGCATGCGTGAGAAAAGGGAAGCCAAACAGACTGGAGCCGTAACGCGTTGCGTAACGAAGCGGTGTACCCTCCCATAAGAAGATATCACTTCAAAAATATAAACTAAATTAGAAACATCAGTTTCAATAAACTAAATTCTATCTAGGTATTTCTATCTAGTACTAAATCTACTAAATTAAGCTAAATTAGCATTTTCAATAATGATAAAAACAGCTTTCATCGATAACAAATCCAAACTGAGCCCCGCCAGCCCTAATAACGAGGATGCCTGTTCGATGCAGGCGTGGCGCGTGATTACATCGACAGCGCGCAAGGAAATTTTAAATAAACAAGAAATTATGAGCCGACCAACAAATTATACACCTTGGTATTACCGGACGGGACGTAACTAGAAAATTACGGAGCCAATTATTCGTTTGCAAACTTGAAAATGTAGCTTTAACTTGCCTGAAGGAACTTACCAGTCTACTTTGTGTGCTTTGTATGAACTTTGTATGCAAATAAACAGTCACATATAACACACACGTTTACATTCGACACGACGGACGCCCTGTCTGCAGCGCTCGACAATGTTACAGATTACCTATAGTTTCTTGATCTCTAACGTTGTAATGTGACGACTTCAAAGCCCAATATTTATCAAACAAATATCTATATCTAAAAACTGTTTAAGAAACCCCCTTATATCTTTGAAAGACCTATCTAACGATATGTCACAAGGTAGTAAAACAATTATAAAAAAAAAATTACATATGGCTGAGCCCCCTACATTACATACATTATGTAATAAAAATAATAAGTCTGAGAGTTGAAAATCTGATAGACGGACAGATGGATAGACAAACAGACGGGCATAACAAAACTATAACTATAAACGTTCCTTGTGGAATTCGATCTCTAAAAACAATAGCAAAAGAAGTACTATACAAACATACATTCTCAGACCAAATCAATTTATAGGAGTACAGTTTTTAAGGCTTCACTTTAATTTTTCGCGGCACTCCTTTTCTTTATTTATTTGGTTTGAGTATACATTATAAAAAAACATTCAATTATTATTTTTCCTTGGTAATTCCGAATCGCAAACGCGAGGGGAAGTTAGGTGCGGTAGAAACTCACCCTGATAGAGATTCTCTAGCTAGACGAATTAATGTCTCGTAAGTAAACCCCGTGTATCTCAAAGTGTATATACCAAATGTGGTATTTTTCTATCTAGTGGTTTAACATAAATTTTAAGCTCCTTGAACAGCTCATAACGGAACATCGTAGCACGTAACTGACGTAACTTTTGTAGTGCCCGGCGCGGGCGAATGAATACAAAAACCAATTTGACGTTTCTCATTACGCCTGCAACCACAAATGTAGTGAACTATGATCTAATCTGTGTTATAGTTTAGGGTTGTCATTGGTCGTAAGATTCAACTATTCGATTATACTTCCATACAAACGTCGACGGATGATCATTTCACCGTCTGTTGTTAAACAACCAAAACTAGGAGTGATATCAATTTGTCTCGTCATTATCTATGCTTGTATCGAAACAGAAAAGTAAATAATATATAAGTTTGAAAGATACAAGTCTCGAAAAATACGAATTTAAACACTGATTTTAGCAAAACTTTTGGCTTAAATAAATAGCATACGGAGTACTTACGCGAACTCTCAAATTATTCCAATACAAGCATGTTTCACAACAGTACCTAAGAGTGTTTTTAGGCGTGAGGTAGGTACTTTGCTGAGAGATGTTAACTAGTGTCATGTTTAATATAAGTGTATTAAGTAAATATATAGTATATATGCAAATATAAATTAAAAAAAAAAATGTGTACATAGTGTAGTAAAATTTTCTTCTTTTTAACACAAACAAACACACACATACACACCCACACATTCACATAATTACATACAAGCATCACACCCTGATAACTGTTGGTTTTTTTGTTAGTTATATTGTAAATCCGTTATTGGCTGTCAGTTGTATATTTACGTTTTGTGTATATTATTTTAAGAGCTGTGGATTTTGTACAATGAATAAATAAAATAAATAGTTTATTTATTCACAAACTCAAATACATTTATTTTGAATAGATATATTCGGTGGTTTTGTCATGAGAACCCTTGAACCAAAAGTCAATTTATAATTGTTACGTTTTCGTTTTATATAGGAATCATAGTCTAATCTAATCGTGAATCATAATCATACTATCTCCTTACTGCCCATCAATATCCTTCGTGCAAGTCTATCTTTTTCTAACACTATGCTAGGTGGAATAGCATGCATTTTGCATGACTGACTGGGTATTATAAAGAATCATAAGTATGTATTTAAAAATATATAAGTATTCTATCAGTCATCTAGTCACCATAATACAAGGTATGCTTAGTTTCGGACTAGATGGTGTTGTGTGCATTGTCCAGCAATTTTTTTTAATTTTTTTTTACTTGATGTTATTTTATGAACGATTGAATATCGTCATGATAAACATATTGGTGTACTACCAGTATCTCTAACCTCTTAGTTATCGTGTTACTGGTTATTTCGATGCCCCAGAGGCTCCTTTCTTGCAATACGAGTACTTCTTGATACAAGACTAGTTTGCTGTTATCTTAGTAAATAGGAAATCTTTGCTTGTCTATGATGGGTACTGGAAGGCATGATAGGATCATTCTACGAAAAAGCAGCTGTTACTAAACAGTCTTACTTAAGTTTTATTATTTCACGGGAACTTGTCGCGTTTGATGACCCTATACTCTTCCGTACAGAGATCTGTAATTATGTTAATAGGTCTAGTTTCGTATTCTGAGGGCACACGTTCAGGGTAAACAATTAAATCTTATCTGACTTAAATCCGTCAGTCCGTTTGATTGAACACACATAACTGAGTCCTCTGTGCAATCATCCGAAATGTTCGTCGAATTCAGGCGAATTTATAGTTTCGTTGTAAATTTGTAATTATCATGTCTATTGTAGAGGTTTACGATTACGGCACCGATTGTCAGAAGTAGATAGATAATGGCCTCAATTCTGTTGGCACCAACCTAACTAATTTTAGCTAAAATTAGGTTTAGAATGTCAAATGAAACTTTGGTATTCTGCTGTTACCAACTTATCCTAATTTAATTAAGCGTTCCTAATTTAGTTAGATGGTACCAACCGAATAGGTTTTATAAATGCTATGACTAACTAAACTATATTTTAGACAATTCCTAATTTTGGAAATGAACCAACCGAATTGCCACCACTGTCGGCCGTGCCGTTGATCAAAACGAGATGTAAGTTAGAGTAGGTTCTGCACGATTATTATTCCGATATATGTATTGATTATAATATCGAAACAATAAACTCATTGAAATTCGAATTCAGTCAAATAGGCTTTTGTTTCGTTGTCAAATTCAAATGATAATATTTTAAGTAGGTTTAGTATGATTATTGTATCGATATGTCGGTTATCGTTTTATCAAGAAGTACCTCAGATTATTTTCCACCATAAAACTAGGTATCTACTAGCTGGTGCCCGCGACTTCGTCTGCGCAGGATTAGTAACAATTTCGTGTAATTTCAACGGTTTTTGCAGCGCACGCCAGAATAGCTTGCAGATGGCAGATTTTTTTCCCACTTGACAATTATCGATATATTTTGGACAATTCATACCTACAATATCTTTATAAATTATAGCCTATGTGTTATTCTGATGTATAAGCTATTGTAAAGTTACATTAAAATCCATTCATTAGTTTTTGCGTGAAAGAGTAACAAACATACATACAAACTTCCGCGTTTATAATATTAATAAGGATTACTTACTATCAATCAATCTAAACATAATTTCACTAAACAAACATCTTTCGATGACTTCGCATAAGATCTACAACCTCAAATTATCAGAGTCTGACCTTACATAAATTTTACGTGAAATTATCATAACAAGCCTGGCTGTAACTAACTCTAGCCTTTCTAGGAAATTAATAATGTCTACTATAAATTGTGGTTTATTTGCTGGTGTTTATTTTTTAAGTTAGAATCTCATTAAGTGTATTTATAACCAGTCTAGTTAACTTTAAACAAGCATTATCTAACTAACGATGACATAAAGTTTACAATAATTAGTGTTTTACTGGGTGTTTTTTATAATTAGTCTGTACATTTCTGGTCATAACAGCATAATAATTAAAAAATATACAGAAAAATAATAAAAAAAAATAGCTCAAATGATTGTCTCTTGTAGGTTTTAACTATTGTAAGAATATTTAAATACCGTACTTTATTTACTGAAATGCAGGGCGGGCACCAGCTATCACACTAGATAGATAGATAGATAATTGTTAGTTCTTCACGTCTAAACGGCTGGAGCGATTTTAATAAAATTTGGTATGGAGTTAGCTGACACTCTGGATTAACACATAGGTTACGTTTTACTGATGGAAAGTATCTTTTTTTTTTGTTTGTTACTGCGGGTAACACCGCGGGGCACAGCTAGTTTAGTTATAAATGCGAAAGTAATGTCTGTCTGTTTGTTACGTTTTCGCGCCTAAATCACTGAACCGATTTTGATGAATTTTGATATAGAGATATAAGGGACCTTGGAGAAAGACATAGGATACTTTTTATGTAGGTATAGGTACCACGCATGCGAAGCCGCGACCAGCAGCTAGTTATATTATACTTGTATTTTATTTGTA
Organism: Lampropteryx suffumata; assembly: GCA_948098915.1. Lineage (NCBI taxonomy): Eukaryota > Metazoa > Arthropoda > Insecta > Lepidoptera > Geometridae > Lampropteryx > Lampropteryx suffumata. The sequence continues at coordinate 5,817,066 of OX402564.1, read as the reverse complement.
TAAGATACCGTGGAAGGTTTAGTGCCATTTTATTCAATTTCTAATCAGAACAATCTAAGGTTATTAAATCATAATTTTGAATTACGTTGGTAATTAGTGAGCACGGCATAATCCACTTTTTACTCAAAGCAATAAAAAGTTGAATACGGTGGGTGATTAAGAGTGTAATCACCTCAATAAAATTCTGGATATTCATTGCAAAAATACATTAAACACCTGATTGTATCGTAAATTTTATAAATGCAACAAGGGAGTATTGCAAGTGAAGAACTGCGAGTTGAAAACGGTCTTTAATCGATGCATAAAGACAGTATGGGCGATCGAATTAATATAAATAAATAAATATTGGAGATCAATACGCACAACACCATCTAGCCGCATAATTATGCTTATACTATGGTAATCAGATGAGTGACAGAATACTTAAATAAATAAATACATACATAGGACGTTTTATACCACCCAGACACAGAACAAACACCTATGTTCATTACACAAATGATTATCCTAGGAGGGAATCGAACCCTCAACTTACACCGCAGAAGGCAAGTTACTATAAACTCAGCTGACAGGCCACTCAAGTTTCATTCATTCATTCATTCAGGTAAAGTAACAGTTTATTTCAACAAAAAATACACAGATTAAAATAAGCAATAAAATCTTGCATACGTAAGCACAAACTGTGGCTGTGTAGGTACAGTACTGTGGATCTGTGCACAGCACAGCGTAGTTTTCAACACACATCGTGGCACGTACTTAACACACAATCAAAAACAAATTAGGTGAAAAAAGAACTACATTTATGATAAGCCTGTCCAAGCCTGATCAAGAACTGATTTTACAATACCAACTATATTCCCATTCCCATACTATGCATAACTTATACAATGGCGACCAGATACCTGACCTGATAGAATATATCCTTACTTCCTTATTAATATTATAAACGCGAAAGTTTGTATGTATGTTTGTTATTCTTTAACGCGTAAACTACTGAATGGATTTTAATGAAACTTCACAATAATATAGCTTATACATCAGAATAACACATAGGCTTTAATTTATAAAGGTATTGTATAAATTGTCTAAAATATAACGATACTAGCTGTCCGCGCGCAGCTTCACCCGCGTTGAATATTTTTCAAGGGTCAAGTAAGTAGGAAAACATTCTGCCATCTGCGAGCTATTCTGGCGTGCGCTGCAAAAACCGTTAGAATTACACGAAGTACTATACTTGGCAGACGAAGTCGCGGGCACCAGCTAGTACCTTATATTATAAATGTGAAAGTAACTCTGTCTGTCGATCTGTCTGTTTGTTACGTTTCCACGCCTAAACCGCTGAACCGATTTCGAGATGAATTTTGGTTTAGAGATAGATGGAACCTTGGAGTAGGACAAAGACTACTTTATATATAGGTATCACGCGTGCGGGCAGCAGCTAGTACTTATATATTTTTGAATACATACTTATGATACTTTATAACACCCAGACACAGAACAAATATCTATGTTCATTACACAAAAGAGGCAATCGAACCCACAACCTACAACGCAGTAGGCAGAGCTACCACGTGAGCTGCGAGGCCAGTCAAAAATAAGATACAAAATATCAATGAAAGTTCATTAAAGAAACAGCCAAAATCATTGATGCTAGTACCTACTTTTTCAGTGGATAGTCGACCTTAATGATTTCGTGGTATTATTTTATGGTTTAATTGGCAAGGCTCGAACACGGTTTGGGCTGGACAACGATCTAAAGTTAACTACCGGTCGACATGCTTGTTTTGTGAATACCTACAAGATTAAGAGAGATAAGGCCCGCATAAATCAGTCTATGGTAGACTCGTTATGCCCTTTTCACGTGCGCACGGTTGCCGTGACGGAGCCGTTTCATGCCTTACAATGAAACGGCTTCGTCAGCGTCATCTAATCCCAAAGTAATCAGAGCTTGTGCTATGCCCAGATGACTGATATAATATATCATACTTTTTCTTAAATACATACATTTTATACTAAAAGAATACCATACCAAGACAAGAGACATATCATCTAAAAATTAAAAATCAATCATATAAAAAATTGTACCGCGGCGGGAATCGAACCCGCAACCTCCTGAGTCTTCACACACTGCGCTATAAATTTCGTCATGTACGAGTATATACTGCACAGGTGGTCCCATATAAATTTTATCAAAATCGGTCGAGCTGAAAAATCAACAAAAATCTAAAAATTGTATACATCGATGATGTTTTCATGTACTTCGATACCTCGCTGTCTCATTGGAGCAGTGTGTTTATTTGGCCTACCCATATTATATATATACAAAATACATCTACTTGCCACTAAAAATTTGTTATAGGCTCAAATTTCATTAATGAAGTCGGTTTCTTTAAGTTTTTAAAACGTAATTATTTAGTTAATCTTTTTAAGTAGTATCTTAAAAAGATACCGTAGTTATAAGAATAAGTCTTATGCTTATTAAGCACACACTGCGAACTATTTTCTATGGAACATGGAATCAGGAGTAGGCGCACGCACTAGAGGAATAACCGCGTTGAAAATGACATACTACAGAATAGACTCGAAAAACGAGACGCAGTTCTCGCCAGGCCTAAGAATATTTAATCCCAAAAACTGTGTTCAAGAAAAGTATAGCCGACAAGAAATTGTAAAGTAATGGATACTAAGGTACTAACTAACTATCCTATCTATCAGTTTGTTAGAGTTATATTTAATGTTTACGTTTAGAAAGGACCCTACTCAAATGTCAACATGTCAATAAGTCCCGAATCCAATTTAATTGAAAGCTAAATTAGGCACTTGTAACAATAAAGACTTAATTTATACCCCTCACCAGCTTTTGTGTAGCGAGCAAGCACTTGTGCACACGGTGGTACCAGCTAGCGAACCCAAGCACTTGTGTCAATAGGTACTTTATGAAACGTCACAAAAAATACATAGAGAAGTACAAGTTTTAATTTTAAAACATTTATAGAAATCTACAGAATAATATAAAATATATTTGAAACAGTTGAACTATCTAAGAACTGCTAAAAACAATCTATGGATAGCTCAACTGATCCAGATCAGCGCCAGAGGGCAGCGTCCCCAAAACACTGGCGCTGGGCCAGATAGACCAGCTCTTGGGTCACGCGTTTTTCTACTAGACGCCGCGCCTTGAAATAATTTTGAAAACGCGAAGGGCTGCTGTTACCCTCGGGCCCAGGGTCGCGACTCCAAAAGGCTCAATTGTATTATAAAAAATAATAATATAAAAATAGCAGTAAGAAGACACTAATAAAGAAAATCTTTTTTAGGTGTATCAATGTATTATTTTAAAAATATCGCATAATATATCCGCTTTATACTTGCAGACGAATATGTAGAAAAGTATACTTACATGATTATTTTTGGTAACATGTAAGTAAGTAAAAGAAAGCGTATTTTAATATAAAGGACTATATTATTGATAAGAATGCATGCTGCTCTGCCCTCAGACAGTTAACAGACAGATTCGCAATGTATGAACTACAGCTGTAATCTTGAATAAGTTTTTGAAAGTTAAGCTAGTTATAAGATGGATCATACAAAAAAGCGTTAGGACAAGGACGAGTTTGTTGTCAGTTCATCTCGGACTTGGGTTAGCACGCATTGGTACCTAAAGTAATTTGGTATTTAAGTCCTTTCAAAGTGATCTTTGTGATTGTATTGAATCAAAACATTTAAAAAAAAAAGTTAGTATGGCGCTTATGTATGTTCTGTCCTTGTCATTCTAATGTCAAAGAATAGAGATGACAACAGATTTTAATCAACACATTAATTAGCGAGTTTTATAAGATACCTTAATCTCCGCAATGTAAAGAATGGTTTCACTTTCAAAGGCGTTATGATTTCTAAAAATGTCTTCATTAGCGTTCCGTTTTGCGAGCGAATGAAAGAAATGAGCGCTGGAATGACTGCGGTGCAAGGAATGGCGGCCGGGAATTTACCCTGAGATTTACCCTAATAATTCAAAGTGAATCCAACATTCATTAAATGTTTCGCTGAAAATACTGTTTGTAAAGTTAGTAAAATGAATTAGTAAAATGAAATGTAGAAGTACAATTTTGAGAAATACGGGTTTTAATTCATTTATTATTTTTTGATAGAGGCACCGACGCTGTTTTAATTCATCTAGATAATATTTATTATGTTTAAACTGCTCTGTTCCGGAGTACAGGCTAGGTACTTTTATGGCCTGAGATCCAAAAAAGTATTCATTATATTGGGGGGTCAAAAGCGGGGCTAGTTTAGACAGTACCACCTTACAGCAATTCAAATTCAATTCAAATCGTTTCTCTATAATAGGTATGTGAATTTTACCATATTTCAAAATTCACATATGTATTGCCTTTTATTGAATTGATTTTCCTAGGATAGAGAAATTATTTGAATAGGTAGTTCGTATTTTACGAAAATGTTGCTAGTCCAACGGAAACACAAGCAATATTTATTACAAAAAACAAGACCTTATTTCTGTCCGAGCTTTCAACGAGTTACTTCCAACATCAGTATCAATAGTATACAAAAATTTATGGAGAAATGTGAGACTGCAACTTTTTATCGGCTGCTTCTCCGTATGGTATCAAATATCCACTATCATTTTAAACTTTACTGCGTTGACATACGCGCTATTAAACTTAGCAATACCATATGTGATTCCTAACAGGCCCAGTTTTTCTGAGCTGCCATCAACAACGTGTATTTCGTTACAAGGGTTTACAGCTGCACCAAGTTATTATCACAAGATTTTTTAGACACATCATAATCGTAACTCATTTCCTATGCAGTTAAAGTGTCACTTAGGATGCAATTAATAAGGCGAGACTCAAGACTATATATAGGTACTTACTAACCTAACGCTTAAGTTATTTATCGACTTTCTAATCTACCTATTTTTGATATAATAAATAATAAATATTGCTGGACAATGCACATAACAACATCTAGTCCCAAACTAAGCATAGCTTTGTATTATGGTGACTAGCTGACTGATAGAATACTTATATATTTTTAAATACATACTTATGATACTTTATAACACCCAGACACAGAACAAACACCTATGTTACTCACACAAATGTTTATCCTAGGAGGGAATCGAACCCTCCACCTACAGTGCAGATGGTAGAGCTACTACCAACTGAGCTGATAGGCCAGTCAATATGTATTATGACATGTTTTTTTATTCGTGATAGGATTTCATTTGTCCGCTAATTTGCCTGATAAACGCAATGATACAATCTAAGATGGAGCATGCTTACAGAATCAATAAATTCATGACTCGTTTAGCCAAGCATATTTTCACCACAATGGTTCTTTCATCAGGGCCAGATTCGACTTAACAAAATTTTGATATTTAAGAGCATATTTTTTGTTTTTTATGTTTTATTTAGGTAACTCTTATCTTATAAAAAGTAGCAGTAATGGTTTCATTGATAAAAATGTCACTATATTTTCTGCGAGTGTGACAGTTTTTACAAGGTAGATAATCAAAAGAAAAATAATATAAATAGATTTGAGTATGAACATGTAAATACATTTTATACTACACAGCAGAAAATACATTTTCAAACAACAATTATTGATGACGAGTGGCTTACTAAGCCACGAGGAACTGTTAGTATAACAGTTGGCTTGATGGCTTATTTAGATGTCATGTATGTGCATTATGTTAATATAACAGGTTTTTTGGTGTTAAATAAACCAGGGGTAGGTACTTAAAAAAAGTAATATTCTTAGCGCGAGATTGTATCGGCCGCTTGCTATGTTCTCTATAAATTTTATCTCTCCAATACCATATTCAGTATTTTATAAGGCAGTAAATCTGGCGACGAGACCGAATGTTTCACCGTTTTCAACCGGCATCGTCTACACCATGTGATTTATAGAACCTCGTTTATTTTATTTCCCAATTCGTTTTACTTTACGGCCGATGTTCCTCCAGCCGTTCTAAAATAGTATTTCGAGGAACAAGTGTGATTTATCGCCTCGTTCTAATATAGGAGAATTAATTATTATAGTGGAGCCAAATATGTATCAGTGATATATGACTTGCAACCTGAAACCAGTAACACCTAGTTTTAAGTTAAATTTCACATTTTAAAAGTCTTTATTAGATTGATAAGTACTTAATAAAGGTACTTACATTTTACATATTATATTTGCATTCAATATCTACATGATTCCAACGTTTCCGAGAAACACGAACTCATGATTAGACAAAACCAACACAAGATAAAGTAGCCACAAACAATAAGATGATGTACACATGCAAGTCAATTCAAAGCATGAGTTATTACTAGCTACAGCAACAATGCGGCTTCTGACGAGTAACAGCCAGGAATTCGAGCTTATTCGAGTTCAAATGGCATTGTCTTAGCCTTACTAGCCTGACTACGAACAATAATAATGTTCGATTTTGTATAACAAAGACGAAAAGCGTAAGGTTTTCTAAGTGTAAGACGACAGAGTAGAACAAATGCAGGAGTTCTGATTTCTTTAGAAAGAATTTCTTTAACAACCTGTTTATTGTCAAAGTTTCCGTCGTTAAGGATCATAGGCCGCCGACTATTTTCTTATTTGAAAGCGAAGTGACAAAACCTAATTGATTGGCGACGAGTTGAAGCTTAGAAAAGTTAACAGGTACAATAAGCGCAGGTACTTTGTCGCGCGTATAACAATGAGGTGGATCCTTTTGTCCGAAAGTGCGGAGGTGGCAATTGTTGCAGATTTTTTCTAAACTTTGTTTTGCAGAAACATTGTCCCGTTGGCACTATTTACAAAGTTTATGATACTTTCAGGTAGCTAAACAAAACACAGGATGACAAAAACACTTACCAAACTGAAGCGGCGAGTCCAAAGTAGTAGAGCAGTAGGAAGACGACAGCGCAATTGGGGTTCGCCAGTCCATCATGTGCTAGCAGCATCCGGGTGGGTGAGGTGGAGTCCTTAGCGCAGCCAGCAGCGGCCCGCCCGGCAGCAGCTCGCACGCCCCAGCCGGCCGCGGCAGCGCAACGACAAAGAGCCACCAGAACTAACGCCCTTTCTCCAGCTCCTCCTCTATCTCCACAAGCCAACTGAGCTCCTACAGCCGCTAAAGTGCAGGCAAAACTCAAAGCAGCCCATGTCGCTAACCAAACTTCCGCGGCCTTCCTTTCCCCAGCCTCCCAGAGGACCTCAGCGTCGCAAAACTGCGCGCAACGACCAGAACCCCTAACCCACACCCAACTGTTCGGTTTGATGAGTTTTCGACATCCAGGCCGTCCACTTCCATTCGCGTCTAGAGGGACATTTCCAATAGGTGGCGCGCGTTCTCCCGGCCCTTCCATACACATGTGTTCGTGGTTGTTCTCTGCTGGGAATAGGGAACATATTAATTCAGGAGGCCACTGAAACCCGAAGCCGCGAAGGACCGGGAAGCATCTGGCGTACACGCTCTCGCACAGTCCTCTGCATGGCCCGATGGGTAAAGCCACTTTGTCCGTACACATGGGGACGTACACCGAGCACAGAAACAGATGCAATTGGGACGAGCACCCATACTGGACGAGAGGGCTGAAGGTTTGAAGAGTTACGTCCGCATCCGCCTGCAGAGTGTGCCGGGCGAGATTCGGCATCCCGGTCTGGTTGTACCCGATGTTCTTGCACATTGCCACTTTGATGGGTTCACATGTCCGTACGGAGGCCTCCGCGGCGACTCCGGTCACTAGGGTCACGGTCAGAACGAGTACGATGCACTTCATGACGATATCCGAAGAGTTACATGAAAGATGTCATTGTGGTCGCGAGTGTAGACGCGCGGGCGCAGGCTAGGAGCGCGGTGCGTGCGTCCGTTAGCACGTCTCGAGACGGTTTGTTTGCGACCGCGAGGGGGGGAAGCGATGCTACAAAAAAAGGTACGCAGGTATGCGCCACACTGTAGCGAGGAAAAGGGAGAAATGAGCCTCGTTGTGGAGTCAGCGGCCCTCGCCACGCGTGTGCTTGCCGCTTATCGCAATCGCTCTTATCACTGAGGGTGGATTCCGAGTCGCGATGTGTATCGTAATCTATCGCTTCAATTGATCTGCCCTACTCGAAATCGATTTTTCGATAGTGGTCTACGTTATGATTGTTTGTACGTACCTACCTAAACCGATTATAATACCTCGCAAAATAAATACCTACAGTTATTATTTATTATTTCTATAATATTAAAAATAATAATAAATAAATAATCCTAAAACTGATCACACAGCATCATCTGGCCCCAAAGCAAGAAAACCACGTATTATGGGTACCACATGACTTTTATACTACTTACATTTATGCTTTTTTTGTAAATACATACATATTATACATAGAAACACCCAGACCCGAGACAAATACTTACAGATCATACAAATATTTGCGGCGCGGCGGGAATCGCGGCGGGAATCGAACCTGCATCCTTCTGCGTCACAGCCGGACCTTAGCCCACTGCGCCACATAAATAAAGTTAGACATTTCACACAGCATCATCTGGCTCCAAAGTAAGCAGAGCTTGTGTTATGGAAACCACATGACTGATATAGGTACTTCATATACTTATACTTTTTTTTGAAAATACATACCTACATGTTTTTTTATGATATTGTTATTGTTTACCTACCTACCTACTAAACGTTTGTATGCTATATGCAGGTTGATCCTGGACCAGGACCACCAAAAAATTATAGATTCGTTGTATACACAAATTGTTAATGTTCTGCCCGAGGCCGCTGTTATTACATATAATAAAAATAACAGTTATTTAAAATCGAAATCATATAGAAAGATGTGATTGGGTGAAATTAGGAATTGTTTTGATCAGTGGTTACTTTATGGAAAACCAATGTCTGGTCAAATCTATGATATTTAATGATAATATGTCGCAGAAAATTTAAAACTAAATTAAAGTGGTGTGTGAAAAATCAAAGCCAAATTAAAATGGACATCATTGCAAATATCATATAAAAAAATATTTTTCAAAATTCTGAAAAAGTATTAATCGTTTAAACCCAAAACCTGGCCTGCCTGCAAGCGTAGATGGTACCAGTGATTACAAATCTGTAGCAAATTTGTTAAAACAAGAGCAAGTTTAAAACAAAAGCTGTTTCTTTGCCCAACAACAGTGATAGGATGGCAGGTGAAGGGGCGCAGGGGGAGGTGCCCGAGGCTGTGCCCAGGAGTGAGGTGCTTGGGGCTCCTCACTCCTGGGCACAGCCATAGTTAAAAACAAAACTGGTGATGTGTCCGACAAAAATAATTATAAACCTTTATCTCTGGCCACAATTACAGCAAAGGTACTTGACAGCCTCCTTGATAAACAACTAGGTAAGCACATTAAGCTTAATGATGCTCAATTCGGCTTAAGAGCTGGACTGTCAACCTAAAGTGCTATTTTTGCCCTCAAGAAGACTGTCAAGTATTACAACCAGAGAAAACACCAGTGTTTGGATGCTTTCTTGACTTATCAAAGGCATTTGATTTAGTGTCACATCGGGTACTGTGGAACAAGCTAACAGCCACTGGTACGCCACATGAGCAAGTAAACTTGTTTAGACACTGGTACGCAAATCAAGAAAACTGTGTAAGGTGGGCTGGTAAAATTTCGGACGCGTACATGTTGGAATGCGGAGTGCGGCAGGGGGGAATAACTTCACCGAGGCTTTTCTGCTTGTACGTGGACCTGCTTGTACGTGGACGAGCTCATTGGCGACCTGAGCAGCATGCATGCGGGGTGCTCTGTTGATGGCCAAATGATCAACAATATTAGCTACGCGGATGACATGGTGCTGCTGGCCCGTCGGTGTGTGCATTGAGGAGGCTATTGTGTGTTTGTGAAGACTATGCTAAAAGACATGGGCTCAAATATAACACTAAGAAAAGAGAAATGATAGTCTTCACAGCAGGCAGCCGCCCCTTCAGCTACATCCCACCAGTTCACCATGGATCAAGCAAGGTAGCGAGGGTGTCGCAATTTAGGTATCTAGGTCATGTGGTCACTGCTGACCTAAAAGATAACTATGATATAGAGAGGGAGCGTAGGGCGTTGTCGATAAGAGGAAATATGCTGATCCGCAGGTTCGCTCATTACTCAGTGGACGTGAAGGTGGCACTTTTTAAATCTTACTGTCAGTCGTTTTATACCGGTTGCCTGTGGGTCACCTACACGAAAAAATCCATCAGCGCCCTACGTGTCCTTTATAATAATTTGTTTAGAGCAATGTTGGGGTTGCCTAGATTCTGTAGTGCTTCGGGCATTTTTGCCGATGCTCATGTGCAGGACTTTCATGCAATCATGAGAAAAATAATTGGTTCTATTAAAAACAGAATACTAGGTAGTCCCAATAGGATTCTTGGGGCTCTTGCAGGCAGGTGGGACAGTGTCCTGCAAAGTTTTTGGGTGTCAGTCCTGATTAACCCTTTTGCTCGAGAAATCTATTATATTAATAAGGTTGTATTTAGGTTAGTAAGAATCGTGTTTAACATTTAATTTAATTTATATTACTGTGTTATTGATCAATGATTTTATTTTATTTTTACTTTTATTCTGATTTTATGTGCAATGGATCTTAGTTATCTGAATAAATCAATATTATTATATTGTAACACCTAGATTCACAAAAAATAAAAGAATATTAATATGAATACATAATATACATAGAAAAACACCCATACCTGAGACAAATCTTTGCAGATTATACAAACATTCCTGCGGCGGAAATTGAATCATCAACAATCTTCAATGCGTTTAAGGCGGGCCTTTGCTCACTGCGCCACAGATGTCATAATATTTAACTGTAGGAATCTTAAGTATGTAAATTCAGATATAAATACATATAACTTTTATAATATATTTATTGTACATAATTTACTACAATATTTAAGCATTTACTTACTGTATAAATTTTATGAAACATAAATAGGTAGAAATATGGTGAACACTAATTTTAGGTAGTACAAAAATTGGACCGAAGTATACTCAGTGGGGTTATCAAGCTGGATAACGCAAAGAAATCCAAATAAAAACTATTTACAGAGATGCTAGGCTGCTCGATCGAGGATTATATTATAACTAAACAGAAGATAAATACTTTTACATTATAGACTTATTATAACAATAAAGACTATGATAGTGATTCTATTGTTGTATTTTCGTACCTAAATTAAACTATTGTCGTCCCTTTCATTTCAGTGTATTAAGAAAAAGATAGCACAATAGTTCATTAGTTTAAAAATTCAAGGACAAAATAACTTTCTATAGCAAATTACCTTTGTCATTTCTTACTGTGCAGCAGGAGTACGGAGTGGTACGCAAGGCATATCATATACAGTACATAGAACACTATGAGACATCACCTACCTACAATACTTACAAATAACAATCTATATACTCCATTATCTCAAGTCTTATAATGTCTTTCTCATAAGTTCTTAACTTGACTTTGACACTCTTTAGCCTAATTTTATACAACATTCACAAATAAATATTTTCTCTACATAATGGTTGTGATTCTGTTGCATTTCTAAACTAAAACTTACCATTGTTTCTGTTTTTCGTATTACAACGAAAAGTACTGCAATGGTTAAGTTTAGTTATTTTTAGATGCCACAATAGAATCACTACCAATGCCTTTACAATCGACAGATAAATGGTTAGTACTTTCATAATATTGACAGATGGTTTCATTGTAGCCAGACAAACTCTGCAATAGTAAAAAAGAGCCAAATTTCAAAAACTATTCATGGAAATACAATAACCTTTTGAAAACCGTGAACCAAATAAAATGATTTGATCTATGACTTGAACGAAAGTGTCTGATGTAAAAGGATACCATATACAAATATTTTTGAGGTTGCTCATTTATTTAATTGCAGAGTAATTGTGGTCAGACTATTAATTCATTTATCTCCAAACTGTACAAAGACCTTACGAGAGAGTTTTAATAAAATAATAAGCAAATTAGATTATAAGGAATGCTACAGCAACATTTATATAGTGCCCTATACATATTTAAACAACAAATATGAAAAATATATTCATTAATTATTTATAAGCTTTCTGTACAGCTCTAAATGCGATGATAGGATTAAGATACATAGGATGTTAATGGATTTTATGAATAAAATTCTAATCGTAAAGTATAAAGTAATATTGTGATTCTGTATAATTATTTTAAATCGAGGGAAGTCGCATCATTCAGTCGGTAAGGAATCACATATAAATTAGCACAACCACATAACATAATACACAATTGTATGCTTTGAATATGAATGTTTCAACCAAGGAGGTGAATTATTGTTTACTAACCTCATTCAATAATCATTTGGCATTTTATAACGCTTGACAAAACAAGTGTGGTCTATCCTTGTCATTGGTTTGTCTATGAATAGAGTCAGGATATTTTTACGCCATTTCCAGCCAGCTAGGCTTTCGGTTATTAGGCTAAATCTATAAAGAATGATATGAAATCATAGATAGACACATTTTGGCAAAGTTTTCAGATGCATTAATATTTCGCAAATACATTCTACTAGTACATGGAAAAATATTTTTCTTTATTTATCTTTGATATTTAATTAAGTTGTGATTTTCTTAACTCTTTTGTTTTATTTTTCAAATACTAACGAAAGTGGAAAGAGGTATAATAAGTAGGTATTTAATTTCTAATTTGTATCTTTGCTATTGGCAATACTCGTTCAGATATTCAGTTCCTTTGAACCTGGATTAAAGTGCCTCAGAGGCTCCTCTTGTGCAATAATATAAGTTAGATATAATCAATAAGGTTTTGAGGGTTAATAGCCTCTTGAGGTAAATGTTTAATCTTGTTACAGCTAAGTCCAAATATGATATACGATTTGACGTAGCAGTGTAACGTAACTAGTCACGGTTAGAAATTAGTCACTATGTTTAAGAAGTTCGTGTAAATAGCGAAACCTGCTTTGATAAGTTCATTAAGCCTTGGGACAGCAAATAGTATGGATTACTTATAAAATTATCGATCGAGATTGCGATTATAGAAAGCTTCGTAGCAAGAATACGTTAGCGTTCGTCGAAAAAGGGTTCAAAGTATCCGCTTGATGGATAAAGTACAGACAACTTTTATTTCTTGTAGAATATAAAATCAACACTGTTTCACTTCATAATCCATAATGCACGTTCGTAAGTTCTAACCGGCTCAATAAAAACGAAATCCATCAGCGAATACATAGAGGCGTGTTAAGGTGACTAGAGTTGTGACTCGCGATCGTCGCTGAGACGGACTCGTAGTGCTTCTCTCTCCCGTTGCACATCAGCCAGCTCAGCGCAAAGCGCTCGGCACACGCGATGCAAAACCGCATTTTGTTCCATCAGAGCTCGCACATCGGCAGCCGGCTCGGGAGCGCGACGGACTACAACCTCGAAGGCGCCTCGAGCTCGCATCGCGTCCTCCCTATTATACCCGAATCCTTCCGCTTCGTACTCCCCACCAGCACCTCCGGTCCCCGGAGAAGTTCTAGGCGGGGGAACCGGCGCTGCGTTAGGCACGGGACCCTTCAAGCGAGTGAGATCGAGGGAACTGGACCGTGTGTGGTTTCGGAGAGGACGCGGTGGTGGAGGCGGCGGAGGCTCCTTACGCGGAGCTAGCTGCAACGACTGCGGCCCGTCCTCGTGCGGCACTGGATCTCTAGCCGGCGGAGGAGGCAACACTCCAACGCTCTTTATCGGTTTCCGCGGCTGAGGGCGAGATATTGCCTTGATCTCCTGCCCGTTCGGCGGCGGATCTGGCGGCGGTTGGGAATGCAGGCGCTTCGGGCTGGCTAATTCGAACGCGTGGGAAATATCGTCCCGCCTCGGGGAAGTCGCCACGCGCTGCTCGTCTAACGGCAGCGAGTTCGCTTCAGGAGTGGCTCGCAACGCGACAGGATGGAAAATCTTCGGGTCGCGTTCCACCGCCGCGCGTTGGAAATCAAAGTTCACCGGCTTCGGGCCCGGGCTAGACATGCTCGATGTCGGGGAGTCCACGAATTTCGTCCACTCGCGATTGTTTGCCTGCGCTTCGGGCTTCGGTGGTGTTAACGACGGTTTCCTCTCATCGGATTTCACCGGTTTCGCGTCGTACGGATCGGTTGCCTCCGGTTTGGGGGCGAAGTTGAAATCGGCGGACGTTCCCGAACCGAACATGTCAGCTCCGAGGTCGACTAGATCGGTCGTGACCGCCCGCTGCGAGAATCTAGAATCGACTCTAGGTACGAGGCAAGTAGGTAGGGTTTCGGGTACCGGGATGTTGTTGCGGCGTAGCACGATGAGATGCATGGCTATGCTGAACTCCTCCAGGGTTAGGAGGCCGTCCTTGTTGATATCTGAGAGCTGCCATATCTTGCGGAGATCCGGGACTGAGAGACGAGACTTCTCGAAAAACAGCCTGCAAAGAGAGAGGTAACATTAACATTGAATAATAATTCTTGGTCATCCAAAATTAAGTGGTATATTTTTCAGTTTCATCTCGTCATAACTTATTTTTAATCTGAATTGCAGTTCATATTGTTTTATATTTACGAACAATTTATTGGTATTGGGAATATAAAAGTACCTTGTAAGAGACTTTGTAAGTAAGCAGTCTTGGTGCGTCCGTAGGCCGCCTAAGAACTATGCAACGCAACGCAAAAAGCATTTCTTAGTTGATCCTTCAACCAACAATCAGGCGATTTAAACTTACCTGGCTGTATGTCCAGGCAGTAATCCGCAGTCAGGACGGAGCTGCGCGAATTGTGATGCGTAATGTCTCGCTTGCGCTTCGCTGATAGCCCAAACGTCACCCTCTTCGCCATCGGCTTCGTCCTCAGAGGAATGGCGGTCTGACGACTCTTCTTCTGTACCTGTAACATTATATACGTTCACAAAAACTATGGTATTTACAAAATTAAATCCACAATGACCTTATTTTGTTTTATATTTTTCAAAAACTTCTCATAAACTTTAGAAAAACATAAAAAGTAAATTAACTTAATGTCAGGTGTGGGGTTCGAACCCACGCTCCCTCTCGGGAACCAGAGCTTAAATCTGGCGCCTTAGACCACTCGGCCAACCTGACGTGATGACAAAGCGCGAAATTCGCGACGCATTTGGCATGATGTAAGCAAGTATGAATAATTAACACTCGAATTGCGCATTGTGAAATAAATTGTACACATTGTAGTTTTTATCATGTATATCGCTGAAATTACAATAGAAATGTTATACTACGGGTTCGTTTACAGTCGGCTGTTAGATACGTCATTATTACGTTTTTATATTATTGTAGCAAATTGCCTTATAGCAGCAGGTAAAAGTACACCCAACATTTGGTTACAACTGCGGTCTTTGCTAGCTATAAAATTATTGTAGAAAAATAGTTCAATTTTAGCTACGATTTAACCTTTTCAATGATTACACAATCATAATCATACACTACAGCTTATCAAACATTAATAAACGAACAGCTGCTTCAAATGATTACACTTTTCTATTAATATGTTTATAACTGGCCCCACGGCTCAATTGGTAGTGACTAGCGTTTTGCGCTGTTGATTGTGGCTTCGATATCCAGATCCAGGACAAACAGTTGCGTGATGAACGTAGGTGTTTGTTCTGATTTGTCTCTTCCGGTCTTGTAAAGTATGTATTTGTAAATATAAGTAATATAAGTACTAGCTGCCGCCCGCGGCTTTGCACGTGTGGTAACAACATAAAAAGTAGCCTATGTTCTTCTCCAAGGTCTCATCTATCTCTATACCAAAATTTATAAAAATCGTAACGTACAGACAGACAAACAGAGTTACTTTAGCATTTATAATATTAGTAGGGATTCAAACAATCATCTAGTTGAAATTTTACTTTGTATGGTATTGTGTAAATTTGTTCAACAAAATATTAATTTATTTATGTAGACTATATTTTATATTTTATTCTAGGTCTGCGACCTAGAATAAAATATAGAAATATAGACCTAGAATATACTATATTTTATTCTAGGTCGCAGACCTAGAATAAAATTTAGTCTGATAGTCTATAGATGTGGCTTTAAATTCTATTGCCATCTTTATTCATTGATATTAGAAATACAAGGACAAATCAAATATCATAAGTAGCAGGCAAAGCCACAGATAATAGCATTATTAAATTCAAATATTTTTATTCAATACAATCACAACGATCACTTTGAAATGTCTTACATTACATACTAAGTAAATTCCTTTTAACCCAAGCCCGAGAAGAACGGGGCAGAAACTAGTCCTGGTCCTAGTGATCTTTCCATGATCCATCTTATAACTAGCTTAACTATGAAAAACTAATACAAGATTACAATAGTTTATACATTGCAAATCATTCAGTTTGCAATGTATAACATAATTTGCAATGTAGCAAATTATGTGTCTGAGGGCGAGCAACAGAATATTGGAAAGATTTGTCTTTGACTTACCAAGCAACTGTGTATGCTCTTCTCCCGTGTTCGTTGGCCAGACTCCCCGACCAGTAGCACTGTGCTCCCATACTGGGTGTACTCGCTCTGCTACACTGTTGGTTGGAGTCGGACTTTCACTAGCTGTACTCCAAGGTGAGCCGCTCTTGCCTCTTCGCTGTAAATATGTAACATAAATTCATATTAAAAATTTCGCAGCCTGTCTGTTAATTAAGTTTTCACAGTTTAACAGTTGAAGGATCTTGATGGAATTCAGTAAATAAATATAGTGTAGGTTGTATCTTGGCGAATTAAATAAGGCTATTTATAGGGTATTTATAGGTAACATCAAGCTAGATAAGTAATGATAAATACCATACAAATAAGAAGAGACATCTTTGAGGATGTCTTAGGGGGATAGAGCCATGTTTGCATACTGCACATTTTATACAGAATTATATCAATCTTTTACCAACTGATACACATAGAAATATGTACTTATAGGTAGATAGTGAGTGAACTAATTAAGTATTATCTTGTGTCAACAACTCTAGAACTAATCAAATACTAACTGTTAAAGATCAGATAAACCTTAATATGTTTTAGTTATATTCACAAAGAATAAAATAATAACCTTTACACATGAGGTTGATATCATCTTTAATTGCATCAGCATCTTTAAATTGTATCCCATTTCTGCACCTTTTTCCTTTAAACAAGATAAGGACTATCTTGTAAACTAAACACCAGCTTTCATAAAACTGTATTGAAATAGATCTATCAACTTGAGAGCTAGAATGCCACAGCTCACCAAGGTCTTCAGTCAAACCCTTCTTCTTTTGTGACCGACTTTTCAATTCAGTAAATATTATTATTACTTTGTTAGAGCTTGTATGAGCTATATCTTTTGGAACTATCATGGGTTTTGAACATAATTTTCACTTGAAAATGGAGTATTTACCATATCATGATCACATATCAGTTACCGATGATCATGATCACATATCAGTTTTTCTGCGGATATCTTGACAGTTTATCTTGTGATCATGCAACTGTGATGAAATATGGGCTAGCAGAAAAACTCAAATAAATATTTTATATATTGTGTTTTGAATGAAAATTAAATTCCAATGGAGCATGGAAAGGAGTGTATGTAGAATATGACAAGAAAAGAAGCATAGATATCAGGAAATAGACATAAGATATAATATAGTATAATAGATATCAGGTTTAAGAAAATGAGTAGATGTAACGTATAAAATCAAAGCGAGATGGGCAGGCCACATGCTTCAACAGCAAACATTGAAGTGGACCAGGGTAATAAAAAACTGAATTCTGGAGTTGCAGAAATGGTCAGACAACAATCAAGAAAATAACTGGCCATAGCATGAGACCAGAGAAAATGAATAGAGCTGGAGGCCATTGTGTCTAATGATGTTACAAGGGGCTGTCAATACTCAAAAATCTTAAAAAGTGTAAATATTATATTGTAATCTATGTACCTATTCTTAGTAATAAAAGCTTGAAATTGAATATGAAGTACTTAGTGCTTATTTGATCATGGATCTTGTATACTAAGAAAAAACAATCACACAACAAACTGGAATGATTTACACTTTACTAGCATTATTTATTATTGCCAGCAGAACCAATCATAAATTATTTTCATGAAATTCAATATAAACATAACAAGCATAATAATTATAGGAAAACTTACGCCTCTTGAACTAGATCTTTGAGACATAGTTTCAGACTCTTTTTCAGAATCTGTACTGAGTCCTTCAGTTGTATCATGGGACAGCGTCTGTGGTGCATCACTGTCAGACAGGTTTGAAGATGATAACCTCATCGGTTCATAAGCCCCAATGCTGCCAACAAAATTCCTTTCTCGTTTCACAATATGCTGCTCTTTAGGAGAGTTTGAAAGCTGTATGAGATCAGCGCTAGCTTCAGAATTGATCGTCCATGTAAACCTCGGCAGCGGAAGGTCGAGCGGAGTCGAGATCAGCTCTGGTTTCAAAGCCATATTTGATTGATGTGCAGCTATTAATTTCAGGGCAGAATAAAATTGTTTTCTATTCAAGTGATTCAGAGAGGTACAGGTATTAGGAGACACGCTAATATCCATAATCTGCAATGTATAATTACCACTATTATTCACACTCTGGAGAACACTTGTTAACACTGTACACGAACCTGTAGGTACAATTTTTTACCTGTTTTAGGACGTCGTTTGATGTATTAGATGATCTAAATAATTCTGTTGCTTTTAAAATCGGTATTTTCCCATTGGACTCTTCGTCGCAACACAAAAACAAATCACCGAAATATCTCATTTCGGTTTCTGTCAAATTAAGTTCCTCCATTATAATAATTAGAAAAATTGGTTGCCTACCACACAGCTGTTCTAGTAAAATGTAGAATTTACGGCAAAAATAAACATTATCTATTCGTGTAAACCATAAAATTCATTGCTAAATTAGACGGATTTGTAAATAAATTTACACGAAGCAAGCGAGAAATGTCAGTCGGTCAGTGACAGATAGAAATGCATGCATGACTGACAGGGCGACAGGCAACAGACAAAAATCGTATATCATCATTGGTGGAGACTAAACAATGCATAGACAAGAACAAGACGACAGACACTGCTTGCCAGTTGCTAAAAATAGGGATGGCTGCATTCGCCGTCCCCAAATCATGTATAAAAAACGGTTCAGTTAGAAAAAAACGGTTTACACAGCATCATCTGGCCCCAAAGCAAGCAGAGATCAAATGACTGAAGTACTACTTATATTCGTATTTTTTTTGTAAATACATATTTTACATAGAAACAAGTATTTGTCTCGGGTCTGGGACCCGAGACAAACACTTGCAGATCATACAAACATTTGTCCCGTGGCGGGAATCGAACCCGCAACCTTCTGTGCCTCAGCCGGACCTTAGCCCACTGCGCCAGAGATTAAATTATATACTGAATTATAATTTTACTTTTTCAAATATTGTTTCAATATCTACCTAATTCACCATAGGTACATCTTTTGAGGCAAAAACTAGATAAGACTTGAAGAGACATACAATAATTGACATGATTCATATACTTGTTTATAGCAATGGCGCTGCTGTAATGGATCCTGTTTTTTTTACCTCTTTTGTGTGGTGAGGGTTCATGTTTATTTAAATAAGAGTAACAAACATTACAGATAAATCCATAGAGTGACTATCATGGTACCGTGGTATCTAACTATCCCTACTAACATTAAAATGCGAACGTAACTCTGTCTGTCACGTTTTCACGCATAAACCGCTGAGCCGAATTTGATGAATTTTGGTTTAGATACATGGAACCATGGAGAACATAGGCAGGTACCACGCGTGCGAAGCCACGGGCAGCAGCTAGTATTTTGTAAATAAAACCCTTCTGTAATAAAAAACATGTGTGCAATTCACACGTGGTAGAAGTGAAACCTAACTTTTAGAACCACGAATATAAGAAACACATACAGTGTTTGCTTCTTATCTCATTTTCTCCCAGGTTAAATCTTATAAATTTATGTGTAATCTTGTCTCTTTTTCGTTTCATCGACTTTCAAATCACAACGATGCTAAAGAGGTTTTCACTAAAAAAAAAAAGCTTTTATCGCTAACAGTTACACACATACAAGTATAGTTTTTTTATTTACAAGATTTTTGAGGACCTCAACTTATTTTTGAAGGCAAATTTATTAGCTATCACATTATATTTGGTTTTTAATAATTTGTAAAAAGATGACTACACTATTGTATTGGGTGAATCCTGTAAAAATAGCTGTAAGACATAAATAAAATACTTATACTTACAATATTTTTTGTATACCCTACCTACCTATTATAAGTATAACTAGGTACCCACATTTTGTTTGCTCTTTATTTTAGCTGCCATAAGTTGTCCTGCATTTAAATTAATAACTAAATCAGTATTTACCTCTAAATAGATAGGTTCGGTACCTACCTATTGACTTAGTTTTTTTACTGTTAAGTACATAATACCTATGTTAGATGTTCTATTTTTAAATTAATAAATAAAAGATTTTTTAATAAACAGATATTTTAGAATACATCTTTATCTTTATTACAACGTCTCAAACATGCTCATGTTTTTTGTTAAGCAATCAACTGTTGTTTAAACAAATTGATAAAATAATCACGCTTCACACTACTGTCAAAGTAGTAAGTATAACTTACAATAATTTAGATATACATTTAGAAACTTAAAGTAATAATGGCCGATAATCTCGACAAAGTAATATAATAAACTTCCAAGCTATGTGGTAAAGTACTCTTATTTACTAGACATTTTAATCCTTGGTCTGAATGTACTTGATCAGATCGATGACTCTGCTGGAATAGCCGAACTCGTTGTCATACCAGCTGATGAGCTTGACGAAGTTGTCGTTTAGGGAAATACCAGCGGCAGCATCAAAGATGGACGAGTGAGTGTCACCGATGAAGTCAGAAGACACGACTTGGTCTTCAGTGTAACCAAGGACTCCCTTGAGAGGGCCTTCAGCGGCTTCCTTAACCTTCTGCTTAATAGCATCATAGGTGGCGGGCTTGCCTAGGCGGACTGTGAGGTCGACAACCGAAACGTTGGCAACTGGAACACGGAAGGCCATACCGGTTAGCTTTCCATTGAGAGCGGGGATCACTTTGCCGACAGCTTTGGCGGCACCAGTAGAAGCAGGAATGATGTTCTGCTGTGCACCACGGCCATCACGCCACAGCTTGCCGGAGGGTCCGTCAACGGTCTTCTGGGTAGCGGTGGTGGCATGTACGGTGGTCATCAAGCCCTCAATGATGTCAAAGTTGTCGTTGATGACCTTGGCAAGGGGAGCTAGGCAGTTGGTGGTGCAGGAAGCGTTAGAGATAACCTTGTATGAAGGATCGTACGCTTCAAGATTAACGCCACAGACGAACATAGGGGCATCAGCACTGGGGGCGGAAATGATGACCTTCTTGGCACCACCCTCCAAGTGAGCAGATGCAGCAGCGATGGTGGTAAACACGCCAGTAGACTCTACAACGTATTCAGCACCAGCTTTGCCCCAGGGGATGGCCTTAGGGTCCCTCTCAGAGAACACAGCGATCTTGTTTCCGTTAACAATAAGGCAGCCATCCTTAGCTTCAACGGTACCCTTGAAGCGGCCATGAGTAGAATCGTACTGGAAGAGGTAGACCATGTAGTCCAGACCGATGAAGGGGTCGTTGATAGCGACGACTGAAGCTCCCTTCTCGACGGAAGCACGGAGCACAAGGCGTCCGATGCGGCCGAATCCGTTGATTCCAATTTTCGACATGATTTCTGAAAAAACAAACATGATTTAATTTTATATTGTATAAGCAGGTTTTTACAGAAACATTTTTTGTACCTATTCATAAGTAAGAACATATTGTCGATATGAGGAAAGTCGAATGGGCCCAGGGGTAAAGCGCTTGGAAGGTATTTTAAATAAGTAGAATTAAAATTAGATTTTGCGAATTTTTTAAAACATAGGTTTAAAACTATTGCGCAATTAATTAAGAACTACAACGCTAATGAAAAATGTTATGAAGAAACTGGTTTTCTGTTAACTAGAAAAATGGGTATACCTTCTAGGTATGCCCATTTCAATTTAAATTCGATTTTTATATCTGCAGTCAGTCACCTTATCCCAGTCATTAAAACTAGGTCCATGTCCCAACAGGAAATATTAAGAGACCTAGGTTATTGTTATTAGTTATTGCGATACAACCATAATTTTTTAAATCCACACTTTTAGCGTTCTTATTCAGAAAAACTGAAGCTATAGTTATTGATAACTTTCTTAGCTGCCTTGATTTAAAAAAATTGTTTTAAAAGTACATTTAATTTATTAGTCAAAATTCTGAAGATTTTTAATAAAATGCACATTTCAAACTCATTGATTGAACTTGTGCTAACTAAGCAAACAAAATGTAAAATATATAATATTATCTCTAACATACAAGTTGAGTTTAAAGCTCGGGACTCGGGATTTATAAATACATATGTATGGATTTACAAAAAACCCATTAAAAACCATAAATCAGCTAAAAATATTCAGAATTATTTACCTGTAAATTTCTCTCTACTTATCTTTATTCATATTAAAATTAAAAAAGTAAAATTTGAACCAGAATAGATGTTAATTCATTAGAAATTAAGTAATTATATATCTTTTTATTAATAAATTCTATAATACAATGGATCAGCCATAGGATGGTATTTTATAATATGCCTCTTAGAAGGATTATCAAAATGATGATGAAATATGACAATGACGAAAATAACTATTAAGTAAGTTACCTAAAGATAATATGTAAGTAAACATAATAGATTACCTCTGTAGTTATTTTTAATCAACATTTGTACCAAACAACACCTACCTATTATTATAATTTGTTTCAGTGTTAAATTGACACATTTGACACTGACCACTCCAAGGTCACAGTAAATAGATTCCAATGTCAGACTACTGGTGCTTTTATTAAGGAATTCAGCAAGCAGCATTATAGACAAGGCAAAGTCAAGGTCACCGACTGTTTATGTTATAATATTAATTAACTCATCTATTTTGTGTTTATATTTTAGCAATCAGTTATTTATTTTTAGATTACATAAGTACTAAATTTGTTTTTACTGTACCTAGAAATATATACTTAGCTACTTAGTAAAAATAATTATTTGCACCCTAAATACCCTGAACAATGTATTTAACAACCTAGGAACTTATTTGAATTGCAGTTGGCTTTCAATAAGTTACATGACTACAATTTTAGGTAAGACTGCAATAGCCCTAAGTGTATGCAGGTAATATAGTTTATTATGGAATTAAATAGCTACTTACTTTTAGTTATAGCAATAGTTACCTGTGTGAAACAAAAGTTCATTCATCTGTACCATCACATCATTTATAATAACGAATGGGGTGGGAAATATCCCGGTATACTGGCGACGGCGCGTGGAGGTCGTATAGAGGTCAAGTTTATATCAGTAAATTTATACCTATCCAAAAACTCCTGATCTATAGAATAATACATTATATAGAAATGGCCGCGCTATCATTTAACAAGAGAACCAAGAGATATGATGGATCTTGAAATAAGTAAGGTTTAAAATTATGTGTACGTGACCGGTACGAGGTAATCATGTTTTTAACTCCTGTTATAATATTGCTATTTATTATTTACAAATACTTAAGTAGCATGGGTATACTAACGTAATTGTAATGAAGTTCAACTTACCGCAGTTAATTAATTTCAAGGGTTTGTATCACTGCACGTTCAATCTCCACAAGATGGAGTTTTAAAATGTCAGCTGAAGGACAAAGAAGAGGCGAGGCGCTGGGTTAATAATAGACAAAGTAGAAGATCGATGATCCAAAGAGTACGTAGACAGTAGAAAAGCCACAATAAACTGTTCATCGGGATTTTTATTGCCCGCGCAGTATTTTTACATACTACTAGCATCCTATAGTTTGTGCGGGTCAGCTAGTTATTTATAATTTTCAGAAAATACAACGACATAATGTAATATTAATATATAATTGTTAAATTTATTAGACTTATTTTACACAGTTACGATGGAAAGCTTACAGTAAAAAAATACAACTACTAAATAAATAAATATTGACGGACTATGCACTGGTGACCAGATGACCGATCGAATTCTTATATATTTTTAAATACATACATCATATTATTTTTACATACATATTACTTCATTTGTTCGTGTCACCCACCGCGATCCTGAAATTGTTTGAACCATGAACGGCTCGCCATAAGAAATTAATTATGTCGTCTATAAACGTATAAGAAAGTGGACGATTATAACCGTTACAGCCGTCCTGGCATGCCAACCCAAATACCGCAGACGGAAGGTGGACAGAGCGAGTGCTACACTGGTGCTACCCACGTCTAGTTCGACGAACGCGAGGCCCCCGGCTCGCCGCTGGCGAGACGACAGGGGATGTTGCCAGATCTACGTGGACGAGACACACCGCAGACAGGTGTCAATAGCGAGGGTTGGAGGAGGCCTTTACTCAGAAATTGGTACCCGAATTATGAATAAAAATACAGAATCCTAGAACGTACATTAACAAAATGCAGTGGTGGGATAGGTACTAATAATCATTCATATATACTCGTATATTTTAAAACTGAACACTGTTAGTAACGACATTGTTAATGATTTATGCATGTATACAAATATGGGAATAAATACCTAATAACAATAATAAACGACTCGCTTTCTAATGTGTGTTTTATTGACGTCAGAATTGTTTATACCTAAATAGGTAGTTAAGTAAATCTTCAAATTGTTTCTTACTGTAGATAGTTATTGCAGAAGGCTGAATTTTGTTCTTGCCTGAGCTATCAGGCAAGAACAAAATTCAGCCTTCTAGTTTAGTGATATTGACATTGTAGAATCACTTGCATAAAGACAAACCTTTTTGACCCACGTAGTGTCATAAACACTACGTGGGTAATAAAAAACTGAGGTTGTAAGATATTTAATAATTTGCACCATTTGTACCCAAACCTAAAAAGTTGTTCTAAGCATCTTTTATATTAAATATTTTTATCTTATATAGTACCTACTAAATCGATGATTACACAGGACAACATGTTATTGTATCTTGGGCCGTAGTAGGCGTTGCGTTGGGAATAGTCAACTTACCTACAGTAATACAAATCTCAGGGGCATTTTAGTAAACATAAAATCAATATTTAGTACTTACATTATCTAATACTTAATACCTAAACCCCTCGGCACTTAATTAATTCAAAATGTTTGCATTTCCATAAACGAATCCGCAATCCAATCCATATAGATAGCAAGAGGTAAGATGCTAACAGTGTAAGGATCCCGAATAGCGTCAGTTTTCATCTGGCAGTTCTGGTATACAGGTGCCTTGATCAAGAGCCCAACGACGCCCGAGGCTCGCAGCACGGGTCCACCCGAGTCCCCGTTACACAACGCCACGTGCTGTCCGCACGGCTCCACACCGCACACAAGCGGATACCATTCTGAGCACGGTACCAATAGCGCCTCCACCACCTGCAGCGGCATGCGCAGAGACAGCGTGCAGTCCATCGTACCGTCGCTCGCGTTGGTATTGCCGTAACCGAGCATGGTCACGCGCTGCCCATACAGCGCGTGTGGGTCCAGAGCACTGAGCCGCGCGTACAAGTGCAGCACCATCGGTTGTGTCCTCATTAGCGCGACGTCATCGGTTATCAACGGATGAAGGTAATGCCGCGCGGACGGCGGCTTCTGGCAGGACAGCACTGCGGAGACGCGGTCATCGTCCGCGGGACGGCTGTCACCGATGCCAGACCGCAGCACCAGGGTGGTCACGATCGAGACATTCCCGGTTGTGCCGATCTTAGTTTTGGTTTGGCGTAGCGGATCATCGGAACAGCAATGCGCGGCGGTGAGCGAGGCGCGGGCGGAGAGCGCTACGCCGGTGCATGTGTGATATCGATAGAAGCTGGTGACACCGCCCTTTGTTTTTTCGATGAGTATCTCGACGCGCACAACGTACGGGAACTCGCCAGGACGCGCGTCGCGCCCGGCAATCACGCGCAGCGCGCTGCGGTCTCCTGCTTTCATCCCGGCTCTCGCCCCCACCATCACACACGTGCACGAATATAACGTTGCGATGCTAATAATATACGAAAATAACATTGTGGTTAAATCGAAATGCATTTTATTTTAAACACGGGATTTTATGTACTTCCTAAACGCATAAAAGTAGGTATTGAATTGTGAAACGGTACTTGCGTAACAAAATTTTGTATTCAATAAAAAGCAATCGTCAACTCGAGAGCTGACGATTAAGGTTGCAATAACGATGATGGACTCGCAATAAGTCGCTCTCGAATTGCGACGATAAACGACGATGCGCCTTGTACGCGATGAACGCGATACACGGCACTGCCGCCGCTCCGTCTCCGGTCACCGTATAGTGGGTAAAAGACAGACTGCCCAACCAAACGCCTTACAGAGTGTGCCAGGAAGTAAGAGGCCAGTTACCTTTTTACCCTACCTAACCTGGTAGTGAGAAAAGAAAACTGAGCCAGGTGATAGAAAACTGAGACAGAAGGAGGCACATATATTTATAGGGTCGTGGTTTCCGACCTGAAGATTATGGTCTGTTTAAGCTCCCACCGCAAAAGTACTCCCCTATGTAGGCGGCGATGGATGATAGATGATGCGTTAGCATCCTATAGTTTGTGCATACTACCAAGGTTTACTCTGCAAAACGAATTCGATACATCGGAACGATAATGTCGTCAAAACGTTTGTTGAATTTTTAGTTGTTTCTTTGTCAAATTCAAGAGAATTACGACATCGAACCTTAACAAAATTTTCTGTCGTTCTATCGTTTGAAACGAGTACCTAGGTAAGAGTAGGGTTTTTGAAGTGTTAACTTCTTTTAGAAGAGTAAACCATTACGTTACGCGTTACGGCGCCCATCTGTCTGGCTTCCCTTTCTCTCACGCATACGGCAGCGGTATGCAGGCTCCTCCTCTTCTCTTACTCTAACCCACAGCGCTAGTTAGATTAGATGGACTAGATTAGTTATCACTATTATCGGGCGTCCCGAAACGCACTTTTTTTTTGTAGGTAATGTTTTGACTGCACATGACTTGTTCACATATTTATCCAGCGAGGCGCTTATGTATGTTCTGTCCTTGGCATTTTAATGTAAAAAAATAGAAATGGCAACAGATTTAAACAGTTCATTAACTAGTGTGTGTTTATAGACCCTTTATGATTAGGGATCGGGATTTCGCACAGAAAAACACAATAAATATTTATATGTTGCGTAGAAATGGTAGTAGAAACTATTTTTGCCAAGCTTAAAGTTAACAATAAAATAATAGCAATAGTTCAGTATGCCCGCTTGATGCGATTTCTATCATGAGCAACATCCAATAGGCAGCTAAGCAGGATCCTATAAGCACTGTCGCTTCTATCTTGCTTTCACTTCTTTCTTGCTGTTTGAGTTAGTGATGTGGTAAGAGCAATAAACAATATCGAAAAGTTACCGGTTTTTATAAAAAATTGGTACAATTCAATATTGTCATTTTGTTTGTAGATTTCCGCGAAATTCAAAATGACATGTTAATGTGAATAATAATAGATTTCATATAAATATTCCTGCAAATTCCCTTTGCAATGGTTATCAATGTTGGAATTAACGGGTTCGGTCGTATTGGCAGAGTTATTTCAAGAGTTTGCCTTGAACATCCTGATCTTCAGGTAAAAAGTCTACAAATTTATGAATTTCGAGTGTAATGTAAAACCAATACCTGATTTATGCATGTTTCTTTCTAGTTAAGTGCGATTAATGACCCCGCTATCAGAGTTGAGTACATTAGCTACTTAATTAAGTTCGATTCCACTCACGGGAAATTGAAAGGGAATATTACCCACACTGATGATGAGCTTAGCGTTGACGGTAAGGTACCTTCAGATGCATATACCTAGCGTAGGTACCTAATCCGATAAGGAATCTATTCACATCTAGTCGAGTTTATTACAATTTCTACAATAATAGCAGTTATTTACTCGAACTTACCTCATTTCACGAGCAGGTAACAATATTAAAGTGTTTCATGAGAAACTGCCTAATGACATTCCTTGGCATACCGCCGGGGTGCAGTATGTTGTCGAAGCTTCTGGAATGTTCACCAATTTCGCGAAATCTTCTGTGAGTATCAGGCTTGATAGATTTTTTTGTAAACTATGTCAGCAAGCGGATGACAGTTTCTCCATCGAGACGATTCGCTCAAAATCAGCTGATTTAGAGCGAGCACCTCTGTCACCTCGGCCCCTAGCGACTCTTCGCTAGGGGCGCTTATCGATACGCGTATGAATATAATAAAAATATAATAACTTATAATAGATAGATAGACTTAATGATAATTTTTATCAAAAAATACAGACTTCAAATAGGAAACTAAAAATAAAAAATCCCTTGCCTGTCCTTCGTCTTCAACATCAGACCCCTAAAGACAGTCATAACCCCTCTAGGTGTAAAGTTCTCATCAATACAAATTAATCAAGCCCAAACACCAGGTAATTGCTGTAAATCGTTGAGGAGTGGCCTGAACTGCCTTTCGGCTCCATCATCAGATTATCTCCAGACCTTAAATAAATAGTAGAGCTATAAAATAGAAAAAAAACGCACTAGTCACCAGCGCCACTACGATTTTCGAAGGGATGCCATCATCAGATCCTGGTTTCCTTATCATGGTACCACCCTTGGGATATCTCCTTTCCAACAAAAAATAATCATTAAAATCGGTTCATAAATTAAATTATCCGCGAACACACATAAAATATATATCTATATATACGGTCGAATTGAGAAACCTCCTTTTTTTGAAGTCAGATAAAAATAAACTTAAATTGACCGAGGTGCTCGCTCTAAGCGTTCCTGCACACTATGCCGTCACCGCGCCGTACCGCGCCTCGCCGCGCCGACGCCGCACAATTACACTGTAGACACGAGTCGCGCGAAGCCCGCCACCGCGCCGCCACCGCGATTCATTCCATTACCGGCTGCGTACGAACGTGCACGCCGCGAGATCGCACGTGACGCAAACATGTCTAATATAATGAAAAAAAAGAAGTTTGGGCTTGCTTACTATATGTATAGAAAATGGCAAAAAGAACGAGTTAGAAAGTTGTGGGTTCATCCTATGCTGTCGGCACGGGAGCAATATGGTGAACTCATACACTTTACGAAGATCTCCGAAAAGACGAGGCCAAGTTTTGACATTTAAGTTTAAGACATTTGATAAATTATTAGATTTATTAAAGAACAAACTGCAACACACAAATACAAATATGTGAGCAAGTATATCTGCTAAGGAGAGATTGGTTGTGGAGCGCTATAACTATTTTTATATTGAATATTTCTTATAATATTCAATACTTGATACTAGAATTCAACAATGTCTTCGTCTTTGAAGCGTTCCACGGTAGGAGCTATACCTTTAATAAAAAAAGACATCATTCTACTATCGTCATCTTTTTCTAACGTTTCCATAAACTTAATCATTTTCTTATCTACAGGATTTATTTCTTCGTTTTTCTTTCTTTTGTTGACATTAGTAACTTCAGATTTTTTTTCTTCCGGCATGTTTGATCCAGATTGGGGAGGCCGTGGGGTATCTTTTTTTTAAATTGTAAATTATTATAATATTGATATATATGTACTGGTTTTGCGCCTGATCCAGATTTCGATTCACGTATCTTTTTGTCGCATTTCATCCATGCATTTCTTATATTCTTCCATTTCTGAGATATTATATATTATTTTCCCTCAGTGTCGGTGCTGTAGATGGAAAGCACATCAGAGTAATTAAACCAAATAAAAGTGGATCGATGTTTTTTAACTACAAACATTACTTCTCGATTGTATTGATGGCAGTCGCTGATAGTGACTACAACTTTATTTATATCAACGTCGGTGCTTATGGAAAGGATTGTGATTCAGGTGTTTTTAAAGATACAGCTTTCTGGCACAACATGATTAACAATACTTTGAACTTGCCAGTACCTGCTTCCTTACCTAATACCAACATTGCCTTGCCATATGTATTCGTAGGCGATGAAGCATTTGCACTACATCAGAATTTACTGCGCCCGTATAATAGTCAACAGCTTGATGCAGAAAAATCCGTTTTTAATTATCGGTTAACAAGAGCGAGACGATATGTAGAATGTACCTTTGGGATACTGGCCAATAAGTGGCGAGTTGTTCATCGACCTTTAAATGTGTCATTGGATTTGGCTGTTGATGTTGTGAAAGCTTGTTGTTTACTGCAAAATTTTATACAGAAAGAGGAGGGCGTAAAAGGGGTGCAAGAATCTCTAAGCGGGTGTGAATTAAAGGAGTTTTTGCCATTTGATTCAACAGAAATAGTTCTAACAACAGCTAATGATATACGTGACAAATATAAGGAGTATTTTAATTCTGAATATGGCAGTGTACCATGGCAAAATAATTATTGTTAATATGTAGCACGAAACGTGTTTTTATCTAGCGGGAATACTCCAGCTACTACTAGTAGCAAGTGATTGCTTGTTTAATGTAGGTACCTACCACACGAAATTGCTCACGAGATATAACATCCACACACTATATAATATACTAGCGACCCGCCCCGGCTTCGCACCGGTGCTATACTGATACTAATTATACCACAGAATGGTTATCCCTAAGAGATAGCCATATATCATCGCGGACTTTTTTGTAGACCTTTTGAGGGTGTACAATACTGTAGTACATTATTTTGATCTATCTCGTAGGGTTCAGACAGCGTTTGCAATGTAAGCGCAAAAAAATAGTTTATTTACGACATCACATTAGAACCTCTAAAGTTATCAGTGTTTCTCTACTATATTATACATGTTTTGTACTTATAAACCTTCCTCTTGAATTATTCTATCTATTAAAAAAATACGCATTGAAATCCGTTGCATAGTTTTAAAGATTTAAGCATACATCGGGACAGACAGACAGCGGGAGGCGACTTTGTTTTATACTATGTAATGATAGAGGTACCCTCTGTTGCATTACGATTTAAATAAAAAACATACTGATCGTGTCTTGTCCCAAAGTTCCTACTCAGCTACTTATATATTTTTTTGATTGGCTCCACTAGATAGAAACACATTAAATAGAATTAATAAAATTTTGTAAAAAGATACTTACCGTTATTTATTTTTCTCCGTATCAGGTAGTTCTGCAAAGTTCCCATTCATTATATGGCAGATCTCAAACCAAGCTTTTAAACTTTTACGCTTGTCTTTATATATTTCCAAAGTTTTGTCCCATAACACTTCTCTGTCCTCCACTAAACTTATAAACGTTTCGTAATCAAAACTTTCCATTGCAATTTCTTAAAAAGTTACGCACGTGCATGTTCGTACGCGGCCGGTAAACGAGGCGGCGCGGCGGCGGCGCGGTGGCGGGCTTCGCGCGACTCGTATCTACAGTGTAATTGCGCGGCGTCGGCGCGGTGACGGCATCGTGTGCAGGAACGCTAAATCAGATGATTTTGAGCGACTCATATCGATGGAGGAACTGTCAAACTTTGAATCCACTTGCTGTGCTTATTAGTAGGAAGGTACGTGGTATACCTCACAAAGAGAAGCTAAAACGAAGTATTGGGTTAAATATTCCTTTTTAGCTTCTTGACATACGAACCTTGTAGGATTTTCTCTGGTTACGAGTACAACAGTATTTTATAATAATCTGCAGGGACACCTCATATGCAATGGCGTGAAACGTGTGATAGTAACAGCTCCGAGTGGCGATGTTCCAATGATCATCCTGGGAGTCAATGAGAACAATCTCGCCCCAGGTAACTATTACTTACATACAATGTAATTTATCCTTTACTAGCGATCGGGTGCACGGGTTACATTATTGCAATTTTCTTAGCAACCTAGCATAGATTGACATTACCTTATAAGTAATCTTATGTCTTTATATTTACCTACTTAATTGTTTTTATAATAATATAATAAAATTCTTTGATAAAATTATTTTGATAAAATTCTGTTAATAATCTTGACTAATTTATTTAAGTATATCGCTTTGATTAATGTACTTTATTGTTTTACTTTATTTCAAAGCTAAAACACAGCCCCCTAATGTTATGGCTTTCTATAAGTGAAATCATTGTTTTAATCGGTTCAGTACCTAGTTTTTGAGTTAATGGTCGCAATTCGGTTGGTTCATTTCTAAAATTAGGAATTGTCTAAAATTTATTTAGTTAGTTTATATAGTTAAATATATTAGTAAAACCTATTCGGTTGGTACCATTTAACTAAATTAGGAACGCTTAATTAAATTATATAAAATTAAATTAGGATAAGTTAGTAACAGCAGAATACCAAGTTTCATTTGACACTTCTAAACCTAATTTTAGCTAAAATTAGTTAGGTTGGTGCCAACAGAATTGAGGCCAATAAATAACATATTCAAAAAACTCGAATTTTGTTTGCATGTAACAAAAAAAATCCTTTTTTTCTTAATAATTAGTGTTGATTTAAATTCAGGAACAGGAGTAGCAAACGCTTAGGTAAGTTTCTGAAAATATAAAAAAAAACCTTATTTTTTGTGAAATGCAAAAAGGCAATTTTTTTATAGTGATAACTAGCTGTCCCGTTCGCGACTTATTTATGTAAATCTTAAACTTTCTCGAATCCACTTGAACACACACAAAACAATTTCATCAAAATCGGTCCAGCCATTTAGGAGGTTTAATTACAAACACACGCAGAGAAGATTTATATTATATAAAGATAAGGGGTACCATAGGAACTATATTACTTAGATGAAAAAGTAAAGCATAGTCCGAATAAGGTATATTTAGGTATTTACCTACCCTGTATGCCTTTTTATAGGTGCCCTACTATGCCCTGTGTCATAGTATTTATTTTCAGAGCAGAAAGTTATATCATGCGCATCCAGCACTCTCTACTGTTTGGCGCCCATCATAAAAATCCTCGAAGACCACTTCGGGGTGGCTGAAGGGTTTATTACAAGCATTCACGCTATGACGCCATCGTTGAAGCCGCTCGATGGGTTATGTCTTAAAGGAAAGGTAATATAATATAATAATAAATCACTAGCTGATGTCCACGGCTACGCACGCGTGTTACATCCTTCCTAAATTACATTAAAATCCGTTCAACCTTCAATTTATTTTCACATAACGGCGCATAAGTATACTTTAACACAAGCACCAAGCTTGGTGCGCCCACGCGGATATCGCAGGCACCATGGCATGCCTGAGAGTACTGGATGAATTAAAGGTTCTTAGCGATTAGCAAATCTTGGTGCAGCACGTGTAGGTGGTAGATAGCCTTAAGGACGTGATAACGAACAGAGAAACACTTTCGAACTTAATTATAAATTTTGATTTTTCGGATGTTTGATAAAGAGATATATTGAATTTTAAGGAAGGATTTTATGTAGCTACCACACGTGCGGGCAGAATTTAGTTTATAATATAAATATTGGTGGAAAATACACACAACATCATCTAGCCCCAAAGTAAGCATTTAAGAAAAGTTAGATATATAAATAGAATAAATTAATATTGTTAGACAATTCATACAATACTATCAAGCCACAAACAAAGTTTAGCTTGTATTATAGTGACCAGATGATTGATAGAATATAATTTTTTAATGACATACATAAGATACTTTATAACACCCAGACACAGAACAAACACCTATGTTCATCACACAAATGTTTATCCTGGAAGGGAATAGAACCCTCAACCTACAGCGCAGAAGGCAGAGCTACCACCAACGGAGCTGACAGGCCAGTCAAAAGATAGATGATTATAACGTGCCATAGATGGCGTAATCAGGCTACCAAGATGCTTGTCACAGTGCATCTTATTCTGAGAATGGGTATCATAACTCGATCGATATTTATTAAATATTTTTCAGCATTGGCGTGACCACAGAAGCATCCACCAAAACATAATTCCTGCGAACACAGGTGCTTGCAAGGCTCTCGGCAAAATCATGCCTCAAGTGAAGGACAAGCTGTCAGGGTTGGCCTTCAGGGTTCCCATCGTCAATGTTTCTGTTCTCGATCTGACTATACGGTTAGTGCTTAGTAACCTGTTTGGTAGACTTTGCTTTTACAATACCTAGGTCAACAAATATGACGACCTCTGTAGCGCAGTGGGCCAAAGCACGCCTTAGACGCAGAAGGTTACTAAAGAAAATATTTTTTAACAAAAAAAAACCGACTTCTTACAGGAAACTAAAATGTAAAAATCCCTTGACTGTCCTTCGTCTTCATAATCAGATCCCTTATCACAAGTCACAACCCATCTAGGCGTAAAGATCTCATCAATACAAATTAATCAAGCCCGAACACCAGGTGTTTGCTGTAAATCGTTAAGGAGTTCCCTCATCTGTTTTTCGGCTCCATCTACAGATCGACTCCAGACCTTCATAAAATATGCTTAAAAATACTTAATGAAAAAAAAATACAAACGCACTAGTCGCCACTACGATTTTCGATGGTTCCCCTCTATTTCTCTGGGATGCCATCATCAGATCCTGGTTTCCTTACCATGGTACCCTTGGGATATCTCTTTTCCAACAAAAAAAGAATCATCAAATCGGTTCATAAACGACGAAGTTATCCGCGTTATAACTATCTTCCTCCTTTTGAAGTCGGTTAAAAAGTATATAAGTAGTATATCAGTCATGTGGTACCCATAACACAAGCTCTGCTTACTTGAGGCTAGATGATGCTGTGTGAAATGTCCGGCATTATTATTAATATACCCTCCCTTTATACAACTCTTCCCTCTTTCTCTAACAGCCGTCATTCCAGTATCATCCCTTTCTTACCCATGATTGTCATGATTTACACAATCCATTCATATTTTCACTGGTACCTTCTGTAAAATTGACAGCGTAGTTTACCTAACGGTACGAAAATGTTTCGTGCTTTTAATAAGTATGTATAGTAAAAAAGTAGGTTATCGACATGACGTATGTCGGCATGTATGATAGTTATGCCGAAAAGATTCAGTTAAAATATAGCTCAAGTAAAAAAAACCTTAATTCTTCAGATTAAACAGCAATACGACTATATCTGAAATCGTTAAATGTGTAGAAAAAGCAAGCTGTTCCAGCATGCGGAATGTTATAAAAATATCTAATGAGGAAGCAGTATCCTCGGATTTTATTGGAGAAAGCCACTCTTGTATCTTCGATGTAGACTCAAGCATTCAACTAAAACCAAATTTCTTCAAAATAATTTGCTGGTACGAAAATGAATATTCCTACGCTTGGAGAGTAGCGGACACCATATTATTCTCAGAAAAACAGTTTTACAATTTAGAAATGTTATCAAAAATCACATGCGTTAGACCAAGGTCATGGCGAAAACAAGATGTTATGCAACAAACTGAAAACTACAAGAAAGAAATATCAATATCCTGTTGTTATAAGAAAAGTGAGAATAACGTTAAACTTAAACTAAAGAGAATAGTAAATAATCCCTTTTCCCAAACCACGCAGAAACCTCTACCGACTGGCACTATACCTTCTCTCGCAAATCTCAGTGCAAGAAAAAATGAGTTGTTAAAAATATGGAAAAACACTAATGAATTAAATAAACCTGTTGTACAAAACAGAGATACCCTTTTCAAAAGTTGTTTAACGGAAGCCGCGCCAGAACGTAAGGAGCCGGATTTAAAAGCTCTAACACGTTTGGAGAATGTGAAGCGAGAATTTTCCAAAATGGTGAACATGACTGAAGATTTGCTAAAGAAAACACAGAGCAACCTACCCGAAAGTCATGTAACTACGAATAAGAACAAGTTCACGAACAAAATGGATTCAAAATTTTGGACAGAAGATAGACTTTTTATTGGTACCGAAAGATTTATGGAAATGAAGATGAATGATAAAGGTGGCGACTGCAAAAATGTATGCCAATGTTTTAAAAAAACAAGTAACCTATTAAATGTTTGGGGTAGCAACGAAGAAGTATCGCCTCTCTCTCTCCTCGCTCGAAAGGAAATATCTGGTTGTGCTATTAGTAATAACAAGATGGCAACCAACGATACAACAGCTGTTAGTCTTCCATATAAGAAAGTTAAAGTAATCGAAAAAGATATAGTTGATGTAAACTCAGTACAAATTAGTTCACCCCAAGATAACTTCAAAGAACATCTAGCGAACACTATCAATACTGTAATTGGAGGATTGACTCTAAATACTAAAGTTCATTGTTTAGCCAACGACCTTAAATTAAAATCGGATGATAATAAAATTGAAATAAATGATGAAAAAATTGAAGAAAACATTGATATGGAATCACCAACTGTAGTTAACCAAGATTATATCTGTAACACACAGGTAAAAGAAATATCAAAGGCTAAGCAACTGCTTATTGACTCAACATTAAATGTAAACCCCAAAATTAATTTATTGGAAAAATTTAAGAAAAGTGATAACTCAAACGTAAAATTAATTGCTAATGAATTAAGAAAACGCCACATAGTGCTCGACAATCCATTTGTAGCGGAAACAATATCAAATGAAAATATATTCATCGATGTAAGAGAAGAAAATGTCAAATCTAAGAAAAATATGAATTTACATCGTCAGTTATTTGAAGAACTTGAACCTGAACATGTAGTTATAGTCTCCAAAGATACCTCAAGATGTGAAAGCCCGGAGAATACAACCACAACTATTAGCAACAGAAACGAGAACAGACAAGATATTTACGATAAGCTTGATAGTGACAGTGCAACTGACTCTGACAATTCCTTTGAATTCAGCGAAAGAAAATCACAAGTTGTTCTCATCTCAGATTTGACAAACTCTTTCGAGGATCTTGCGCAGCTAGACAAGATTTGCAAAATTATAGAGATATCTGACGAACTCTCCGACGAACTATTTTCTGCTCTCGACATTAAAGAAGGTATGCAGCTCAAAAATAAAAGATGGTCGTTTAGAGATTTGTGTGAAAGAATACATCTGGATGATTTTTGCAACAAAGTTTTTGGTAGAATGTCTATGTAATACGTTATAAAAATTATAACTTGAACGTTATTTATTATGTAAATTAAACTAGTTATTTGTGACAAACTTTCGCATTTTATTTGAAAAGTTAGAGAGACATGATTTTGCATTCTCTATGAGTATTCTAAATATACAGTACGTACGAAAATGTACTTATATAGATTATTGTCTAACAAAAATTAAAATAACTAAAATATCACAGTATTATGTAAGTAACGGGACACCTTGAAATAATAAAATATGTACACGATTGTCGCGATATATCAATACGTTAATAAAAAAATTACTGGATTTTATATAAAAATAGAATCAGTATAAAAAGTAAAAAACAGGTACGTTTGGAATTAAATGCTAACGGAACTCGCTTACATTATACTAGCCATGATACAGAAATATACTGTCAAATTACTTCGGCTGTGAATCAATAGTGTGCAAAGGTGTAGAGTGGTAATTTTACTCGTGTGGTGAGACTTTTAAAGGTGGGAATTATTTCTGTGTTTTGAGCTAAGATCACAGCCGCATAGTTATTTGACTAGCCCTGATTATTCTTACCCATAATTATGGTACGAATTTTCTGTATTTTTCAACAATTTCATGTTGAGTTGTATAATCGTTTTTGGGAAAACAGCATCGTCCATTTCCACAAAGTCTGCTATGACTACGTTGAGTGGAGACAAAATACCCGCGGTAGAGTTGCCAGGTATAGGCGGTCCGGGAGAAAATTCAACCAATGCTGGTAATACTTCATTTTTGACTGGTATAGCGCATTTCTCTCGTAGGTTAGATATCCACCTGAAATTAAAGGGATTTTCCGTCACTATTGACTTTCAACGAAGTGAAACATGAATTGACGAACACCTTCTACTCCATGGTTTAGTTGGGTTCATATTGGTTTCGGCGTCAGTTTCGTCTAGGATATGTCAAACTGGTTCTACTAATATTATAAATGCGAAAGATTCGGTGGATGATATGCAAGTATTTGTCTCGGGTCTTAGTGTTTCTATGTATATTATTGTATTGTATGTATGTATTTACAAAAGAAAAAAAAGTGTATAAGTAGTATATCAGTCATGTGGTCCCATAACACAAGCTATGCTTACTTTGGAGCCAGATGATGCTGTGTGAAATGTCGGGCTTTATTAATTATTATTATTTATATTAATTGTGATATAGGTACTACGCACTCGATGGTCAAATGATATAGTCAGCGTTGTAGGGAACCAGTGGATGAGTCTTACTAGATAGGTAGATAACTCTTTATTAACTAACACGGAATATAACAATAACAGGGTGGGTGTTTCTATATATAATAAGTATGTATTTACAAAAAATATCAGTTTTGTGGTACTCATAGCACAAGCTCTGCTTACTTCGGGGCCAGATGATGCTGGCTGTGTGCTATGTCCGTCATAACTTATTTATTTATTTTATTTAAATATTATTTTGAGCTAGACTATATCACACGCGTCATGAGAC
Source organism: Lampropteryx suffumata (assembly GCA_948098915.1). Lineage (NCBI taxonomy): Eukaryota > Metazoa > Arthropoda > Insecta > Lepidoptera > Geometridae > Lampropteryx > Lampropteryx suffumata. Next base: position 5,778,483 of record OX402564.1, on the reverse strand, counting down.
GTAGGTAACAGACCTACGGTCGTGACTTGTGAGCTTTTGTTTTATTAATATTTACCGAAGTGCAATAAAAGTAGGCGTCGGAGTCAATACTGCCTGGTGCACGAAGCCCATGCCAGGGTGTCGCCGGATATGCTTCAGATAGGAGATGAGACCGCTGACGCGATCCTGACGCGGCCATGGTGACGGGAGCATCTGAGGCGACCAGAACTCACCGGTCGCAAATACAGATTCATTGCGATACACCACTATAACCTGGAATTTTAGGAGAGTTTTTGGTTAGGAACAGTCACAAAATGCTTATGCTTATGTCAAGGGAATAAAGATGTAAAAATTGTCAATCGTTTTGTCTCGGGTCTTCCGAAGGCAAAAACGTTTTTTACACTCATATAGTCAAAGTCAAATTCAAACGTAATTTTATTCTATACAATCACAAGGATCACTTAGATACGTCTTACATACTAGGTGAATTTAGGTGCCAATTTCTCCTAACCCAAGCCCGAGAAGACCCCTGACACAAAGCATTGACCAACCACCTGAAGCAGATTAAGGCGCTGCGCAAACGAAGACACTTTTTGTTGCCGACACGGCACACCATCACAGGGAACCGTAGTTGATGTGTCTTGTGGCGGTGATCGGACACAGTCGCCTGTTGCTACTACTGGCCACTGGTACAATTCGTTGCTTGTTTCCCGTCAGAACAATTGTAAGGAAATTTGTTAATGTTGCTTGTATCTTCAACTGACGACTTTTAGTTTCCAGTTGCCGACAACGAACACTTTTTGATTGTCAATGAGTATGTGTTAAGTGGAAGCAACTGGACACAAAAAATATTTACGTGTGCGCAGGGAGTGGATGATTTCATACTGGTTGTATAGAAATTAAATATTTATCGGTTGCTTGTATCCGAACCATGAAACAAATGTGTCTACGTTTGCGCCCTGCCTTAGTGTCAATAGTATAGTTCGATGGCAACTATGACTAATAACTTATATCTGAGTAATTACTGAGTTTAAAAGTTGTACCTGTCCATACCTGTTGGTCCAGCCTGCTCAAAGAGTTAAGAGTAAAAGACTGAGGATCAGTTCTCCTTGGCACCAACTTGGGTCCAAACAAGTTGAGTAGATACCTGATCAGTCTTTGATGGTCTTGTGGAGTGAAACCATAGAAATGCTGGCAGTCTAAGATCACCACCTGAAAAAACATAAATTTCATTGTTAGGTACAATTTTATTTATTTGATAGGCTGCCTAGTGGGTGGTAAAAAATAATGGTCTAGATAATTTTACATGATTGGCTTATCTAGAGATAACAACAGTGCTTCCTGCTAATTATTTTAACCTACAGTGTGTTTGACAAGAACGTGACCACTATAAAAAAATGTATTCGAGGCTTTTTTTCAAAACAAAAAATACTGGCAGGTAGCCCAACGTTTTGACCATGACGCATCAAAAAAATAAACCAGTTCTTGCGTTCACTTCGCACAGAGCGCACGCTTCCCGAGATGAGTGCCGCGTATGCTTCCCGCTATGAGGCAGTGTTCCTTTGTTCGCATCCGAAAGGACCCAAAATGTCACGTGTTCAGGCAGCAAAGTATATGAAAAAGTCAAAGGCGTTCGTGACCAAGTTGGTAAACCGATATTCAGTAACAAAACACGTCGATGACTTACCAGAACGTGGTACAACAAGAAAGACGTCGTCCGCCGAGGTAAAGCGGATAACTAATCTTTTTTTGAAAAATTCATGATTAGCTTTGCGATCCACTCAAGAAAACTGTTGCAAAAAGGGCTAAATATATCTCTTCTACAATTAGAAGACGTTTAGTGGAGATTAAGTTAAAATACCGAAGCACATCGAAGCCCTTCTTTCACAAAAACACGTTGAAAAAAGATGGCCTGGGCACAAGAAAACAAAGACCGCGACTGGGACAAGATAATCTTTTCAGACGAAGCTTCGTTTTAGGCAACTAGTATCACACCTCGTGCTTGGTCCACTGCCGATAACAAACTTGTCGAACGAACTGTTAAACACCCGGTAAAGTTGCATGTTTGGGGATGCTTCTCAAAACGTGGTTTTGGCAATTTGAAATTGTTTACCGGTTCTCTAAATGCTGTAAAGATGAACCAAATATACCAGAAAGCATTATTACCATCTGCCCGAAGGCTGTTCCCAAGCCCAAGTGAATCATGGATATTACAAGAAGACAATGACCCCAAACACCGAAGTCGCCTATGCACCGCCTGGAAACTAGATAATGGCATCGAGGTTTTGGATTGGCCCTCACAATCTCCTGACGCAAACCCAATTGAAAACGTTTTGGCGTTGATGAAACTCAAACTTCGAGGAAAAAAAACCCTAACTGCCGCCGAACTTACTCGCAATTTAAAGGCCATATGGAAGTCATTATCCCGTGATTAAGCAGAAAATTTTGTCGAAAGTATGCCACGAAGATGCAAGGCCATTATGGACAACGGAGGAGACTGGACACCTTATTAATAATAAAACATCTAAGTACTATGATTAACTCCGTGTTTTATTTTTTTCAGACGCTTGACTTAGTTTTTTTTATAATTAATGCCGGTGACGCTCTTTTGTTACATACTGTATGTCAAACGATTGACGATCAAAAAGTAAGTTTATTTAAAGTGATGAGAGGTCAAGGCTTACCTACTAATGATATGGATTTATGATAAAATGATTAAACTTTAAAATAAAAACATTATCCCAGCAAGTTGATGTAATACTACTATTTTTGTGTTTGTCGGACCTTCGTAACTAATATTATGAAAAAAAAATGTATTTCATAAACTACTACCCGATTTTAAAAATTATTTCATCTGTTTATCTTATTTTATCTTCATGATCAGCATGTAACCTGGGCATTATTTTATTTAAAAAAAATTAAAGATCTCTACGAAAATAAAATTGCAATAGTAACAGGTGCAAAGTTGGGGCGGTTCTCTAGTCATCAATATTCCAATATGTGCACCGGCACATGGATTGGATAAGTGACCAAGGAAGTTAGTCGCGTGAAACCTTAGATGATAATAAAATTATAACTCCATCAACAGAGCTGGCTACTAGCATAGTACAATCTCTAAATAGAAACAGTTATACCCTCAGAAATCAGAAGTAATAGGTATCTAATTAATAAATATAATTTTCACTCAAAACGGGATATTTACCATGATAAGTGAGTTTTACTGCTTCCCTATATTTCGGCGCAGTTGCATGCACCATGATCACAATATAAGCTCTCGAGAGTTTATCTTTTTATGTTTATCACATATCATGGTAAATATCCATAGACTTGCGAAATCAGAGTGGCTAACCCATATCTTGGGACCTGCCGTTTTCAACCGTCTGACGGAGCATATTATACGAACCCAGCCTAAAAGCTTTCAACAGTTAACTCAAATCATGGCTCGATGACAGGGTGTCTATAATGTTGAAGAATTTACTAGCAATCCCTACTAATATTATATATGCGAAAGTAACTGTCTGTTTGTTACGTTTTCATGCTAAACCGATTTTCATAAGTTTTGGTATAGAGATAGATGGGACCTTGGAGATGGACATAGGCTACTTTTTATGTAGGTACCAAGCGCGCGAAGACGCCGGCAGCAGCTAGTCTGCAAACATTTTATTTTATTTTGACATTGTTTATATTTTAGAAATGCTATGTAATTAATTAATTGTTTTAGCATTACTATTATTTAATATTTTTAATACTTAAATCCATACGTAACTGACATTAAATTGCCATTTACCAATGCCAATAAATTGATTATTTTGATTATTCATGTTTTAAGTGAAAATTATGTTCAAAAATTTTAAAAGAAGTATTAATTGTCCTCTGGATATACACCGTTACCATTTCACTTCTACTTTAATTTTAAAAAGTGTGGATATTTCATAAGATGTTTATTATATTTGTTTGTCCCTTAATCACACTGATTTCAATTAAACTTGGTAAGTATAGATTATATTCAGTGACCTGGATTAGCATAAAGGCTACTTTTTATGCACGTACCAATGCGTGAGAAGCCTCCGGCAGAAGCTAGTCTAATATATTTGACTGGCCTGTAAGCTTAGTAGGTAGTAGCTCTGCCTTGAGCGCTATAGATTGAGGGTTCGATTCCCTCCCAGTATAAAGATTTGTGTGATAAACATAGGTGTTTGTTCTGTGTCTGGGTGTTATAAAGTATCATAAGTATGTATTTAAAAATATATAAGTATTTTATCAGCATTTCCATAATACAAACTATGCTAAGTTTGGGGCTAGATGGTATTGCATGCAATTTTTATTATTTAATGGTAATAAACTAGATTTTCCTAAGTGCTTGAAATTGTGTTTTATTTTATTTCTTGATGAATAATAAAAAAAACCTCTCCAGGATGTGTGTTCACGAACTGCTTGACTTCCTGCAGACTTTTAGATATTTCTCCTGCATACACTCCATGAGTGAAGTAGAAACTGCTTTCTCCTTTCTTCGTAGCTAGTCTCAGGTCAAAGTACCTGAAAAAAGAAGCATTAGGAAAGCTTGGCAAGCATTTGTATGTTCTGCAAGTATTTGTCTTGGGTTTGGGTGTTTCTATGTATAATATGTAGGTATTTACAACAAAAAAAATGCTGTACAACAAATGCTTACAACAAAATATGATGCTGTGTGAAATGTCCGGCATTATTTATTTACTATTCCAAAATTATGTAAAGCCAAGATCAGATAGCATATTAGATGTTATTAATGCTGCCATAAAAAGAAGGCACACACAATGTAAAGCTGTATTTGTCATAAAATTACAAAATGGGTCAATCGCACAACTTTGTATCGTGTAAATAACAATGACATAACATTTTTCAGATTGCCACTAAAGTAAGTTTATTAAAATTAGTGCAAGTTAAATAGGTATGTGCATCTGTTACTGTTAAGGTACCTAATGCCAATAAGTAGTTGGTGCTGCGTGTCTAATGCCTGGGTAATGGTCCAACGTAATATCGTACCTCGGAACAGAGGGTACAGACGTTTAACTATTGGCTCGGCATCAGGAGCTAGGCCACTTGCCCTTGTTATGCCATATGTCATTGAGTCATGGCTTCCTGAAATATTTTTCAAGTACTTATTATTTTATTAGGATGATGTAGGTATAAGCTTCCTGAACAGGTAGAGTATCATACTGATAAATAATTAAAGAGATATAATGCTTACTGCTTACAAATTTTCTATAATTTGCTTGGAGACAATAATGTGCTTTGGGAAAAGGCAGATGGAATCAATGATTTTGAAGGTTTGGGTAAGTATAAGTATAAAAGAAGCTGTTGAATGAGGTAATGTGAAGTAAAAAATTCAATGACAAACCTGGAATAGCTAGGTAAATTATAGGAATGTCTTTCAACTGTGCTGGTAGCTCGTTCATCCATGATTCTAAATGCAGAGCTGAGCTGTCTTCACTCATGATTATTGCTGGAAACAAAAGATGTTTCATTGAATGACAAACTTAGTCGAAGTGTAATTTAAAGTTGCTTAGTATGCCCTGGTACTTACACGAAGGGAATCGATTTAAAATACACTCATACCTTGAACAAAGAATCTGAATGAAGGTCCTACTTTAGGAAACAAAACGAACGCGCGAATCACGTCATCTTCGGCGGGCCGTTCTTAACAATAGATTATTCATAAACTAAACTAAGTAATATGTATCAATTAATCGAGCGAGAACTGGACATTTTCATTCATTACATTAGTTTGTGTATTAGTTTGTGCCATTTCCTTACCATAAAATACTTAGTTATTAAGATCTTTCTTACAATTATATTTAAACTTTAAAACAATATTTTCTAACAGACGAAGGCTCCAATCTAAATTACAGACAAAACAACAACGAGAAAATGCTACAAAATAAGTATTTTTATTTAGAGAATAGCTAACAAAACAAAAACAAACAATTGAAACTACGAACGAACAGAAACTACAACAGATGTTGTAGCAGAACAATTTCTCTAGGAAATGCTGCCTTACACTTACACGAAATCTGAGTTATAATAAAATGTCACTGTCAGTGGTCAGATATGTCACTACGGAGCGCTTTCGCATTTCCATTTATCTTGAAATACAGTTTTCTTTTGCAGTTTCTTTTGCAAAACGCATTTTAACACATTCACTGCCACTGACACGCCTCGCGTGTTCAGGCTAATCTAAGTTTCTACGCCAAGAACACGCCAGGCGTGTTTTGAATGTTTCGGTTATATTTCCAAAACTAGGCCAGATTTTCTGTTCAAATTTTTAGTGCATCATTTTTAAAGGATAGGCTATGGCATATTGAAGCGGTTCCCTAAAAAAACTAGTTAGATTTTTTTACGAAAAATAGGTATTTTGTAGTGCCGAGAACACGCTAGGTGTGTTCACTTACTGAAGCTACCCTTAGGTTCCCAAACTTTTTTATTCTATTAAACGCTTCGCTAATTTCAGAGTTATAAGCTTGCGATATGAGATTTTTAACCAGTATTTGATGACAAAACGGAATGTCATAATTTATCGGACCGTTGTTTTTACCGTATACAGTACTGTGTCTTGTATGAATAAATAATAAATAAATAAATAATGCCGGACATTTCACACAGCACCATCTGGCCCCAAAGTAAGCAGAGCTTGTGTTATGGGTACCACATGACTGATATACTACTTATATGAAGTCGCTTATACAACTTCATACGCCATCAATGAAAAAAAAACGTACCTATCCGATGTATATCTTTATATAATTATACATACACACACAGTGACAAACACACGTACAGTAAAATTATCTCTATTATATAAAAATCAATTGCTGTTCGTTTGTCTCGCTAAAAATTTTGTCATTATTAATATCTTCCGTTTCCGGTACAAATTTAACTTTTCCTGAAGATAAGATAAGATAAGAAATCAATTCAATTTCAATTTCATTTGAATATTTTGAATTTAATTCATACTTATGTAATTAGGTAAAGCCAATCAACCAACATTACGATAATACGAGATAAACAACGTAAACAAACTTTCTGCAGTTCAAAGCTTTTTATCGGTTTATTAATTTAGATGAATTCACTCATATAAGACTGAAAATATGTTTAAATATGATTGTCACTCAATATATTATTAAAACAAATGTACTTGCACTGTTAACAATGTCAATGTTATAGTTAACAATAAAACTTCATTCATTTATGCATGGGAATTTTAGTAAAAAAAGGTTGAGAACCTTAAACTACGTTATAATAAATTTACTTACTAAAATCAATTTTTCCAAGCAATGCCGCGAGCACGCCTAGCGTGTCCGCGGTTTTATACGGCGGCATCTCGATAAACTTCAAGAAAATCGTGGTGGCAGTGAATGAGTTAACACTGAAAATTGCGTTTCACTTTTCTACTGTTGGGTTTTGAACCACACTGAAATAATACCGGGCAGGTCTAGTGTACCGTTTGTATTCTATGCGCACAGGGCTTCTTGCTTATCCCGGATTTGTATTCAATTTTACATTCCAAATTTTTTGTATTCTCAATGTACACACTTCTACAACGCGCAACAAATAGAATCCAATACTAGACCGATACCGCACAAGGCGGGAGAGTGTAGGGGTACCTACTACCCTTCCGTAAGTTGAGTACGTTGAGAAGTTAAGCACCTATAGGATAACGCATATCAGGATATTATGAAATTAGGAAAAATTTAATTTAACAATATTTACGAACATAACGAACATTACGCACTTAAAACGCCATCTATCCATCTCTATCCATGACTAGCCTTTCATTAAACTACCAAAGTACCTACATAATGTAACGGCACCGAGCACAAAATAATATAATAAAATTATAAGTAAGTATGTATATGATGTTTACCTACTTTTCGTATTATTAAATATAGAACTAGCTATTAGTTATTTACGACAAGTAGATAAGCATATTACTAGCCTCTTATTAAACTAAGTAGGTTAGTAGAAAACCTAGTTACAAAAATAGGGAGAGCTGACATACCCACAATCATTATAAGAGATCCAAACTTCATATTGCGCGAATAATTTCAAAGTAAATAAAAAAACTACAAAGCCAACTAATGTTTTGCACGTGTGTGTTCAACGGTCTGAGACTAAACTAAACTTATCATGCACTCGATTAAGAACAATCTTGCTAATAAATGCAAAAAGTGTTTATGTGCTACTACGATTACCCGGTTATCGACAAGACCAGTAGCCGCCTACATGTCCGAATGTCAACAAGAATAGAAAGGAGATTAGAGGCTTTTTTGCATGGTGCTTGATATTTTGGTCTGTAGGTACCTATTATTAAGTTTAACCTTGATTTTTTCTCGTTTTTCTTCTATCCAATTGGTCTATCATTACATTTTAATTGACCCGACTACGACCATCCGGGCTACGCACTACACACAATATATATAGGTACTTAGGTACATATATATTGAATGGGTCAAGGAACAAAAGATAAAATGCCCATATTAAATAACATAATAATTATTAAAATAAGATAGGTAGGTACCCTACCTACATACAGATGTTGGTAAGAAACCTAGGTATATACCCATGTGACTAGGTAAAATAAAATATTAAGTAAGTACCTATGTTATTCATGATAGACTTGATAAATAATATATTAAATAGTACGTAACTACTATTTATTTATTTATATAGTTATGATTGCTCTGGGAGATTAATTGCTTATCGACCTACTTATACAGTCCTCATCGCATGCATTTGTAGGTAATGGAAGTGTTTTTCTGCACGGTATGAATCAAGATGTGGGATTCGAACCCACATGCCTTTGTTTGGTGAGTAACTACCTACAAAATAATAGCACGCAAACGCAACCAACACTTCCCGTCAGAACTCAGAACAGATTTAGTATAAAAGTCGGTAGGTAGTAAGTACTAAGTAGAGTTTCTAGAGTGGGTAGGTGTTATATTATTTTACAGGTGTTATGAACATGCGTAGTAGGTAATATTTAAAAGGGTCGAGTTGCGGGTGAGTCTAACCAAAATACACCATCTTTTACGAATCCATCCGAAGCTGTCCGACACACAATCGATGTCACCCGAAGCCAGTGTCGTCACTCCGGCAGGCTCCCTCCCAACGCGTCGCTTTCGCCTCCGCCATGCCACGTTCCCCTCTGCGCAAGTCCACACAGTCCACGTTGCCCATCGTACAATCGCTACGTAAACACAGCTCTGTCGCGAATTGATCAAACAAACCCATATTGTCAGGTTTTTGTCCATCCTGGGTCAAAATCGAGTTACAATGAGCAAATTGAGATCCGGTGTGAAGTAATTACAAAGATTTTCTGTAGCGTCGTAATAAAACTTGGACTCGGAACTGTTAGACTGTGTTTGTTTTCCTCGTGCAATGTTTGGGGAGAGTCTTGGCTGAAAAGTTAACATTGGATATTCGTTTGGACTAACGCGAATGTGTATTGAAACTTTCATCGCTATCCACGGGCGCACGGCTATGCGCCACGACTTGGTACATTTCATAAGGCATACGTCCTCTGACCACTACAGCGAAGGAAAAATTTAGTTGTAGCAGGTAAGCAAATTGTTTCTGACATGCTACCAACCAAGGTCTAAAAAAATGCTCGTAGGAAACGCTCTAACTCACCAATAATAACAACAATACAATTGAACATTCTCTTAGTTCGATAAGGTACTAAAATTATTACTAATGTTATTATTTATTTATTATTACATCGCAAGAACCAAAGTTGTAAGTACCGGTTTTTTATTTCAAACCAAGCAGTAGGTTTATGTAAGCAAGTACCTACCTAACTACCTACGTAACCATAACAATCTATAAGTACTAATATTATAAAGAGAATAGGTTAATTTTTTTGGATGTTTTTATGTATTTTTATTTGTTTTTAATGGATAAACTCAAAAACGACTAAGCCGGTTTCAAATTTTCGCACGTATAAAAGGCTACACTAACAAAGATTTCACGAAAATTGTAGGCAATAATGTAACCGAAGGTATGAAACATTTGCCTATAAAAGTAATTAGGTATTTAGCGCACGCTGCTAAAACTATTGATGATAAATAAAATGTACCTACTACAACTACATGTTTATAGTAGGTACTAATAAAATGCCATAAAAAGACCGCATTGCATTTTGTGACAAAGTTATTTGACTGAATAACGAAACACCTTTATTTATAGAACCCAATAATTATTTAGATTTATGTATAGACAAATATATACAAGTATATTTATATTTATAGACTTACAGAGTAATACAATAATCTAAGCCTACCCTTAGTAGATTAGTTAAGTCCCTAAAATTACAACTACATAATGTATTAATTTCACCTGTGTGATGGCAGGTTGTTAGTTTTAACTTAAAATATGTAGTACTAGCTTATGCCCGCGACTTCTTCTGCGCCGGATCAGTACTTCGTGTAATTCTATTTTTTTTGCAGCGCAAGCCAGAATAGCTCGCAGATGACAGTATTTACTCCTACTCTCTTGACACTTTTCGTTATATTTTGGACAATTCACACAATATCTTTATAAATAATAGCCTATGTGTTATTCTGATGTATAAGCTATATTATTGTAAATTTTCATTAAAATCGTGAAAGAGTGAAAGAATAACAAACATTCATACAAACTTTCGCATTTATTGTATTGGTAAAGATGTACATACTTGTAAATATGTAGACAAGTATATCAACTGACCATGTGGAATATTTCAAAACACATGTTATTGAGGCTACTACCTATATCGCAGCCCGCAGGCAAAGAATGTGACAACGAAGACTAATATATTAGGTAGGTATAAAGAGAAAAAAATATGTATGTTTGTTTATAATGGACTAGTTGTCCGCGCGCAGCTTCGCCTGCGTTGAAGATTTTTCCCGGCCGATATTTTAGCCTATGTCGCCCGGAGATAATGTAGCTTTCCAACGGTAAAATAATTTTTCAAATCGGTCCAGTAGTTTCGGAGCCTATTCAATATAAACAAACAAACAATCAAATCTTTCCTCTTTATCATATTAGTATAGATAAACTCAATAAATACCTAACCATTAAAAAAAATATTTGAGCAATGGAAAGCTAAATTATCAGCAAGTAACATTTATAAATAAAAAAAAAGAATCCTAACGAAAATTTTAATAATAATTGAACAAACCATATTATCAAATATTTTGTCTACAAAAGTCATTATTCACCGTGGACTGCATAAACAATTGATGATACATGAAATAATACTATTTATAAAACAAAAAGTCCGTGAGAATATCTAACCTATGTCTAACTAGGTATTATAGTTAAGTTACAACAAGCGCTTTTTAACCGATTTTATCAAAAAGCAGGAGGTTCTCAATTCGTCAGAATCTTTTTTGAAGTGAAAACTTCTTTTAGCGCGGTACGCATATTTTTAGATGAGGTAAAACCTCTGGATTCGCGACACCGTGACCGTCTGGGGCGAGACGCAGCCGGCTGCCGCGCTCGCTCGTTTATTTGATTATAAACCTTAATTCACATGTTTACAGTCTACTTTTGTATGGAGAAGTTTAGTTGAGTTAGGTTCTTTGATATATTATCTACATTCAAAAAAACAAAAAACAGAACAAAAAATATTGCATCATCTGTGTTCGTTCAGTATATGATTGGCAGTCGCCATAATTACTGATTTTGTAGTGATTTATTACTAAACTCTAACGCCCCAAAATAAGTTTTCACTTCTGTCGGCACTCCCGGAGTGCAACCCGATTTTTTTATGTATGTTGACCGATTACTCAAAAAACGCCTGAACAGATTTGTTTGAAAGGGTATACTTCACAGGCCATTTAAATTTTATCAAAATCGGTCGAGCTGAAAATCTAAAAATTGTATACATGATGTTTTCGTGCACTTCGATACCTCGCTGTCTCATTGGAGCGGTGCGTTTATTTGGCCTACCCATATTATATATATACAAAATACATCTACTTTCCACTAAAGATGTATTATAGGCTCAAATTTCTTTCAATGAGGTCGGGTGTCTTTTTAGTTTTTAAAACGTAATTATTCTTCAAATGATCAACACACGGGTATAATGTACATCATCGAAAGATAACACTCGTATCATAATAATAATCCTTTTTCAAGTTAATAGTTTCGTGATTATGTACATGTAAATTTATCTTTACAATTAACCTTAAATTATTAAAATCGGGCCTTTAATTTAGAAGTCACGCCGGAAATAAAAATGCTACAAGTAGGCAATAAAAATGTCGCGATGTAGGCTAACAGCCTACGCTTAGTCTATTAGTTATATTACATAAAATTACAAATATTAATTTCACTTATGTAATATGCAAGGTTGTCTGGTAGAGATCGCTACAATAGCAATAAGACCGCCCATTGTACTACCGACTAGCAAAACATTGTTATTTTTTCTACTATTCAATTATTTATGGTATTTATGGTGTGCAATATAGTATTTTCTATCTTCTATCTATCTATCTACATATGTATGTCAAGTATGTAAACTGACCATGTCGAATTATACAAAACACATGTTATTGAGGCTACTATATCGCAGGCAATGAATGTGACAACGAAGGCAGCGAAAGAAATACCGACCGATACATTGTACCTTCATAATTATCTCGATGCCTATGAAAACAATAGGCTTGAGGCTTGATGTTTGTCGTTAAACGTCTGTAACAAAGGAATATTGTTATTCTCGGCTCGTCGGCCTTGTAAGTTTATGCTCTGTTTCACCTCAGATACTTGTACTTGTTATTAAAATATGTAAGTACGCAGGATTGTCTGCACAAAAGCGACCGTGCAGTTTTGTATCATGCGAAATGCCGCATTGTGTATAACACAGACACAGAACAAACACCAATGTTCATCACACAAATGTTTATCCTGGGAGGGAATCGAACACTCAACCTACAGCGCAGAAGGCAGAGCTACTACCAACTGAGCTGATAGGCCAGTCGACATGTATACCTTGTATTGGAAAAAAAATATGACTATTCGCTGGGTGCGCAGACACTCACTAATTTGTGTTTTTTTATACGCTTACTTAAAAAAATCTTGGCCAGAGCGTATATTTTGTAAAAACTCCTTTGTAGGAATGCACTATATCCATCATGAGAGTCCATACTCCGACTCGCACTTGGCTTATTTTCGGGTGGTTGTGACCACAACCTTTTTTAAAGGCTGGATCCGCGCCCGATCTACTATCGGTCATCTAAAAGTCTCCTGCCATTTGAAAACGCTCGAAAAGTATCTAATAAGTAAGTATTTGTAAATTTAAAATAAATTTCTGTAATATAGACCGTATAACGTATGAATTACGAAATATGCAGACATTTAAGATACAAGCAGGACAAAAACTATTAGAGGCGTGATTGTCCAAAACTGGAAATTTACATGTTAACAGATTAAGATAAACAAGGTAAAAGGTATCATCCATACTTATCTTAATATAAATTTGAAAGTGTCTCTGCCTGTTTGTTAGTTGCCTTTTCACGGTTAAACGGCTTAACGGATCTTGATGAAATTTGGAACGGAGATACATTGTATCTTTGAGGCGGATATAGGCTACTTTTTATTTATGTACCACGTGTGCGAAACCGTGGGCAGCAGCTACTAAGTAGTTCAATAATAAAACGTTAATTGCAATAGGATGGGACCTTTTAACTTTTTGTTCGATTCCTTTCCAGGACAACCATTTGTGTGATAAAAATAGGTGTTTCTTCTGTCTGGGGGTTATAAAGTAATTTATTTAAAAATATATAAGTATTCTATCAGTCATCTGGTCACCATAATACAAGCTATGTTTGGTTTGAGGCTAGATGGTGTTGTGTGCATTGTCCACCAATATTATTTATTATTATTTATTTATACATGGTCCTATGAGCTCTTTATCAAACAAAATACCTGCGGTCGGTGGTACAGTATAGAAGTATACCTATATAACGCGTATAATTTTGAATTCGTTCTAGCTAAGCATACCTACTTACTTAACAATTTAAATATGCTTGATTATACCGATCTGATCCGGATATATCTAGTTATACACAGTTTTTACTAGATATTCAAGTCCATAGTCTCATCTGCAAATGATTATTATAAAACTTTAAAAGACTGACATGACAGTGGCCTGACTATCACCATAATACATTCACCATAATAGTCAGGCCACTGTCATGTCAGTCTTTTAAAGTTTTATAATAATCATTTGCAGATGAGACTATGGACTTGAATATCTAGTAAAAACTGTGTATAACTAGATATATCCGGATCAGATCGGTATAATCAAGCATATTTAAATTGTTAAGTAAGTAGGTATGCTTAGCTAGAACGAATTCAAAATTATACGCGTTATATAGGTATACTTCTATACTGTACCACCGACCGCAGGTATTTTGTTTGATAAAGAGCTCATAGGACCATGTATAAATAAATAATAATAAATAATATTGGTGGACAATGCACACAACACCATCTAGCCTCAAACCAAACATAGCTTGTATTATGGTGACTGTCATGAATCTAGAATTCGTGGTTTTTGTGCCTTCAGATAATTGGATCAAAGGGGTTATCAGTATTAATTCAACTCATACTAGCTGCCACTCTTCTTCGTTTAGGCTTGAAAACGTAACAGACAGACAGACAGACCGGCAGACAGAGTTACTTTCGCATTTTATAATATTAGTAGGGATTTAGTAGGTAGGTACCTATTAACAGCCTTACTTATTAACTCCTCTCAACTTGAGCACTGCCTAGACACTGCCTAAGATTCTGTCACGATTTGCCACTATCATACACTGATGGCACTATTTTTAACAGTGACGGAAGTTGAGAGCCGTAGGTATAAGTAAGGCCGCAAGTGTCTAAATACCTACTGATGGTGTGTAAGGAATATGTCGGGATAGTTTAAGCTGATAAGGTCTAGGGATAAGGCCGACTAAGGGGAGAGGATAGTTGTAAACCTACTCCCTCTCAATTCCCACGATGCAGTATGTCTGAGACAGTAGTGCATACTCCTTGGTCCTGAAAGGCGCTGCGCAAACGTACACACTTTTTGTTGCCGACACGGCACACCATCACAGGGAACCGTAGTTGTTTTCCGTCAGTCTCACGATGGACGTCGTTTAAGAAACTCAGTAAAATTGTAAGGAAATTTCTTAATGTTGCTTGTGTCTTAAACTGACGACTTTTAGTTTCCAGTTGCCGACACCGAACACTTTTCGATCATCAATGAGTAAGTGTTAAGTGGGAGCAACTGGACACAAAAAAATGTTTACGTATGCGCAGGGAGTGCTTGATTTCATACTGGTTCTATAGAAATCAAATATTCAACGGTAGCTTGTATCTAACACAAGACACAAAGTGTCCACGTTTGCGTCCTGCCTAAGTGAGTATAAATTTCACTTGTCGGTGTATAACGTCTAGAGCAGATATAAAGACCGTTGCTTTTATTCAAAACAATAGTATCATAGGAGTAAATAGCTATTCGATTGGCTGATAACCCAAATCTGGAGCTAAGGTTAACTCCGCAGTGTTTGCAAATAAAACACGTTCTTTTACTGGTTGGTCTCCTTCACGGTATTGTATATAAACTATTTGTATTAAACTGTTGAATAGGAGAATAATATTTTCTGTTCTGTGGTTCGAAGTACAGAAGCGAACTGTTTTAAATACTTTTTTAATATAAAAGGCTCTATTTACTAATATAGAAGGTTTATTTACAGAAATGTACAGTAAAATATACAATACAATAATATACATACAATACAAATAAAATACATATGAAACAGTTGAGCTGTCTAAGGACTGTTTTATAGGATTTATAGATAAAGAGGCATTGCCATGTTAAATGCATGGCAATGCTAATACGCTGGGCCAGGTAAGAGCCACCTCTTGCGTCACGCAATATTTCTACCAGAGGCCGTGAAATAATTTTGATAAATTACCGTCAGTACAGTAGTCAGTACCGTAAATCAGTTAAATATTCGAATATTTTTTAAATATTTTTGTACCTACTGTATAACTACATAAAACATAAAATATACATACATAAAAATCAAATTACACAACCACGTAGTTCGATCGCGTTACTGCACTGATAATTGAGGTAGGTATTGAGATATGTTGAGATAGTCAGCTTCAGCTGAGATAATCAGCTTAGGTGTTGAGGATTATTATAGAACAACATTTTACTTTGTCACCGCTGTCAGTAAAAATGATTTACTAAAAATAAAGAGAGATATGGAACTATCGGACGTCACACGCATGATTATAAAAACACTATTGAGGACAAAATCAAATAAGTAGGTACTAACAAAACTAAGATTACCATGAAGAATCAAAGATAGACCTGTATTAAAACATCAGTTGAAATTCAGCGAACCCATCCGCTTGCTTTGCTTTCTACCTGCTCGATGATTGAGGTTTCGTGGGAAGGCGGAAATTATAAATTCATACAAAAAATCAAATGACCATTGTTGTACAAAGCGATCAATAGATGTGCATTGCAAATTGCAAGTTCCTATTGTGGCGATGCATCATAATATTCTTTTTGGATATATATTTTGAGCTTATTTATGTTGATCAAAGATTTTAAATAAATATAAATAAATAAATATGGTGGGCAATGCACACAACACCTTCTAGCGCCAAACTAAACATAGCTTATATTATGGTGACCAGATGACTGATCAAATACTTACATATTCTTAAATACATACTTATGATACATTATAATTTATAACACCCTGACAAAGAATAAAGACCTATGTTTATCACACAATGTGATAAATATCTGGGAGGGAATCGAGCCCTCAACCTATATCGCAGAAGGCAGAGCTACTACCAAATAAGCTGACAGGCCAGTCAAATCTTTATGTTGATCTATTTCTCTCACAACGTCGTCTAGGTAACTCAACATGCCAGTTTTTTCAACAGAAGTGTTACCTTTATAAATTTATACTGATGCCTATAATAAATTGAGTTTTTTTGTTGTTGCAGGTCGCTGATGGCGTTAGTAAGCATTAAGAGCGATTGGTACATATATTTCTGGTGTTTGTACTGCAAAATCTATTCATCCATTATATGGTTGTTCGGAAATCACTGCCACGGGACTGATAAGGTTCGTTCTGTGATAAGCACCGGAGTTGTTGATCAGTCCGCTTCGAGCCTTCATAAAGTGCGCACGCGTAGGAAGAGAACGCCTCAGCAGCACCGATCCAAGCATATCGTAGCTTTGACAAGGAGACCGTCTTTGAGAAGAATAGTGATGGCACCTGGATCTAGCACTGCTCACGCAATGATGGACGACAAAGAGAAGGCGCTACATGGAGCTTTGCCAACTGGTGAGTTGATGTCTTTTACAAGAACACAGCTAGTCCAACCATTGTTTGAAAGAGTTAATTTGTTGTCCATGAGGAACTATTAATATCGCACGCAAGATAATATATACTTAGTCACGAACACGACTGGCTAATATTTATATAGCCATAGAGATGACGTTACAGAGAGAATTGGAAATTGTATTGACATAACCTTAATAACGCGTATTTTCAAAACAGAAACTCTAAACCAAACGCTGATTTTAAGATTTCACAGTTAATGCCAAGCAATACAAAAAAATAGTACCTGCATAAGCTTTTTCTATTTAGGTAAGTACTGAATTAGTCAATTACGTAGGTCCTCATTTAGTAAATGAGTATATCGTAGGTAAAGCACACAAGTAAATCAAAAATCAATTCTGTGATCTATCGTCAAGATCAATAAACACCCTTATTTCCTCAGTACGAAAATATATTTAGTTCTGCATCTGAGTACCTACCGGCATTTGGCCATTCTCTTGCAATTTTACTTCCTGATTTCAGTATATCTATTGTGATCTGTAAGGTCAATAACAATGATGTTTTTATGTACTAGCTTCTGCCCTCGGCTTAGCCTGCGTGGTTCATAAATAAAGAGTAGCCTATATGTTATTCAAAGTCCCATGTTTCATTCAAAGCATTTCAGATATGAATGCATGATTAAGTAACAAACACACAAACACATTAATCATATTAGTAGAAAGTAGAATGAGAGCATCAAGCGTTTGTTCAAATATTTATAGGAGTCCGTAAAACGAGCAATCCTTGAGTATCTTGCATTTAAATGCGAATGTCATCCGGTAAGCAGGGTTTAATAACTTGGCCTGCATTATTGTGGCGTATGAGTAAATGTGTAGGAATATAGCTTTCAAGGATTTCTTGTTAACAAAACAAATAACATTGCGTAAAGTACTAATAAATACTTCTAAATAAATACTGACTCCATAGAATGTATCATCCCAGTCAAGCAAAGACGTAAATATTTGTGTTTATATTCCAAGAGCAAGTCGCATTAACATCATGAAACGTATCCAGACTCATAATAATAAAATCGAAGAATTTAATTTAATTTTTATACGTTTAGATTCTTAGCATCAAGGTTGGAGAAGCACCGAGTTCGATGCATAGATTAACTTTTTGGCATATCACGAAGATAACCTCAATGGTTTTGCTTTTATTTCCTCCTATCTCTCGTCTGACGTAGCTACCTATAGTTGTCAATTTGGCATCACGATTGCAAGTTACATGACAATGTCTCCGTATCGTCTAGCATTTGCGAAATTGATATTTCTGCCAATTTTCCATATCACGCTTGTAAGGTGTGAAAATCTCGATCTAACCAGCTATTTACGGACACCTTTCGATAATGAGATAACTTTTCGGTGGGTAATTATAGTAGGTCATTACTTAATTAACAAAAACGCGAATGAGATTCTGTTACTCGAACAACCAATTATAAAATTATCTTTTTCATTAGGTAAGAGCTTACCTATAATATTGTTGATAACTAGGTTCTGTCCGCAGTTTCGCAAGCAAGGTACCGCCATAAAAAGTAGCCTTTATGCTATGTTATTACAGATTATAGACTACATCTATGTAAACAAAGTTTCAACCAGATCCTGTGAGCCGTTATGACGTGATGTGATGAGTTATAAACAAACATTATAAAACATGTAAACACTAAACATCTACACAAACATTCACTTTTATATAGGATATCGGTAGTAAATCGATAGAAAACCGGTCTTAAAGCTAACGTCAAACATTTAATAAGTTTCGGGACTTAGGGAGTACCTCAAGGTTAGATCTTTGGTCGTATTTTGTTCCTGACTGTCATTGTAAAATGCTTCGCATTGTATGAGATAAGATAAGTTTGAAAAGTGAATACAAATGCTTAAAAATACCAAGACTAATTACTTAGGAAACGGCTAAAATAACTAAGTAGATACCTAATTAATATTGATGACCTCCTTGGCAGTCGTTAGAAGTCTACCTGCCAAAACAATATTCTGAAAATCTGAAGGTGCTATTTAGTACAAGGCTAGTTCGTATAGATAGAATAACGTACAATATACTTAAATGTTTCCTAAGAATTAAATGAGTTGGTCTATTTCAGTGATCTGTATCATTTAGCATGCTATCTCTAATTTCTGGAAGTGATTTAAATTAGTCAGGAACTTCAATTGCCTCGAGCACATCGGTCAATTGCCTTGAGACGAGAAAATAAACGTTGGACTTTGTACTTTCTTGCTGCTAAAGTAACAGGAATGCCTGCTACCGAGCCCTTTGTTTTTTGTAGGTACCTTGGTACCTAAGTAGTCCTGTTAATATGTTTCAAGTAAAATCAGATTATGTGATTGCTACTTAGTAATTTTAGTACCTACTTATAGGATCCTAATTATATGGATTCAATCCTTTGTTTTGGTAGGAACTTGGTACTTATGTAGTCCTATATGTTTTAAGTAAAATCTGATTATGTGATTGGTACTTAGTTTTTGTACCTACTTATATGGATTCGATATAAAAAGGTCACATACTTTCTGCAGCTTATCGAAATATTATCAGTGAATGAGGCCCTTAATTTACCCATTTATTTACATGGTTAAAACGTAATAGGTAAACATTAACAATGACATTAAGGTAAACATTAACTTGCCTTGTTAAAAAAGAGGTTTATTCGGTAGTCATATTCCAGTAAATAAATGACTAGACCTAGTTTAGTGGTTGTGTCAATTTGTGTCAACTCGTAAACAAATATCAGGGTAATGAATAACCCTATATGGAATAGAAAATGTCAGGGGAAAATCAAGACGTCAGGACATGAGAAGACATTGAAAACATACAAGATGCCTTTGCCTAATTATTTGTTTTACCTTATAATAATATAATAAATTAATTCGCTCATGCATGAGTCAATAAATAAATATTGGAGGACAATGCACACAACACCATCTAGCCCCAAACTAAGCATAGCTTGTATTACGGTGTCCAGATTACTGATAGAATACTTATATATTTTTAAATACATATTTATGATATTTAATAATACTTAAACACAGAACAAGGGAATCAAACCTCTATCAGCTCAGAAGGTTACTAAGAGCTGACAGACCAGACTTGAAATTTAAATAATTGTAGATACTAAGGTCGAGATAAATGGTTTTCTTATTAAGGTTAGAATCCGTTTGTTGAGAGAAGAGTGCCTGTGACATTTATGTCATCGAAATAAGATACAAAATGCAACAATTCACGACTATACTCATATAATAATAATAATACCGGATATTTCACACAGCATCATCTGGCCCCAAAGTAAGCAGAGCTTGTTATATGGGTACCACATGACTGATATACTACTTAAATACTTTTTTTTGGTAAATACATACATATTATACATCGAAACACCCAGACCCGAGACAAATACTTGCAGATCATACAAACATTTGTCTCGTAGCGGGAATCAAACCCGCAACCTTCTGCGGTTCAGCCGGACCTTAACCCACTGAGCCCCAGAGGTCATCAAATATAAAAGACTACCTAATATTTATACCTAATAATATTCCTGTGAAGTTCTGGACAACGTTCGAAAAAAAGTGCAAGACAGTACATAGTGTTCCAACATCCAATCGTTGCGACATCTAAAAATCCTTGACAAAAATAAAAATACTAGAGCACATCCAAAGATCCAGTTTGTAATAATAACAACGCCGACGGATAAAGAACAGAACGAGCGAACGCGGTCGCGATGACGTAGGACCACGCCTCCTAAATGAGGCAACTAGTGATGTTGCTCTTGACAGTATTATAGGTATTTAAACCTCGAAACAATATAACTCATTTGTTTTTCTTAACAATGAGTTAGTAAACAGAAGTTTTTAGTTTACTTACATCATAATAAATATCAAGGTAGTGCCACTAGGAGACTCTGTTTCCCACACTAGGACTATTAAGCCTGTATAGTTGGGTTAAAGGGACTTGCTACCGGCTCTTCTAGATTTACAAATTGTACAATGAGTATCTTAAGTGAAAAAGAAGAATAAAACGAAACAAATAATGTTGTTACATGAGAAATATAAAAGAGAAAACGTTATAATGCCGAGTATATAGGTAATTATATATTTGGACATTGCATAATTAACGAGCATAAATTCTGTAGATTGTAACAGAAACAAAAAAAAATAAACGATAACTGATTTAGATTGTACAGATTAAAATGTTTTGTATAGAAAACGGTATCTTTAAGTTCTTACTATCTCCAAAAGGACTCGCTCGCAAACACAAAAGGTATTTGTATAATTATGATGACGTAATGGTTACATTTCTTAGGTTATTGTGTTGTCAAAGCATTCCAATGTTACCTACTACTATATTTATATAACTAATTCTACAATCGAATTAGTAGTGTGTACCTTCCCTGCCAATGATCAATTTACTTAAGTTTATAATAAATAAATAAATATATTGGAGCACACAACACTATCTAGCCCCAAACTAAGCATAGCTTGTATTATAGGAACCAGATTACTAATAAAATACTTATAGAAAAATTTAATCTCTTATCATGGTGTGTAATTTGCCTACCTACTTTAATCATTTACCTATTTGTTTCTCTATGTCTGTAACCTTTTTCGTGTTGTGTGTCAAATAAACCATACTCTATTCTATTCTATATATTTTTAATTACATGCATATGATACTGTATAACATTCAGACACAGAACCAACACCTGTGTTCATCACACAAGGTTTTATTTTTTTTATAAGAGGGAATCGAACCCTAAACCTACAGCGCAGAAGGCAGAGCTACTACCAACCGAGCTGACAGGCCAGTCAGCAAAAATAATTCCATAACAATAATATTCTCATAACATTTCCATATCCACTCTCTTTTTTATATAATTTTACGGTATTTTATCATTTGGTGTCTCTTTATCATCATTATTCTCTATTAGTTCCTCATATCTGTCTTGCAAAGTCTTGAATGCATCTTTGATGGCCTCAGAATATGCAACATTGTGCTGGCCACCATAATGTTCTGCCACAACAGGGTTTGAGAATAGATTGAGCAGAGAATAGATTGATTATTATTATTATAAACTAGCTGTACCCGGCATGCGTTGCAATGCCACAAATTTTCTCACTGTTTAAACCTTCCCTGGACTACGACAAACATTTCAACACCAAAATCAGCTAAATCAGTCCAGCCGTTCTCGAGTTTTAGCGAGACTAACGAACAGCAAGTGATTTTTATTATATAGAGATATGCAATGATAGTATGGTATGATAATTATATCATTATAAAACCCTTCATGGACAGACTCCCCTGATTTGAAATGCGTAAATTTCAAATTGAAATTCATTGAAATTCAATTGCACACATGTATGTAGATATAGCAATAAATATTGCCAACAGAGATTTCTTCCAAACTCTATAAATAAGACGCAATTTTCGCAATATTTCTGATGAACTTCGTTTACTGCCTAGGTTACGCATATAAACATTCTCTAGCCTTTTGACTTTGATAAACGAATTGTTTACTAAGTCATGCAATGTTATGACTTCAAAATCAAATATTGACAGAACCATGTTGCTCAATTGATAAAACTTTTGTTTTGAGGCCAATATCGAAACATTTATGGATCGAGCCCAATCAGTGGGCGTTGGTTGACTTGACATTTCAGATAGTAACATACACTATGTTACTATCTGACCGCCAATCTCTAGTGTAGGAGAAAATAATACAGCCATATCGTACAGCCCCTACATTTTATTAATTCAAGTTTTAATAATTTCTATTAAATCAGTCAATTCTGTGAAGTAACTGATATGACGACGTGTCTAAAAATAACAATAAGTCATAATGATGCAAACCTCGGGGTCAGTTGTCTGGTCAAATCCATGGAAACGTACAACTGGTAATCTGTCGCATCAAGTCGCATGATATTGACAATTGTAAAATCAATGAATGGTTCACGCCTTGAATGAATGTATTGCAGGCGCCATTCATTCTAGATTATATGTATTTGCGTCAATCTACCAATGGCTTAGTTAGAAAAGGTAGTTAATCATCAAAAAATAACCTATCGCTCACCATAGCGTCATTAAGTTCCATCTTATTACTTAAATTCTTATCTAGAATCTTAATTTGATCTTTCCAGCTTTTGCGCCATGCACACGCTCAGCATAGTTGCGGAAAATGTACCTAGATGTGTTTGATGTTTCTCTGAACGAAATCATAAAAGCTAGCTACACTGTTTGTATTGTGTTATTGTAGTAAGTGAAATACGAATGATTTTTATTGACATAACATAAATCTTGACATTTAAATTTTGACAGTTGTTAAACTTAATTAGTAATTTATAAGAATTATTGTATGGGAATTATTATTATATGGAATTATTATTATTGTTTGTATTGTGTTTAGGTGATAAGTTAATTATAGGAATTATGAATATTGACATAACGGAAACCTGTATATTTAAATATTGACTTTTGTTTTTCAAAGTATTTAAATTATAGACCACACTATTGTATTAGGTTAAGCTTGTAAAAATAGATAAATGAGTGGCAAATAAATAAATGCTGATGAACAGTTGGAAATCTATTATTGATTTTAAAGACACTACTTCGAGAACAAAGTGCTCCGTTGCTCCATTATTTTTTCTTGGTATCTTTCTATTTAAAGACTCGAAACTGTATAAACTTTCTGTACCTATGTCATCAGTCATGTGTACGAACACTCGAAGAATGCGTATATGAGGCGGATTATCTTTAACGAATATTGTTTTTAGTAATGCAGGCTATAACAACTATACAACAACTATAACAGGATGTTTCTATCCAGTTCAATATTTTTGACGGTTGCAGAAAGTTGCAGCAGGTTGCGGATTCGTTTCCCACTGCGGTACAAACGTTTGTATCATCTGCAAGTATTAATATGTATGTATTTACAAAAGATAAAAGAAAAGTACATAATAGTATAGTCACGTGGTATATAACACAAGCTCTGCACACATTGAGGCCAGATGATGCTGTAAAAAAATATGAGTCGGGATGCACATTTGAGCATATTGTATCTTATTTCTTATGCATAAATATTACCCCAAGCCAGAATATATACTTACTCGAAGCAGACTCTAGATAGGTACTACGAATACCTAACTTTATCTATGTGGATCTCAATGTGTACGCTTGCTTCCATTCGGGCAGCGTTGCATGTGCTAGACAACGTGACTCACTGAGGAAAACAACGCGATGAACCCTCATATTTCAGCTGTTCTTCATTACATAGTATAAAACAAAGCCGCTTCCCGCTGTCTGTCTGTCCCGTTGTATGCTTAGATCTTTAAAACTATGCAACGGATTTTGATGCGGTTTTTTTAATAGATAGAGTGATTCAAGAGGAAGGTTTATATGTAAATATTTAAAATGTTTATATTTAGAGGTTAGCGTATATGGGTTCAACGTATTAGAACTACTGAGCTACAGCAACGCGTGGCCGGGTCAGCTAGTACTATTATAAGCAAAAGTGTGATGTAAATACCTAAGTAAGTTGGTTCAGTAAGAGTAGAGTCGTGAATCATTGCATTTTGAATCTTATGCTACTGGCATATAATACACGCTATAACACTCTTCTCAAATCTAACAGACTCTAAACTCAGTTAACCTACCTCTTTTAATGATTCCGTACCCCAGGGACCCTTATAATTTCGTAATG
The DNA here is from genome assembly GCA_948098915.1 of Lampropteryx suffumata. Classification (NCBI taxonomy): domain Eukaryota; kingdom Metazoa; phylum Arthropoda; class Insecta; order Lepidoptera; family Geometridae; genus Lampropteryx; species Lampropteryx suffumata. The sequence goes on along the minus strand of OX402564.1, from coordinate 5,753,391 downwards.
TCTGTCTCTCCGCCCCTACTCTTGCTTTTTCTCGCAGACTATTAGTTTTATCGTGATGCGATTGCGTTGCACGGCAATACGATACGTTTTGCAACGTTTTGCAATCGCAAGTGGCAAAGTGGAAATAAAAACTAAAAATAAAAAACGGTGTTTAGGGAAAGTGGGGTTGATTTTAGAAATATTATACTACTCCGTCATGTGGCATATCGTTGCATCGGTCTTTTACATATACTAGGAGTTTAAACAATTCTTTGGTACAAATATTCGTTTGATAAACACAAGTGGCTCTGTGAGCTGTACACCTCGCGAACATTTTTCGAATGACTGAAAATAATTTTTTTTTACGTTATCAACCCCCATTTTTCCGCCATTTTCGAAAATTTCCAAAATCTGAATCGACTAAAATATTCTAAGTATATAGTTATAGAACCTGCTCACAAAATTTCACGAGAATCGGTTGAGAAATGCGACCTGAAGAGGAGAACATCCGGTCAGACAGACATACGAAAGCATTTTCGCCTAAGCTAAAACGGAGAGACTCACACAGCTGGTCAATAATTAAATTTCAAGGAAAATTATTACGTAAGTCTTTACTAGATTTTGAGTAACAGGCTAAATTGCAAACCTTAAAAAAAAACAAAAACGCCCATGCAATGTTTTTTGTTTGCTATGCTAATTAGATAGTGTTGAATTGGTTTGGGACTTGACCACTCATTGTGAGTCATTCTCACCCTTACTGAGTTCGGAAGTCATCACTATGCGTGGTCAGACAACTTTTTATTTACATATCTAAAAACGACTATCTGTTCCTTGACATCTTGTCCAGCAACGAGTATCTTTCTGTGTTCGTTTTATCATGATTGTGTATGTGTGAGTGAGATCACAATCTAAAAATACATTCAGTCAGCCGCACCCTTCACAACTCTAATGAGTGTAAAAGTGTAGAACTAACAAGACGAGGGAACTAGCCGGAGACTAGTATCATCACGTGCATAATTGATGCATGGCCAATTGATGTCACATGTTAAACAATTGTATTGTCCCGGTCCTGACAAAAGTCGCTTGTTTCTAAAGAAATGGTATTATATCTGAAGAAGATGAGGAAAAGTTGTAAAACCCAACAACAACCGAGTCGAAAGCCAATGTAAAAAAATGGTTGTCTGTAAAGTAGGTTTACGGACGATAATTTTACGTGACAACGTCATAAAAAAACATTGATGAAAAATTGCATACTTTTTTTAACCTATTAAGATGCGTCACACAAGCCGAACGCTTAGGCCGATCGTGCCTTTCTATCGCTTGTTCCGCGCTCTCGCTTGCACGCTCGGCTCAGGCGGAACGTGTAAATGTTTCGTGCGTGCAGCCGGCGTTCATCGATTTATAAGACGTTATCACGTCAAAAAAGTTTTTAGAATTTGTTTTCCAAAAAGGTCACATTTTACATTTTCATAGTGCATTTAATTTAATTTAATTTTCACTTACTATCTGATGTATTGTTTAAATCTTTTGCCGTCTTTATTCATTAAATAAATAAATAATCCCGGACATTTCACACAGCATCATCTGGCCCCAAAGTAAGCAGAGCTTGTGTCATGGGTACCACATGACTGATATACTACTTATATACCTTTTTTTTTTAGTAAATACATACTTATTATACATTGACATTAAAATGTCAATGTATATACTTGAATACCACGCTAGCTAAATATGTGATTATATATGATAGAAGAGTAATATGTACCTATATGTGACTTAGAATAACATAGAGGCTACTTTTTATGTAGGTAAAACACGTGCGAAGCCGCGGGTTCGAGCTAATAATTATAACTACAATACAATACAATATTATTACAATATTATATTTACAAGTTACCAAGATATATGCTAGACACGTTCTGGCTACGTTGCATAAGTTTAGCAAAATGCAGGATTTTACTATTGCGTAATGTGATACCTACTTAAGAGTATGTCATTTGTAGGTTGGTACCTACTTACTTTAGTATAAGTAGGTAAACTTTCTATTACGGATAAGGAAAGTTGGAACGTGTTTACAAACGTTAAACAGAGTTGAACAATGATGTTGATTCTTCGACTAAAAAAAACGTGTGCGTCTCGGGACGCCCGACAGAAGTGATAACTTAAACTAATCTAACTAGCGCTGTGGGTTAGAGTGAGAGAGGAGGAGCCTGCCTACCGCTGCCGTATGCGTGAGGGAAAGGGAAGCCAGACAGACTGGCGCCGTAACGCGTTACGAAACGAAGCGGTTTACCCTCCCATAAGTCACATTAAAATTCACAATCTATCCAAAGTTTCAACACTCTTTCTTCCATTTATAGAATTGTCTATACTTATTTTAATGCTTTTGTGTAGCTAAGCAATTTAGCAAACGATAATAATACAAATGACACCGGTTTATTAGACTTACAACGCTATGCAGGAAGTAATAAAGTCTCAAATGCTATCAACACTGTGACCGCATGATTCAAGGTTCGTATTTTATGATGGTGACGAAACCGTAACTGTAGCACACAGACACACCTCCAAATAACTGTTTAGATAAAACTTCGTTTATAACTAACCGACTACTTCGCATAGGTAGTTCCAAAGTTCGATTTCGTAACGATCCTCGTTACGAACAAGTACTAGATTATTAGCGAGTATAGATAGATAGATTTCCTTGAACATAGAGTCCAAAGTACAACTTTCTGGCAAACACGCTAGTATGGACAGCCAAAGAGTTGGTACGACCATTTGAATTAAAAGAATTCTTGGGAGATATGGTCTAGCATACCGTTGTACTGACTTTGTGTATTAATCTCTATGTTTAAAATGGTTTTCCTCCAAATTCAATGTTTTTTGTAATTAAGCATTTGTTACGTTATCATGTTTTTATGACTAACTACCTCTATTAGAAGTGTTATTATTCATGGTTTCTTTGTAGTTAGTATAATTATTATAATTGATAATCCGTCAAGATTCTGTCAGATCATGCAAAAGTACAGACAAATGTTTCTAGATACTATTACTATAATGTTTTCAGATCGTATAGATTTGTAGTCTCAAAACTTTCGATCACTGGTCACAAAACTATAAATACTGGCCTCCTTCGTGCAAAGGAAAAACATAAAACGTGACATTGGCGAAATTGTGGTCCCTTCCACAAAGGCCATTAACCAAGAATTGAATTGAATGAGAAATGGGACACGCTCGTCTAAACCAAACAAATAACAGAAACAAGGCAAAATAATCAAATGCAAACAAAAATATTTAAAAGCATGATATGCATTATAAATTTAAACTTGATAATATTGATTTCGAAATGAAGCCAACCCTAACAATAGGTAAATACAAGTAGAAACTGCAGCGCGTTTCATGAAGGCGTGCCGGCAAACGACTATTTCATTGGTTGTTGGTCTGAAACAAACAGGTATTTCTTGTCTTTAGGTATTTAAAACAATCATGCTGACGTCAATGTTTTTCCAATTCAATTTTGCGGTGCAGGAAACGTTTTGTGTTACCTCTTACCTACGTATGAATAACACATGACTAAAAGTTAACCAGCTTTGTAATGAGTTGGCGTTTCATATTTTACATGATATTTTTATATAATTCATAGCAACGGAGTTATATTTATGACGTTCACCAAATGTTTTGTTTGCAGTAACAATGCTATCTGTTACTTAACTGTACATTAGCTTATCTGATTAGATTTCTCTGCTTTTATTTTTAGCTTCGAAGGGTTTTTATAACCTTTGGATGTGGCGGAGTTTTAAGTTCCTCAAAACGTGTAGGTAGTCTCTATGCATCCTATGAATTTAGGCTTATCTCGAACTTAGCCTTGTGTATAAAGCATTTGGCAAATATGTGTTGTCGTGAATTAAATACAAGACCAATGGCGGCTTGTACATTTATCGTAATGACCCGGAGTGAGGTTACAACGCGATAGCTGTCTGCGAATGTACTTACAAGTTTCATATTCTAGATTATACTGTTAGCAATAATGTTATTGGAATTAGGCAAACAATCCAGCAAAAACAAGCCGTAAAGTAAAATCACGCGGTACGAAGACGATACGTCAAAACAAGAAACACTATCAAAACTACACCTTTAGAATAAAAACATGACCATCCTATTTAACAGCGAAGCTAGCTTCTGGATAGACCGGTTGGACGGGTCACTGGAGTGTCGTAAAGAAAGTTGAATGATTCAGTTCCCGCTTGTTTACCATCTGCCTTACCTTATCGTAATTACTGTCAAGAAACATGTCTTTAAGAACGCACTTTTTCTGAGAGGTATTTTATTAAGGTAAACCAACGTCTACAAATAATTTTTCTTTCAGGATCAATGCGTTCTCGTCGTATTAGCCAGTTTGCACCACTCCTGATCGCACTGGTGGGCCTGCCTGCGAGGGGCAAGAGTCAGCTCGCACACCGTCTGTCCAGGCATCTCAACTGGAATGGGGAGAGTACGAAAGGTAATTTAGTTCTACGACTTTGTTCCTTCTATCAAATATCCTTTGCCAAACAAAAAAAAATCCAAAAAATAATTTTAAAAATACAATGATAAAGAAGTCAAACCCAGGCCACGGATGTCGAATGGTCATCGTCGCTTGACATTTATTAAATATTCAAGCGTATTCTCGAATCATATAATTTGCTACAGCATATTTAATAATATCTGCAAATAAATGACTTAGTTAACACAAGTAACGTTGAAGACTTTACCAATTTTGTAGTGGAATGTTGATTTCGTTACCAAATGTATATTTTACTTTCCTTTTCTATTATTATGTCAAAGTTAGTGTTTTTTTTTATTATTATGAGAAAAATCATCGGGCTATCACACTGCCTCTGTATGTGCATATTGTGCATTCACCGCGGTCTTGCGCCAATCTAACCCATGTACAATCTGCGACTTTAATTATGTCGTCGACCCATCTTGTCGACGCAACGCATCGTACCCTCTATCACCAACGACAAGTTAATGCCTAGTTGATTGCACTATTATTTATTTCCACACAAGCCCTGACCCAGATGAAGGCATGATCTTGAGCTCATCACTATGTATACGAGCACGATATTTTCTTCGCCAGGCATAGTTTTGATTAGATATCACTATCATCTAATGGTCTTATCTCTGTATGACCTAAATTTCAGTTGAACGCCGTGGCATAGTTAAGATAGTCTTTTATAACGAATCAGCGGAGTAAAGCACTGTCAGTACCTGGATGTGACCGCTGCATGTTTCAATGCATTGGAGGACACATCAACGGCTTTTCAATTGTTAGGCCATGATGGAGCCTTTTAGACGCTCTATTAACTCCCTCACTTGAGTTGGCCAGTGATTCATACAAAAGTAGTCATAGTAATGTGCTGTGATTTTGTAGAATATTAACTAAGGTGTATTTTATTGTCATCATTCTCTAAATCTACTTATCTAATCAAACTCAAACTCAAATATGTTTTTGAAACTTTGAAACGTCGTACATACCAGGTGAATTTAAGTGCCGATCCCGCCTAACCCAAGTCCGAGAAGAATTGACAAGAAACTCGTTCTGGTTTTAGCGCTCTTTTGTACGACCCTTCTTCTTATTATTGTCTCTACTGTATTATCAATTTCCGTTTGTGTATATGTATAAAATAATCATTTATTTATTCTATTCTATTCTAAAAAATTATTAGCTTAACTACAACTAACTAATAGAAGGTAACAGTAGGTTAAACATTGCAAATCTGTCAGGAGGCCAGGCTTATTAACAATATAGACATTTATAACATAATACGAATTCTTCGACAAGACTACCCTTTATGTAAGTTTTAAATTTATTAATAGATAATCGTAGTTTAGTTGCATTATCCAGGAAGTTTATTGTAGAAGATCTTCAATTTCTAATCTCGTCTACTCTCGTCTTATCTACGAAACCAGTGATTTACCATCTTTAGATTATTTTAAGTGCCTCTTTTTTCAGTCCTGGCAATTCTAACTGTTTAAATTTGATCCAGTATTCGACTGCAGTGAGTACCGTCGCCGTCACATGGCCCTCTACGGAAGCCATGATATCTTCCGCGCTGACAACCTTCAGGGCTCCGCTATTCGCAGGCAAAGCGCCCGAGAGGCGGTACAAGACGCCGTTCTGTGCCTTAAGGAGGGCAATAGTGTTGCAGTAAGTTTTACCTTCTATGATCGGTTGACCATTGTGTTTAAGTATTTGTTGATAAGCCTCGTCATAATAGGTATTCGTATGTTTTGTTTGACTGATTTTAATAAGATAAGATATATAAAAGGTACTTATTACAGCAAAATACAAATACCTACTCGTATATGTATCAAAATTTACAGAACACAAAAATATTCGATCTAAAGCTTATTATATTTGATAGACATTGTTCTATGTAATTCTGAGAACGGGCAATCTAGAAAGAGTTGCTGTTGACTTCCTCACTAGGCTGAGCCTGTATTGAGGGAGCCTGACTACGAAACATATTAGATTTTGTGTTTGTGCTCAGCTGACAGTTTGAGGATACAATTATGGTTCTAACCTAGGTTTAGCCAAATGAGTACTTAAATATAAACATGCATTTAGGTATGTATAATATGAAGTATATATTTTAACTAAGATGTAAGCAGGTACTAATTGTTGAAAGCGAATATTGTAATTATATAATGTAATAAATTTGACACTAAATATTATTTTTCGATCCGTTACATCGATGTGCCAAGCTTGATCACAATTACAGCTCATTTAAATTCTAGTTCTAGTGGTTGACTCGGCCTTCCGGTCCTGAATTCGTGGTTGTTTCAAATCCATCGTGCACCTATAGATTTTTCCATTCGAGATATGTACCTACGTGATTTATACTCATGATATCCTAGCTGATAGGAAACCGGTCGTAGAACCTAAAACCTTCGAAAACACGTGCTAAATATCTTAAATCCTTTCACCACACTCTGTTTCTAAATAACTAGTTACAGTAGACTTTAAATGTTAGTTTAAAGCTTAGCTGCCATCACCAAGCCTATTAAGTCTATAAATCAGCGACTATTTCAGAAAAGATAAACAATACAGCACAACCGATGCCAATAAAAACAAACATGTTTATTTATAGGACTAAAATAAATAGATCAGGAATCTATCTATCATTGTACAATCGTAACACGCTTCAATGTGACTCCGATCTGATTTCAATGATGGATAATACTAATTGGTACTTAGATCCTGTTTACGTCGTGCAATGCAAACATTCATTAGGAATTGACTGCTGACCTTTCAAGCGAACTACTGACGACCTCTCTAATAGGTCATGTGAATAATAGGAGCTTGCAAGGTGCACCTTAATCATTTTACTATCGGATCGATGGACTTATTCAGGGTATCCTAGCTGGTCATTGACCTAAAAAAAGTGACCCAGGAGCTTCTATCCTGTTAATTACGATTCCTTCTTTTTCAGATTTTTGATGGGACCAACATAACACGTGAACAACGTAGAGAGCTTACCGAATACTGCGTCTCGGACATGGGCTTCAGGATCCTCTTCATAGAATGCGTCTGCGAAGACCAGGAACTGCTGGAAAGAAACATCATTGAAATTCTGCGTTATTCTGCGGATTATAAATCGATGAGTGAAGAAGAGGCAGTTGATGATCTTCGCAAGAAAATGGAGCATTACATGAGGCAGTATGAGCCTATTGATGCTGGCCTGGAAACGATCAGCTTCGTCAGGGTTGAAAATATGGGGGAGACAGTCACAGCGCACAAAGTTGCTGGACAGAAGGAATCGGGAATACTGGGCTATTTATCCGGAATGCGGGGAATGCCACAGACATTGTACTTCACCCGGGTAAGTCCACTTTGAACTCTTATTTGATCTGTAGATTAAACATGTTTTCTAGATAATATTATTTCGTAAGCTAGACGGTTATGTAACAGTTTCCACGAACAACAAGTGCATTTGCGATTGATTGGAAAAACACGGATGCAGAATGAGACGTTTGATACGTAGTTCCAATCAACAACAATATAATCATAATTTCAATCAATTCTAGCTAAGGTTCCTTAGCTATTGAGAATAATCCTTTGTCAGATCATGAACAAGAGAAGTAACCGTTAGCTATTTAAATGACTACCTGCCTATAATGCGGAAGGTAGGTACTAATAAACCAACTGATTTAATATATTCATAGATACTTATGTAATTACTGATTCTTGTTAGTCAACCTACCTTGAGTTCTAAAGATACGATACCTAGAAGGTAAATTAGTAATTAGGTTGCTTGAAGCAAATCCCAGCCACGTCAATCTCGTGCCAAACGCTAAATGCGACAACGTACCTATTAGCTAAGTACGCACCCAGGTACGCCATCTTTGTTCGTATTTACATTGAAATCATTTTATAAAATACTAGCGGCCCGCTCCGGCTTCGCACGGGTGCAATGTTGATACTAAATATACTACAGAATGTCTAATGTGATCAGAAAACTCTAAAATTATTAGTGTCTCTACTATATTATGCTTGTATTATACATATAAACCTTCCTCTTGAATCACTCTATCTATAAAAAAAACTGCATCAAAATCCGTTGCGTAGTTTTTAAGGTCTAAGCATAGGTACATAGGGACAGACAGACAGCGGGAAGCGACTTTATTTTATACTATGTAGTGAAGAATTTGGCTATAAATTACTGCATCCAGTGAAAATAGGTAAACAAACATTTTGTTTCCTCTCAACAAAAATAATCAATAATTAACTTAATGCATGAACTAGCTGTTGCTCGCGACTTCGTCCGCATTTTTTTTAAAGGAATTTTAGCTTAAATCCTACCCCAGGATGCAATTTATCTCCTTCCCAAATTAATCACACCCAACATCTATTAAAAAGTTTCCATACAAACATTCACAACCCATTTTACTCCTTTATTAGAGTTATTTTGAAAAATCCTGAAACATGTGTCCATTTATTTTGCATTTTAAGTATCCAAACCAAGTTTCTAAGAAATCACACCACCCGTTAAAAAGTTTCTATGCAAACTTTGACACCCCATTTTACCGCTTTGTTCGGGTTATTTTGAAAAATGCTGAAACACGTGTCCATTTATTTTGCATTTTATTTATTCATATCAAGTTTAAAGCAAATCGCACCACGTGTTAAAAAGAATTATACATTAGTTTTAACCCTTTTTCGCCCTCTTAGGGGTTGAATTTAAAAAAATCCCGCCTTAGTGGGTGGTTTTGCTGTAAAAGAAAGCTACCTTCCAAATTTCAGCTTTCTAGCTTCAGCGGTTTAGGCTCGGCGATGGTGAATCAGTCAGTCAGTCAGGTTAAGCTCTTTTATAGGTATAGATAATTAAATTTAAACACGAGCCTGCAACCGTAAACAAATGCCGTAACAGATGTATTCGTGGAAAATGTTTTTAACCGTTCTAAAAATATATATTACACACATTTTGAATAATAAAATTCAGGTAGATACTTTGATAATCAGCTCGCTTGGTTATTTTAACATATGTGGAGAGTATTCATTGAAAGGATTTTAAAGCTACTGCCTACACGACTGACGGCCATAATATTTATATTTAAAGAGTTCTACAGTAATTCTTCATGTCTGTTTTGTATTTTAATTGCTCACTGTGCCTATTTAACGTTTCATTTCCTTTTTATGTCTGACTGACTGACTGACTGAAACCACACGCACGTAATATGAATTACCTTTTTTTTATAATGTTACGTATTTTCATCACCTTCTGAATTCAATTTGTGATTCTTATAAATTTACGAGTACAGTGTAAATAAAGGGAAATCATGAAATCATACCTAATTGCTTTTATTTCTGAGTAATATGTACCTATTAATTAAGCGTATAGTATAGTTTCATGGTTTTCCTTTTCTTCCTGAGTAATATTACGTTCATAAAACCGCATTGTGGCAGTTGGACTCGTGGTATTGAATCTACATTTCATGCTTCATTATGAATCATTAGGAAATTATGATGCCCTTGAAATGTTCAGTCCTATAACGTACACTAAACAAAGTATATTAGACTTATGACACGTTTTAGTGATCTTTGGAAACTTGACCATTCCGCATTTTGCATATTTAGCCCTGAATTGCGTTCGGATTTCTTGTAACTTCTAACTGTATTTTCTTATGAGTATATTATTTGCTTCCATTTCAACTGAGTGAACGAAGCGAACTTAACGAGAACAAAGAGTTACAAGTAGCTATGATAATCTTGATACAATCAATGTTCATCACTTTCAATTAGCAACAGGGGATTTGGTATTAAGTACAGAAACCTATAAGCATTATATCAATTATAAGTTTAAACCTATTTCGACAGGATGGATTCGTATAACGTAAGTACCTACGTTCGGTTCCTATTCAAATGCCAACATCAACCTTCCGTAATACTAATTCTGAAGTAACCGAATTATGTTAGTATCAATGTTTTGATAGTATCAGAGTTCCATAATCGCAGCTCATTTTTCAGCGAAATTGAAAAACTATTTTAATCCTTTTCGCTCAGATATATCTCGCTCATTATCCTTGTGTAGTATCCTTGGTATTCGTATGCGACTGGCCTGTCAGCTCTGTTAGTAGTAGCTCTGTAACGCTGTAGGTTGAGGGTTCGATTCCCTCCCAGGATAAACATTTGTGTGATGGACATAGATGTTTGTTCTGTGTTTGTTGTAAAGTATCATTATTTAGGTATTTAAAAATGTATAAGTATCAGTAATCTAGTCACCATAATACTAATTATCCTTGGGGCCAGATGGTGTTGTGTGCATTGTCCGACAATAATTATTTTTAGGTTTATTCTCTAGTTCATGAAGTATATCTTTCGTCCACAGCACGGTGAGAGCGAGTACAACGTGTTAGGTCGTATCGGCGGAGATGCGTCTCTCTCTCCTCGTGGTGAATTGTATGGCAAGGCGCTGTCTGGTCACATCAACACACTGACAGTGAGGGAACCCTTCACCGTGTGGACATCAGAACTGAGGCGCACGAAGCAAACGGCAGCTGATATCAGAGCTCCGAAGAGATCTCTCAGAGCTTTGAACGAGCTCGATGCTGTAAGTATTGTTTTCTCTGTTTGCCAAAAAGAGTGCTGTAACATTTATGTAAATGATATAATACACAACGTGAAATGATTCAGGATTCTCATTGGTATTGAGATTGACTCAAGAGATATTAAACAGGGCAGAGTATTTCAAAACATTCGTGAGTGGTACTATACATTTTGATATACCTACACAGGTTTTACTCATGTATTATTTTGTCGGTGAAGTGCTATTGGGTGGGTTAAACTACTCCTGATGAAGATTCTTTAAATGAATCGAAACAGTGCGGTTCTTCTAATCATTTGTCGTTTATTTGTCATTCTATTTATTCACAATTTATAACATACTAGTAGTCGCCCACTGGTCGAAATTCGACCATAATTCATGTATTTTTATTTTAAGAATAATTAATGTATTTTTTATGCATCATTTAAAAAATTAGCATTCTGCACTCTTTGTCTATACGTATAAACTATAAGTGCGCGAAATTTCATACTCCTCCGTCCGCGCAATTTTCGTAAAAAGGGGTACAAAGTTTTTGCTTCACGTATTAATATATAGATAGGTACAATAACCAGAGCGTTATAAATAAAATAATTTTGACAAATCAAAATTATTAACAGAAAATTCTTTAATTGTGTTATAACAAAAAGTATTAAGAAATCGGAAACTATTTAATATAAGAAAATATTTAAATTAAATATGAATTTAATGTAAACCTATGCTAGGTTAGAAACATATACCAGAAAAGAACTATTGAATACATATTGAACAGACTCTATTGCTCGAATACTGAAACACTACTTAACACCTGAGACTAACTAAATCCCCCGTTTAAGATTAAGAGAGTATTTGAGACGTTACACTTCAAAATGATAAGAATAGATACGAAAACGTCAATATGTAGTCTTCAAATTAAAATAGCGTTTCAGTATTCAGGCGTTAATCTTTTAATATTATAAATAGTATGAGAAAAAGATTGCGCTTGTGAAAATTAGGAGCTAATATACCCTAACTTGCTCGTAGACCAGCAAAACTGCAAAAGAAACTGTGTTTGGCATAATACGGAGACAGATCGCGAATTAGCCTTCCCTTAGCTGTTCCCCAGAATTTATTGGTAAACCTATGAAGTTGCCGTTTTTGAAGTGATAACTTCTTACGTGAGGGTAAACCGCTTCGTTACGTAACGCGTTACTGCGCCAGTCTCTCTGGCTTCCCTTTCTCTCTCGGATACGGCAGCGGTAGGCAGGCTCCTCCTCTCTCACTCTAACCCACAGCGCTAGTTAGATTACTTTAAGAAGTTATCACTTGTTACCTGTCGGGCGTCCCGAGACGCACACGTTTTTTTTTCTATAGAACCAGTAGGTACTATAGAATCAGAGCTTCATAGGTAAAAACCAATGCTCATACTAGATTTGGTCTTTCAATTTCGTCTTACGAGTCACGCACGAGACAGTATAGTTATAAGATTCCTAGCTAAACCTCTCCATATAAAACTAGGTATGTCATCATGACTCGAATGAGTTATTTGTTTAATTTGATACATTTTGTTAATATTTCGTCAGTAAGATTAGGGTGTGATTGGGTAAACAAAAACCTCTTTATCTATTAGATAGCGTTATTATATTTTAAATTTTAAACTGCGTCACTAGAACAGGCCATTGACCAATACGAACGATGTAGGTAGATATCGCTTAGGTAAATATAAATAATACATCCATTATCGACGACGTATGTGGCGCAGTGATTGCTAAGACGCAAAAGGTCGCAGGTTCGATTCCCGCCGCCGGGCAAACGTTTACGTCAAACGTCAGGTTTAGGTGTTTCTGTGTATCGTATGTATGTATTTACAAAAGCAAAAAAAACCTATATAAATAGTATTTCAGTCAAGTGGTTTTCACAAGCTCTGCTTACTTAGAGCTTGAAGATGCTTTGTGAATGTCCGGCTTTATTTAATAAATAAATCATGCCGGACATTTCACATCACATTTTCACATTTCACTGCAGCATCTGGCCCAAAATTAAGCAGAGCTTGTGTTATGGGTACCACACCACTATAGGGACTATAGGGACACTACAGGAATAGTTTTCACCTCTTTTCACGCTCTTAGGGGTTGTATTACAAACAATCTCGCCTTAGTGGTTTTGCTATTAAAGGAAGCTACCTTCCAAAATTCAGTTTTCTAGCTTCAGCGGTTTCGGCTCTGCGATGATGAATCAGTCAGTCAGGTTAAGCTCTTTTATAGGTATAGATAACAAAATTGACTAACGACAAGATATGATTTTGAGACATCATACCATAAACAATAAACACTTGACACTGGCAAAATTGACATTATTATGACACATGTCATTAACGAAGAAAAAGAACAACGATAGATTTTAAAAACATGACACGCTGTATCATGATAACAAAAACTAATATGTTTATTTTCGTTTCGTACATTATCTACATTATCATGATAATAAAATAGGAAATCAAAAAAGTTTACTGTAATATGTCCTTTATTATCAATATCAAGTATTTGTTTTTTATTTATTTTACACATATTTCACCTCTGTGATAGCATTGTTAAGAGACATGCCTCATGTCACGACTTAACATAATATTGTAGTTTCCATAGTTTTAACCCACATCTACCAGATCCCCTTACATTCAAATTACCCAAAATATGTATACTTACTAAGTGTATAGTGCCGTGGTGGTTCCGGCATAGAATAGGACCCCTCCATCTCCTCCCGTGGATGTCGTAAAAGGCGACTAAGGGAGCACACACCGGGGGAGTGGGCAGCAGCACCCCCCGAGCACAAAATACTGAATCTGCGGTCACCAATCCGTCTGCCAAGCGTGGTGACTATGGCAAAACCCCCCATATGATGAACACAACTAGAAGACGGCCCCCAGTTCCCGGCAGATCCGCTATTCCTGGCATAGGTGGCGGCCACGGTAACGGCGGAACAGGGGGTGCGAAGAATCTCTGGCAGAGGTCCAGCTACCAATCCCAACGACCCCTGGCCCTGGCAACATACAACGCACGCACACTGAGGACCGACGAGAAGTTGATAGAGCTGGAAGAAGTAGTAAATAAGTTGCACTGGGATATTATGGGGTTATCAGAAGTCCGAAGAGAGGGAGAGGACACGATAATCCTAAATTCCGGCAATTTATTTTACTACCGGGAGGGCGATCAACTTGCTCAGCACGGTGTCGGATTTCTCGTCCACAAATCCCTCGTTAACACCATAGTAAAGATCGAAAGCGTGTCGAGCAGGGTGGTATACCTTATACTCAGAATAACCAAACGGTATTCGCTTAAGGTCATACAGGTGTACGCACCTCACTCGAAACGTCCAGACGATGAAGTGGAGACTATGTATGATGACATTTCAAATGCCATGCAAGCCTCGAAAACACACTTTACGGTTGTGATGGGGGACTTCAAAGCGCGGCTAGGTGTGAGGAATGGCGATGAACTGAGAGTGGGGCAATTTGGATTTGGACAGCGGAACCAACGGGGTCAGCGATTGGCCGACTTCATGGAAAAGGAGGGACTCTTTATGATGAACTCCTTTTTCAAGAAGCGGTCGTCCAGGAAATGGACGTGGCTTCACCCCGGTGGACACAAACGCGAGATAGATTTCATCATGACTACAAAAAAGCTAATATTTAATGATGTCTCAGTCATCAACAGGGTCAAAACCGGCAGTGATCACCGAATGGTTAGAGGCTCATTAAATCTTAACGTAAAGCTAGAAAGGTCCCGTCTGATGAAATCTACTCTTCGCCCAAGTCCTGCCCAAATCCAAAACCCCAAGAGCTTTCAGTTGGAACTCCAAAATCGCTTCCAATGCCTCGCCGAATGCGGATCCGTGGACGAAATAAATGACGGTCTGGTGGAAATTGTCCATGCCGTTGGGTCAAAGTTCTGTAAAACCCAGCGCAAAGGTAGAACCCAAAAACTCTCTGAGCACACTCTTAAACTCATGGCAGAACGTAGCGGAATGAAACTGCAGTCTTCAGTGGACATGTCGAAATACAGCTCGCTCAATAAACAGATCTCTAAGTCTATGCGACGCGATTTGCGTCTCTTTAATACGTGTAGTATTAAGAACGCAATAGAGCGCAACCAAGGTTCCAAAGTGTTCGCGAGAGATCTGTCTATTGGGCAAAGTCTGTTGACGAAGCTGAAGACCGATAGTGGCAGTGTCGTTTCCTCGAAGCCAGAAATTTTACGAGAGCTCGAGAAGTTCTATGGACAACTATACACCTCATCGCAAAGTCCTACTACAAGCACGAATAGCGATGCAAGAGCCCGCCTAACCCGACACTACACTGAAGACATTCCGGACGTCAGCCTATATGAGATTCGAACGGCTCTCAAGCAGCTTAAGAACAACAAGGCACCGGGGGAAGACGGAATAACGACAGAGCTTCTGAGAGCGGATGGAACACCGGTACTTAAGGTCCTCCAGAAGCTGTTCAACTCCGTTATCCTCGAGGGAACTACGCCAGAGGCGTGGAACAGGAGCGTGGTGGTACTGTTCTTTAAGAAAGGGGATAACACCCTCTTAAAGAATTACAGGCCCATCTCGCTGTTGAGCCATGGCTGTTTTCGAGAGTAGTTACTAATCGTCTCGCTCGTAGGTTTGACGACTTCCAGCCTCCCGAACAAGCCGGGTTCCGAAAAGGCTTTAACACCATAGACCACATCCATACGCTCCGGCAGGTTATACAGAAGACCGAAGAGTATAACCAGCCACTTTGTTTAGCGTTTGTGGACTATGAGAAAGCCTTTGATTCTGTCGAAACCTGGGCAGTGTTGCGGTCACTCCAGCGGTGCCAAATCGACTATCGGTATATCGAAGTGTTGAAATGTCTATACAGTAACGCCACCATGTCTATCCGACTCCAGGACCAGAGCACGAATCCAATCCCATTGCATAAAGGGGTGAGACAGGGAGATGTTATTTTTCCGAGGATATTTTCAAGCTCTTGTACTGGCATAGACATGGTATCAACATCAATGGCGAACACATTAATAATATTTTTTTTTTTTAATAATTATGGACATTTACACAACATCATCTGGCCCCAAAGTAAGCAGAGCTTGTGTTATGGGTACCACGTGACTGATATACTACTTATATACTTTTTTTTTGAAAACATACATATTATTCAAATAGAAACACCCAGACCCGAGTCAAATACTTGCAGATCATACAAACATTTGTCCCGCGGCGGGAATCGAACCCGCAACCTTCTGCGTCTCAGTCGGACCTAAGCCCACTGCGCTACATAGGTCGTCAACATCACTCACCTTTGATTTGCCGACGATATAGTCCTCATGGCAGAATCTCTGGAAGACCTTGGCACAATGCTCAGCGACCTTAATATCGTGTCACAACAGGTGGGTCGTAAAATGAACATGAGCAAGACAAAAATCATGTCAAATGCTCATGTTGCACCCGTACCGGTACATATTGGGAACGATATAATCGAAGTTGTAGACCATTATGTCTATTTGGGTCAAACGATTCAACTAGACAAGTCCAACTTCGATAAAGAGGTCAGCCGACGAATCTAACTCGGATGGGCAGCGTTCGGGAAATTACGGCACATCTTCTCGTCACAGATACCGCAGAGCCTCAAGAAGAAAGTCTATAATCAGTGCGTGTTGCCAGTGATGACATATGGAACTGAGACTTGGTCGCTAACTATTGGCCTCATACACAGAGTCGCGCAACGTGCTATGGAGAGAGCTATGTTGGGTGTTTCACTACGTGATAAAATCCGCAACGAGGAAATCCGTAGAAGAACCAAAGTCAAAATTTGCAAGTTGAAGTGGCAATGGGCAGGCCATATAGCTCGCGGAACTGATAACCGTTGGGGAATAAAATTTTCTCGAATGGCGACCAAGTACAGGAAAACGAAGCGTAGGACGACCCCTCACCCGATGGACTGACGACATAGTAAAGATCGCAGGAAGTCTGTGGATGGCGAGGGCTCAAAATCGTTCTTCCTGGAAATCTATTGGGGAGGTCTATGTTCAGCAGAGGACTTTATAAAGGCTGTTATGATGATTATTATGATGACTATGTGTATATTTAAGCTGATATATTTAAGCTTGAATTCAGCTACAATCTGTTGTTCTCTACTTTACTCCCAGTATTTCTACTGTATGATATATACTGCGCAGGTCGTAAGCGCGCTATAAAATATTTTCTGGGAATGCGTGAAAACACGTGAGCGCTTTTCCCTCAAACTGACGATACGTGGATGGGTCGGTATGAACGAAGTTGCAAAATTCCACATTGACGGATGTAAAAGACTCGAATCTGCTTGATAAATAGTAGTGCTAGTGAGGGTGATATTTATTGCCAAAGATATGGAGTACAAATTACAATTCATGACTCTATTCATAAAGAACAGAATGATGATACTTGCGGCGATACCCTGGCCGCATCCCATCTTTCGGGGACTTCCATTAGAGCCGGTGCGGCGGCTGAATGTGCCGAGGACCTCAAAAGGCGCAGATATATGCAGGTCTGATATGGCCTACATATTTGAGCCTTTTGGAGTAGAACCCCTGGGCCCGTGGAGAACAGGAGCCCACCGCGTTTTCAAAATTATTTCACGGCACCTGGTAGATACACTGCATGACCTATACATTATACAGTATACCTACTCTTTACAAAAACATTTAAAATACCTCAGGCATTGGCGAATACATCGGATATCTTAAAAAATCCTCGTTGACAGTTACGATATTTCATCTTATTATATAATTTCACAGTGTCTTCTGGTAGAGACATCGCTTGACCCAAAAACTTCTCACGGGCTCAGCGTGTTAGTATTGCCATTCAATGTGTCAAAACTGCCAGTGTCTTGAGGACGCTGCCCTCTGATAGTGCTGTGTATCAGTTAAACTGTGTAAAGATCGTTTAAAATGCTCCTTAGATAACTCAACTGTTTCAAAAGTATTGTTTATGTATATTTCTGTAATAAAACCTTTACGAACTTCTGAAATAAATTATATTGAAATCAAAGTAAAAAAATCTTTATTTAATAAAATCACAAGGACCACTTTGAATCGTTTTTTTTCATTCAAGTGAATCTAGGTGACGGTTCCTCCTAAGTCCTAACCCCACTTCATGACGAATCCGGCAAGAAACTCGTCTGGTCTTAACACTTATGATCCTTGCCAATTTTGTTACGGAGTCGAGTTGGAGCAAATTCATCTAAAGATTTTTTGTCATTTATATAATCTGATATGTTATAATAATATTGTAGCCCAAAATATAAAAAAGGTTAGATTATTTTACGTACTAAATTTAAAATAACAAGACTGTAGGTAGAATGACAATGAAACAGAACATAGTATCTATCCACTATGCCTTTGCCAATAAATTGAATTCAACAATCTAATATCATTGCTCTAGTTAGAAACACGACTCATTGACACGTAATCGTGAGTCAGTCGACATTGAATTTGCATGAAAATAAAAACACTGTTCATTCACACTGAAAAGTGTTTACAATACCTATTGTATGTCACTTAGACAATAGGTACCTACTTGTACCATGTGCTATCAACTGAATACCTATATTACCAAA
Organism: Lampropteryx suffumata; assembly: GCA_948098915.1. Classification (NCBI taxonomy): domain Eukaryota; kingdom Metazoa; phylum Arthropoda; class Insecta; order Lepidoptera; family Geometridae; genus Lampropteryx; species Lampropteryx suffumata. The sequence continues at coordinate 5,734,719 of OX402564.1, read as the reverse complement.
AACAATTACATTTTGCTCGCCTAGTAGTAACTCTTTGTATCGGGTCTGGGTGTTTCTATGTATAATATGTACTTACAAGAAAATCACTACATGGTATAAAACAAAGTCGCTTCCCGGCTGTCTGTCCCTATATATGCTTAGATCTTTAAAACTACGCAACGGATTTTGATGCGGTTTTTTTTAATAGATGGAGTGATTAAAGAGGAAGGTTTAAGGAACCCTACAAGATAGATCAAAATAATGTACTAAAGTATTGTACACCTTAAAAAGGTCTACAAAAAAGTCCGCGATGTTATATGTCTATCTCTTAGGTTATGTTATTCTCTTAGATAACGTTGTATATAAAGACATTATGTAGTAGGTATATTTAGTATCAGCATTGCACCCGTGCGAAGCCGAGGCGGGTCGCTAGTAAGGTCGATATAAGTATATCAGTCATGTGGTACCCATAACACAAGCTCTAGGGATAGATTATGCTGTGTGAAATGTCCGGCATTGTTTATCAAAAAGTAACGAATATTGTTACGAATTTCATAGATATTAGTGCAATTTTCGTAAGAATCTATTTTTTTTTTCAAATTAATAAAAGTCCATGTTATTCGCTGTTGATGTAGAAATTTATTTCTATTGGTGAAGGATTTTTTGAAATCGGTTACATAAGTTGTTTGAGTTTATTCATTATAAAAAAAAAATACAAAAAATCTAATGTTTTCTATATAATATTAGTGTAGTGAAGACTACTAGGATAACTTACCTACCATACACATCATGTGTAAAAAAGTAATTATATATTATTATTATTATATCAAAATAGGCTTGGCATAAAACAATTCGTTTCATCGACTTTCAAATCACAACGATGCTAAAGAAGTTTTCACTTTAAAAAGTAGCCTAAGTCCTTCTCTAAAGTCCCATATATCTCTATACCAAAATTCATCACAATCGGTACAGCGGTTTAGGCGTGAAAACGCAACAAACAGAGTCACTTTCGCATCTTAAATATTAGTTAGATTTTACAAGATAAAATTCTTATTTCAGAATTCCAATAACACATTACTTAAGTACTTACAAATGTTTATGGTGTTAAATGGTTATGTAACGCAAGTGAAGTTATATTTGTTTGTAAAACGATAGCGAAACAGATAGCGTCAGTCAACAAAGGTTATGTTACCAGGCAGTGTATAAATTCTTGTGTGATATATAATGTACTCACTAGATATCATGCAAGTATTAGTATTAGCACTGAAAGTGAATGCATCCACCCACCATTGTATAATGCTTATAATTCTGTTTGTCAACGGGCTAGTTAGAATTACGAAATATAGTATACTAGAATGATTATACAGGGTGATTGGAAGATTGGGTGCAAAACTGTAAGGGGAGGTAGTTTAGACCATTTAACCTATAGTGATGCTAGAAGTCAGACTTTTTTTTTACCCGGAAATTTTACAGTATAATGCTGGTAATTCTGTTGTTTCGCCGGTCTAGCTTGAATTTGTTAAAATACGAACGATCTTTATTGTTGAGCCTGCTCCAAAGTCTTAATTAGAGTAACATTTTTAAATGACAGTTTTAAAATAAGTTAAAATTGGCATTTCATGAAGTAACATGAAGCTCTACTAATTTAATATTTTTTGCTGCAGTATCTTGCAGTAATCTTAGCGGAATTTTAATGAATAAATTGTGACTACATAGGACAAGTATGGACAATTGAATTATAAGTGTATTATGGTGCATAATCGTGCAAAAATATATACAAACAAAATATATCGAGACAATAATCGTGCAAAAAATACTATTAGTTACATCGTTTCGACTCGAATGTTGAATTTTTAATGTCGGATCAACCGACATTACTTTTGACCATAGATGTCGTAATTTTCTACAACAGAAATTACGATTATATGAATTATGATATCGAAACAATTGTCAAAACTGAATTCGTCAAACATTTGGACGACGTTTTCGTTCTGATATATCTGGTTCCCATAATACAAGCTATACTTATTTTTAGGGGCTAAATGGTATTGTGTGGATAGTTCACCAATATTTATACTGGTGTCTCTGAGCTGTAGACCTCATGAACATTTTTCAAAATGACTGAATTATAACTTTTTTTACGTTTTCAACCCCCATATCGCCGCCATTTAAAAAAAAACCCAAAAACGGATTCGAGAAATATATTCTAAATAATTATAGAACCTGCTCACAAAATTTCACGAGAATCAGGTGAGAAATGCGACCTGTAGAGGAGAACATCCGGACAGACGCCGACCAGACAGACGGACATACGAAAGCATTTTTGCCTAAGCTGAAACGGAGACACTCGCTTCGCTTTAATTAATCACTTCTCAAGATTTTCTCTCAACCCTAATGAGTCAAGTAGATCAATAATTCCATCTAACCCAAGCCTTTTCAACAGGGTATCTGCGAAGGGCTGACTTACGAGGAGATGCAGGAGCGTTTCCCCCAGGAGTTCGCATGGCGTGATCAGGACAAACTCCACTATCGCTATCCCTGGGGAGAATCATACATCGATATCATGACTCGCCTTCGCCCGGTGCTGTCTGCTTTGGAAGACGAACACAATGTCGTGGTCGTGGGTCATCAGGCGGTTCTGCGGTGCATGCTGGGATATTTCCTGGATGCTAAACTTGGTAAGTGTCTTCCCAAATTACGTAATTCGCTACAACTTTAGCCATGAGCGTGAATTGCGCGTTCATTGCTGTCTGCAGAAGAACTGCAGAATGAGCGAGTTAATGATTCATTCGCTCTGTCTTTCTTGGTGCATTGCACTTAGCAATATTACGTAACTAGCGACAAATGTCAATAGACTTCAACAGCGCATAATATGAGTTTTTTGACGACTGCGACCAATTTCGCAGATATTTGCTTTCGCATTGCTATTAAATAAATAGTGCCGGTCTTTCACACAGTATCATCTGATGTCCAAGTAAGCAGAGCTTGTGTTATGAGTATCACATGACTGACATACTACTTTTTGTAAATTTATACATAATTATTATACATAGAAACACCCAGACCTGAGACAAAGACTTGCAGATCATACAAACATTTGTCCCACGGCGGGAATTGAAGAGGCGCGAACCTTGGCCCACTGCGCCACAGAGGTCGTTTTGAAGTCGGTATAACCGTCTATTGTAACCTGTTCTATTGAGTAGTTCTGTTGGCAGAACTATTGGGATTTTTTCCCATTCTTTTTGTGACTTATAAGACTAATGCTTTACATCTGGCTTCAATCTCATCGACAGACAACCTATATTCTTCTAGCGCTTCGGCGGCCGCTGCCGCGGTACGCTCGCCTTGCACAGTATTTTCTATACTCTAACATAACCGAACCAACTGGTTTCGATCTGATGATTTTATGTCACAAGATTCGTGAACAGAACTACTGGGAATTATTTTCCTATTTGTTCTGTGAACAGAACTAATGGTAAAAAAAAAACAATAGTTCTGTCAACGCTGTTCTATTAAACTATACATATACACTATACGTATACACTATACACTATACGTCATAACATCGATTTTGGTAATTAATATTTTTGCAAACTCATGGAATTGCGTAGACGCACTACGCCGTAGTGTGCTACGCAACAACGCGTAGCCGAGGCAGACTACGCAATTTACAAAGACGTAGCCATGGGCTTAGATAGCGGGGTTCTACATTTGTAACTGTCCAGTGTAAAGTGTATATTAATTTCTCCCAGTATATTTCTCTACAAAGAAGTAATTCTCTTACATGTTCATGTTTATTTTCAGACGAGCTCCCATACATGAACGTCCCTCTCCACACCATAGTGAAGCTGACGTCATACGGCTATAAGTACAAGGTGGAGATGATCAATATGAATGTGGAGTGCGTTGACACACACCGCAAGCAACCAGTGGTGAGTTTCTATACCAATATATATCCATTAAAAAATCCTACTAATATGAGCCGGCTCCTATCTGGCCCAGCGTATCAGCATTGTCATTCAACGTGGCAATGCCGCTAGTGTGTTGAGGACTCTGCCCTAAGATTAGATTTGTCGATTGGCTAATTAAAAACGTAATAGAGCAGAAACTGTTTATTAAAGCATATTAAAATATCAGATTATTACAGAAATGTACAGAATAATATACAATAAGTAATATAAAATACATGTGTAACAGTTGAGCTATCTAAGGACCGTTTAAAACGATCTATACATAGCTCAACTGATCCAGATCACTGCCAGAGGGCGGCGTTCCCAAGATACTGGCGGCATTGCCACGTTGAATGGCAATGCTAATACGCTGGGCCAGATAGGAGCCAGCTCTTGGGTCACGCAATGTATCTACCAGACGCTCTGAAATAATTTTGAAAATGCGGTGGGCTCCTGTTCCCCACGGGCAAGTCGAGACCCTAGGTCTCGACTGCAAAAGGCTCAAATATGTAGGCCTTATCAAGACCTGCATATTTGCGCCTTTTGAGGTCCTCGGCACATTCAGCCGCCGCACCAGCTCTAACGGAAGTCCCAGAAAGATGGGATGAATTGTTTAGATTATTTAAATGACAAAAAAGCTTAGGATGAATCTGCTCCAACTCAACTCGGCATCCGTAACAAAACTGACAAGGATCATACAAAAAAGTGTTGAGACCAGACGAGTATCTTGCCGGATTCCTCTTGAACTGGGGTTAGGAGGAACCGGCACCTAGATTCACTAGCATGTAAGATCACGATTCAAAGTGGTCCTTGTGATTTTATTGAATAAAGAATGTTTTGTTTGTTTGTTAACTATTTAACTAACAAATTTGCAATGTATAAACTACTATAATCTTGTATTAATTTTTCGTAGTTAATCTAGTTAAAAAATGGATCATACAAAAAAGCGCTAGGACCAGGACGAGTTTCTTGTTAGTTCTTGTCGGACTTGAGTTAGGAGAAATTGGCACCTGAATTCACCTAGATGTTAAAGGTTTTAAAGTGATCTTTGTGATTATATTTAATAAATACTGTTTTGATTTGTTTTATAATTTCTGACTCTCTTTGTTCCAGAACTGCTCAATCAATAGGACAGCTGTAGATGCTCTGGTAACTGTTCCATCTCACTACGACACCCTACCTTCAAACCTCTGGCAGAACACAACCGAGGCACAGCTTTAGGCGTCTCTCACAGGCCATCCCGGCCTCTGACGCCCACTGACAACTGTATGCCTTCAGCGTACTTCCACTCCTCGGTAGTGAAAAACCCTGGAATATACGCCGCTCCAAGCTTCGTCATTAGCGACTGTTGACAGACTGTGGTGTGTTTTAACCGCAAATAGTTGTATTTTAGTTTAGTTTATCTTTCCAAACAGCTTTTACGAAATCTTACTATATTGTGTGAACATTTTTAGGTGTATTGGATTGTTACTTCACGTAAAGTTGAATAAATTTAAATGGAACTTAGTTTGTAAATTAATAATGCTAGACATTTCACACAGCATCATCTAGCCCCAAATTAAGCAGAGCTTGTGTTATGGATACCAGATGAAATACATCCAAACTGAGGCAAATAAATGCAGATCGTACAAATCCACAACCTGCGTCTCAGGCAGGCTTTCACCTTCTGTACCACAGAGGTACAACCTAGAACGTATAGGATATTTATTATCTATCTATGTACGATGCGAGAAACGCGAAGGCACTAGTAGCAATTAATATTAAAGTGGATAGCAATTTTGCCATAGTTTTGACGCACTGCTTCTGCTCAAAATGGCAAGAAATCATGACTTTTCCGTTGGTTTTTGAATGTACAAAGCGTTATTAGTGATTTAATCGTGAACTTCCAACAAATTAAGACTGAACGGTTTTTACCTATCCAACTGTCAATGTCCGCGAGTTCGTCAAAAACTTATTTTGTGTTTGTTTTATTAAGTTTTGAGTTACATTTTACTAGCTATGTCCTTTTTTATTAGCCTAGTTTAGGTATACGTGCATGTTAATAATCTTAATAAAAATAGACCTAGTAAAATTTGAACTACAATAATAATCATGACTTGTAAAAACAGGCTTCTTTAGCTTATCACTAAGGTAGTCCTTATTTAAGCTAAGTTTAAGACTAATTTAGATTTATGTTTCTGTAGTCGGGATTTGTCTGGTAATTTAATAAATTAATCTTACTCCCAATATCTCATTCTGACATACGAGTACTTATTATCTTTGTGTTTAATAATCTTCGAAGGTTCAGCCAGAATTTTTTAATGAAATTGTTGGAGATAAACAAACAATTACGATGTAATACTATGACGTGATAGTGCACGCTGATTGGCTAATTGTTCCCACACCTAGGTCTCTGAAAATATGTGAAATAATCGAAGCTTTTCGTATGATAGGACGAATTTTATTAAGATAGGTAAATCTTATGATAAATATATTTAAGAAACTTAAGTTGAAATGAAGTCAATTATGGCTGGGCGATTGATCCCTTGATAGATCTGTTTGTACCGAATATGGCAAAAACTATTGTCTATTCATATTTTAAATAAAGATAGATTTACAAATAACAATTTGTTTTTATTTTGGTTTGTATTTCCTAATTCCTCCATTCATAAAACTCAATTTTGAAGATGAATGCGAGGTAGATTCTTTTTCCGCAGGAGATGAGTAGCACTTCTGTACGCAACATCATGCTGAGTCGGACACCATTTTGTGACGTCATCACATATAATCTACGAGCAATTCTTGTATACCGGGCGTCCCAAACTTATGGGACATGAAGGGGAAGTACCTTAAATATCGTAGATAGGGTATTTTGCTGAAAGAAGACTTTATGTTACTTTTAAAAGTTAGTAATTCTGCATTCATAGATTTTCTAAAAAATACTTGCTTCGTCTGGGAATCGAACCGACTTAAATGTCAAAAAAAAATCATCCTACTTCTATGATGCCAATCGAAAGAATAGCTAAAAAATAATAACTTTGCTTAAGTAACATAGTATTTTTAAAAAAAGGAACAACATTAAATTAATCATTTTAATCAAATTAAAAACATACATGAAAGTGCCGTAGTCAATTAAGTAAGTATTTTTGTAAATTAATTAATTAAATGCTCAAAATGTGATCCCTCTTGTCTTACGCAAATCGCCAATCTTTTAATGATTCCGCTGCCTGTTGATTTTCTTATCATTTTATGGTGAACACTCGATGTGATATGGATCAATTCTGTTTGCAACTCGCCCACGTTCTCGTATCGCTTTTTGTATAGCATATCTTTGACGACCTCTGTGGCGCAGTGGGCTAAGGTCCGGCTGAAACGCAGAAGGTTGCGGGTTCGATTCCCGCAGCGGGACAAATGTTTGTAAGATCTGCAAGTATTTGTCTCATATCTGGGTGTTTCTATGTATAATATGTATGTATTTACAAAAAAAATATGTATTTAAGTAGTATATCAGTCATGTGGTACCCATAACACAAGCTCTGCTTACTTTGGGGCCAGATGATGCTGTGTGTAATGTCCGGCATTATTATTATTATTATTATTATTATTATCTTTCACGTATCCCCAAAAGAAGAAATCTAATGGTGTAAGGTCCAGGGATCTGGCCGGCCATCTAATAGGTCCATTATCCATGTAGGAAAACATTCATTTAGAAAATCTGCTGCTCTCCGACTATTATGAGCCGGAGCTCCATCTTGTTGGAAAATTAAGTTTTCTTGCTCCTCAGCGGAAAGATTTCTTATCTCATCCCTTAAAATTTGAAGTATTCCTAAATACTTTTCTGTGTTCAAGGTTCCTTGGTAAAAGTGGATTAAGAAAACCCGGTTTTTTAAAAGTCCGCACCAACAGTTGAGTGAAAAACGCACTTGGTTATTCGTTTCAGTGACTCGTAGGGGATTTTCTTTAGACCAAATACGATTATTGTTGCGGTTATACATACCGTTATTGCTAAAGTTAGATTCGTCTGTCCAAATAATATTATCCAAAAAATTTGGATCTTCGAGCAAGCGTGCCTGGATATCAAGACAGAAATTTTTTCTCCTTTCTGTATCGCCTGGAACTAATTTTTGAACCAATCGTCCTTCAACATAACTCTTAAAACCGTGTTTTTTTAATACACGGTGTATTTTACTTTTCGAAACTCCAATTTCAAGTTCTCTTTCTCTCACCGATGTTTTCGGAAAAGCCGAAAAGTAAATTAAAATATCAAGTTCTTCGTCGTTGATCATGTGGTTTTCTTGCTGTGGTTCTCTTGGGCGTTTATCGAAACGTCCCAGAGTTTTCAAATTGTACACAAGCCTTTTCAAAACTTTACGAGACGGTATTTGTCTATCAGGATATTTTACGCTATACCACCGCAAACTTCTAGAGATATCTTTATCGTTCAAAAAATATGCTTCCATTAGATCAAAACTTACTTGATATGCCATGTTCGCAATAAATTAACACAAAACTTGTGTAAGTGAATTATTAAGACTAAACAGATCAATCCAAAAACAAACGCTCGCACACACTGTTCCATTTTCAAATTTAAGAACAACATTTAAAAATATTAGTTCTTTTTAAAAATATTTTAAAAAGTATGCATTCAAACAAACGCTCTCATAAACTGTTCCATTTTCAAATTTAACAACAACATTGGTGTCGATTCTGTTGTTTTAGGATTCCTAACATAAATTTTAAGATTTTTTAATTTTCTAAGTTAAGTGGACCTAAACATTATGGTATTCTCTTTACATATCCTAAAAAATCCTAAATAAAACGTATTTGAAAAATTTGACTCAATCATTTTACGTTGTTCCTTTCTTTTAAAATACTATGTTACTTAAGCAAAGTTATTATTTTTTAGCTATTCTTTCGATTGGCATCATAGAAGTAGGATGATTTTTTTCTGACATTTAAGTCGGTTCGATTCCCAGACGAAGCAAGTATTTTTTAGAAAATCTTTGAATGCAGAATTACTAACTTTTAAAAGTAACATAAAGTCTTCTTTCAGCAAAATACCTACAATAATCTACAATATTTAAGGTACTTCCCCTTCATGTCCCATAAGTTTGGGACGCCCGGTATACATATGTATCTAATCTGAATCTCGGAAACGGCTTCAACAATTTTCATGAAAGTTAGTATACAGGTGGTTTCGGGAGCGATAAATCGATCTAGCTAGCTTTAATTTTTAGAAAACGTCGTTTTATCCGTTTTTTAAACCGAGCAAAGCTCGATCATTCAGGTACTAATATAATAATGCCGGACATTTTACACAGCGCCATGAAGCCCCAACCCCAAAGTTAGCAGAGCTTGTGTTATGGGTACCACATGACTACATGATATACTTAAACCTTATATTTTTTTTGTAAAAACATAAATATTATACATAGAAAAACACACAGACCCGAGACAAATACTTGCAGATCATACATATATAAGTATTGCGGCGGAAATCGAACACCCAAAGTTCTGCGTCTCAGGCGGACCCACTGCGTCACAGAGGTCTTCATGGATTGAGAGACACATAGGTCTTAACTCACTACCTAATGAATTGTTTGATTCTGTTGGCATCTCTATTCTTTGATATTAGAACAACAAAGACAGCATACTTAAGCGCCACGCCAGTTTGTAGATATATATAATATATCTACTAAATGCTTTTAAACTGTTTCTTTACTTTTAATGTGTATTATAATATAATGTATGCGTTACCTGGTTCCTCGTCTTCTTCTTCTTATCGTGTCACAAGGTATTTCGAACCAGTGTGGTGAAAGGATTCAAGTGCACTTCAGAGTCTCTTTTCGTGAATTTGGCACATCTTCAAACTTTTGACGTGATAACGTCTTATAAATCGATGAACGCCAGCTGCACGCACGAAAAATTGTCATGTTCCGCCTGAGCCGAACGTGCGCGAAGCGAGAGCGCGGAACAAGCGATAGAGAGGCACGATCGGTTCATCAATGTTTTCTTATGACGGTATCACGCAAAATTATCGTCCGTAAACCGACTTTACAGGCAACCATTTTTTTTTTAGTTTTACGACATGCCGGTTTCATCACTATGTTTTCTTTTAACGTTAGAGAGTACTGGTATATCGCATATACATATTTCGATCAGAAAAGTCTATTAGTGCAGGACAGGATTCGAACCCACGAACATGAGTTCCTAGTGTTCCATTGCAAATAAACCCTTTTTCTTTCTTTCTATGTATATGTATCACTCTGCACGAATGATTACATTATATTACCTACCTATAAGTAAGTATATTGTTCTCTTGAGGTCACAATCTACATCGTATGCAAATAGCTTGTCACTTAAAGCGTTATAAAATTGAAGGCTACTTTATTATTATTTAAAGAGGCCTTATTAATGGGGTAAAATAACGCTATTTATATCCATAGTTTATGGTACAAATAAATAATTACTTTTAAAAACTAATAAGAAAACCGACTTCATTGCATGAATTTCGAGCCCATAAAAATACAACCGAATTGAGACCTCCTTTTTATGTAATCGGATAAAAAAGATTTTGCCCTTCGAATTTTAGTACTTACTTACTCCTCTTTTTCCGAAATTCGTAACACTACTGGAAAGTACGATAAAAGAGAAAAATACGATATTTCGTATAATTGGATGACATATTATTTCCAGCTATTTTGATTTTTTTACTGGCCTGATAGTAGTAGCTCAGTAAGTAGTAGCTCTGCCTTCTGCACTGTAGGGTGAGGGTTCGATTCCCTCCCAAGATAAACATGTGTGTGAAGAACATAGGTCTTTGTTCTATGTCTGGGTGTTATAAAGTATCATAAGTATGTATTTAAAAATATATAAGTATTCTATTAGTCATCTAGTCACCATAATACAAGCTATGCTTAGTTTGGGACTAGATGGTGTTGTGTGCATTGTCCAGCAATATTTATTTATATTTATTTATTTATTTAGAACGCAAACTACTGATCCGATTTTGATGAAGTTTCTATGGGACCAATCGGAAAGTATATCCTTTTACATTTTTTTTTTCAAATCGGTTCATAAATGACGGAATATGAGGTAACAAACAAAAAACAAAACAACCGAATTAAAACCTCCTTATTTTAAGTCTTAAAAAATAATTACTAGTAGGTACCTACTAATCTCATATGAATCAGTCGCTAATTATCTTGTGATGTATGAATGTCATTCGTCAAGGCACAACTTTTGAAAAGCCAGTCCACAGATTATGTATCTCGTGACAACTAGGAAACTGGCGTGAATTTTGCAATCACTGCTGTCAAACAAGCTTTGTATGCTAATATTTAAACTAGGATGATTTTTGGTCGTCGTGCGAAGCAAACATTGCGGTCTTATATTATTTACTAGCTGTTGCTCGCGACTTTGCCCGCATTTTTTGTGAGGAATTGTAGTTTAAATCCTTCCCCAGGATTTAAGGATTCAATTATCAAATTTTAGTTTCAAGTTAGTCATAAAGTTTCAAACCAATCACACCCACCACCCATTAAAAAGTTTCCATATAAACATTTACATCCCATTTTACTCCTTTATGAGGGTTATTTTGAAAAATCCTGAAACAGGTTTCATTTATTTTGCATTTTATTTATTCATATCAAGTTTCAAGCAAATCGCACCACGCGTTAAAAAGATTCATACATTCGTTTTCACCCATTTTCACCCTCTTAGGGGTTCAATTTCAATAAATCCCGCCTTGGTGGGTGGTTTTGCTGTTAAAGGAAGCTGCCTTTCAAATTTCAGCTTTCTAGCTTCAGCGGTTTCGGCACGGCGATGATGAATCAGTCAGTCAGTCAGGTTAAGCTCTTTTATAGAGGTATAGATTTATCCCGAGTTATTTCCGGTTTTATTAGTAATTTTGGTGTTTTTATTTAATAAGAGCTTGACTCGGTGTGGCTAATTGGAATAAAAAAATTGTATTTCTTTGTGATTTAAAAAAAAAATAATCCGTAGGTAGTTATTTTATATAAAATAAGAAATGACGAACGACAAGATGACTTTGGGCATACTATAAACAATATAGACACTTGACACTGGCAACATTGACCTTATTATGACACATGTCATTAAAGAAGAAGAAGAGAGGAATCTATACTAGAAGCGCGAAAATAGCGTGTCGACAGGCGAGTAATAGACAGTGGGTACGGGTAACTTCCTTATCAATCTTTTTTTTACGATTGGACGTTGATTTTTCATATATTGTCGCGTTGTTATTGCTGTGGCTATTCCTACTTTTATATAATCTCCCAGAGATTCCGACTGCTCATCGTGCCCTCCAAAGCAAGAAAGCGCTTATTTATTTATTGAACTAGAACGGTACAAAAAGGAACAAAGTCAAACATTACATTCGAAAAGATTACAATCAAAATACAAACACGATAGTGATTAAGTACTCACTAATATTTGAAATTAATTAAAAACGATCTATAGATAATCAGTAATTAGATAAACAGATAATCAGCAGTGATCTGGATCAGTTGAGCACTGATCCAGATCACTGCCATAGGCCAGAATTTCCGAGACAATGCTGAATGGCAATGCTAATACGCTGGGCCAGATAGGAGCAAGCTCTTGGCTCACGCGATGTTTCTACCTGACGCAATTCTACTCACTTAATTCATAATAATGTTATCAAATGATAGGTACACAACTTAAAATATTATAATAAAATTATAGTATAATTATTGATTTATGTACTTTTTCTTTCAACTACGTAGTAATGTTATCATTATTCACTACAAAACCGATCACAAAGGATGTATTTTTTGCTTAGAACCAAAACAGTGCAGTAATGTTATAAGAAATCTCATTATTGCACTGCTTTTCATTATTGCAGTTTTTTACTTTTTATTTAGATATAAATTTACCACAAAGGTTTAATATCTCTCAATAAGTTTAATATAAAATGTTTGCATTAGATGCCAAAAGTACTGGCTGATAATAAAAATCGGCTGAATAAAACCGACTTGGTGAAAAAAAAAACCGACTTGGTGAAATAACAAATGGCGCGCATTTTTTACCATTGTAAAACTTTGATTCTTCATATTTTTAGTTTGAGTAGGTATATTTTATCACAGTAGGTAGATTGGTAGTTGAAAGAAAAGTAAATTACGCACCTTGCTAAAGAGGGTAATTAATGCACTCGTACATATATAACTCACTTTGCGCTCGGTGCAACAATCTACTATTTCTTTCAACTACGTAGTAATGTTATCATTAATCACTACAAAACCGAGCACAAAGGGCGTATTTTTTGCTTAGAACCATATCTATCAATCAATCAATCTCATTTTTGCACTGTTTTTCATTATTGCATTGTTTTTTTCTTTTTATTTTGATATAAATTTACCACAGAGGTTTAATATCTCCCCTTAAGTTTAATATAAAATGTTTGCATTCGATCAAAAAGATACTGGCTGATAATACAAATTGGCTGAATAAAACCGACTTGTTGAAAAAAAAACAAATGGCGCGCATTTTGTACCATTGAAAAACTTTGATTCTTCATATTTTTAGTTTGAGATACTGTGATAAAATATACCTAATATTTTATCACAGTAGGTACCTAGATTGGTAGTTGAATGAAAAGTAAATTACGCACCTTGCTAAAGAGAGTAATTAATGCACTGGTGTTAATTCAGTGCCCTCGCATGCGCTCAGGCACCAACATAACATTCGTGCATTAATAACTCACTTTGCGCTCGGTGCAACAATCTACTATTACTTTTTGCTTTTAGCACAGCGAGTTAGCTATGCCACGAGCGTTTTATAGGTACCTACATCTTATGTAAGTAAGTTATATTAAATAATGATGAAACACACAATGTCATGAGGATTGAGGAAATACTAGAAACTAAAAAAAGTGGAAAAACAATAGTCTTTTTATAGATATATTATTATTTAAACGAGTTATAATGACGATGACGAGATTGAAGACCTTGACAATACTTCAACTTTTTCATTATCTTATAGTTTTGGGTTATCTAGATAGGTAGGTAACTACTAAGTATTTTGTATTATAAAGAAGTTTCTTACCTTCTAATTGGTCTCAGTTCCTGTAAAATTGATGGGACAAATGAGACTAAAAATATTTGACAACCGTCAACGGCACAAATGAGACTTTTTAGTACCTACTATTTGACACGTTGGCTCTTTGATGAAAACAAATTTGTTCTCATCAAAGCGACATAGTTTCGTCAATGTCATTTACAAAAACCTCAATGCTGTCTGACTTTCACTTTACATGACTATTATATTCCATCCTCCTAATTGTTTTAACCGACTTCAATAAAAGGAGAAGGTTCTCAATTAGTTTTTTAAATGTTTTAACTTATTTTCTCCGTCATTTATGAACCGATTAGAAAACATAGTTTTTATGTGAAAGGATATACTTTCCGATTGGTCCCATAAAACCAAATAAAATCGGTTTGGTAGTTTAGTTTTTATATCAAAATAGCTGGAATAAATACATATGTCATCAAAGCACCCAAACGAAATTCGTCTTTTCAAGTATATGAAGTGGGGTTTTTAAACCTTCAATTCAATTCAATTTATTCATACAATTTATAACATAAAAGTACTTACAGCAGCCAACCGATATAAATAAATCAGTCAAGATTATTTACAGAATTTTATCAATTGTATTGGTAATGTCAAAAAGTATTTAAAAACCAATAATTATTTATTATTTTAAGAAAATATTTCGACATAAGATTATAAGGTAATCTAATACCTATATACAAGCAATTCTTGTATATATGTACATATATATATAATATGAATCTCGAAAACGGCTCCAACGATTTTCATGAAATTTAGCATGCAGGGGGTTTCGGGGGCGATAAATCGATCTAGCTAGGTTTCAATTTTAGAAAACGTCGTTCGGTCTAGCTCGGTCATCCAGGTACTGTCAATCTATGCCAGGTTAGAAACGTTTACTAGTAATTATTCAATTCAGTTTATTTACATTATTTTGTGAATATGAATATATTAAATTTAATTATTTAAACATTATAACATTACTTACACATATTATGCGTTAAAAATAGGAACACAAAACAGCAGGATTTTTTTTTTTTTAAAAAGCACAGATTTTTTTTAAAGTTAATCTTACTTCTATAAATAAATCTAATAATTAAAGGAACTTGTACCTACGTTAAATAATATTATGAGTCAAGCTATATTTACACATCTCGTTATTAGTAAGTAAATAATCAATAACATCTTACATTTCAACAGCATCATCTGGCAGCAAAGTAAGCTGAGCTTGGTTTATGGGTATCTACCACATGACTGATATACCTACTACTTATGTATATTTTTTTTAAACCTATAAATATAACTAGGTACCGACCTAGTAACACATTTGTTATTGTTTGCTGAGTATTTGCCTATGACATCACTTTATTGAAGTAGGTAGGTAGGTACTTAGGTTATAATTACGTGCTATATCTCCAACACGTGAAAACTAATAATAACCTACTATTACTTAGATACTATTATTTATTCCATGGGAATCAACAGAAACAATAGATGAGAATAAATTATGTTTTCGCTTTAGATTTCAGAGACGCCAAACATTTTTTGTTAGGTACTAGGTAGTTACTATTAAATGAAATAAATGTTGGCTAGAAAATGCACACAACTCCACCTAGCTCCAAATTAAGCATAGCTTGTGTTATGGTGACCTGGAGACTGTTGAAATAGGTACGTATATCATACTTAGAAATACAATGGCCTCAATTCTGTTGGCACCAACCTAACTAATTTTAGTTAAAAATAGATTTTGACTGTCAAATTAACCTTTGCTATTCTGCTGCTACCAACTTATCCTAATTTATTGGTGTTCCTAATTTAGTTAGATGGTAGCAACCGAATAGGTTTTACAACTGCTATGACTAACTAAATCTATTTTAGACAATTCCTAAATTTAGAAATGAACCAACCGAATTGCCACCAATGCCGCCCGCCAGTGTCTTGGGAACGCTGCCCTCTTGCAGTAATCTGGATCAGTTGAGTTGAGCCTATAGATCGTTTTAATCGGTCCATAATAGCTCAACATTTTCACATGTATTTTAAATTATTGTATAGTATTATTATGTACATTTCTGTAAGTAATTATTTCTGTAAATAAATCCTAATTACTTAGTAAAATCCATAGAATTATCAATACTTACATATATTATATTTTTCATCAAATTTCATCAAGATCCGTTCAGCCGTTTAGCCGCGAAAAGGTAACAAGCAGATAGACCGAAGCACTTTGGAATTTATAATATTAGTACGGATATTTGTCTGGATTGTCACATGTTTCCGAGTTTATAGTTTTCCAGACCTCTTGTTCTGGCTAGAGTCCACTCCATCATCATCTCATCTTCTGATTTAGCGGAACTGCAAGTTCTCCGTCATCTGCCATGTGGCGCGAATGTCGATTATAACAATCGCCTTGTCCATTGATCGATACACTCGGAAACGAGTGAATGGCTCCATAGGCGACCGTGACTTACTTCATTGACTACAACCACAGTTGAAAGAAAATAACTGGTTCTTTCCATTTAAAAATAACAACTTGTTGAGTTTTAAAGCGTTTGCTTAAGGACTACAAGGCCCAGAAACTTTGTAGACAAAGTAAGCTTTTAACCTTTCAAGTATCGTGTCAGGAACAATAGAAAAATAATGTATTTATTAATTGTTTTCAAAAAGTTAATTAATTATCTAAAAAGTTAGCTAAGAGAGAACAACGGTACCGTGTACGGGTCAATGAGAACATGCAGGTTCGAACACGCACGAGTCAAAACATGTTTTGGATGTGACTTTGACAGCTCTGTAGGCATCCTCATAGATTTGGCGAGTCTTTCAATTTAATAAATATTATATTTTCCATTCTGCTTACAACACTGTGACTCACATTTTTGGATTTGGGTAGAATTGGCCATATGTTTTGAGTCGATAACTTACGTGAAACAAAATAGAATGGAGCATTTCTAATATCCGTAGCACGCATCTTCGCGACTCTACCACGTAAGCTCGTAGCAATAGTCGTTTTGCTTTCTTCTTTTCTTGGAACAAAAATAATCCTGATGCTGTAATATCTTATTATCAAACAACCAGCTGTTTACAAAGGCTATGTTCGCCAATCACAGCCTACGACCCTGCGACCCAGAAGAGCTAGGTACCATTGTCATACAAATCTCGCCGTCTGAAGCGCGCACACGTACCAACTCAATATACCTGAGATAATCTGTATTCTTCGATAAAATAAATGAACTTGTTGTGAGTGATAGTGGTTTTGTTTTGTAGTGATTTTTGGAGGTAAGATTTTTTTATGACAACTTTAATTCATGTTTTATTCGTTTATTACTCTTACGGTATCAATGAATATGTATAATCTTGCTGTTTAGTATGTATCTACCGATATTCGTATTAATGACCTATTAAAACATATTAATACTTAATAGTATCTATCTAGTATAGCATTTATGGTATAGGTATATAATAAAATACCTGTAAACTAGATTGGATATTTAGAGAATAGGTATATTGATGCTGACGATGATGTTGTTAATTATTGGTGTTCTAAAAAAATTTGCAATATTAGATTTGGCGTGCTCAGATAAAATTTTGATGGTGTCACGAGTACCTACTAACTAATATTCATTATGTGTATGTTCAATATTAATATTATGTTGATTGATGATATCATCATAGCCTTGTTTTATGGCGTGATATGGCAAGGCAACAGATTGGGTAAACACGTTTTCTCTAGGCACAAAAACGTTATGTACTTAGATAGGTACCGTGAAGTAAGTACATATTAAACAAAAAATAATTACAGAAATATACAGAATAATATAAAATAAATGTGAAACAGTGAGCCATCTTTGGACCGTTTAAAACGATCTATAGATAGCTTAACTGATCCAGATCACTGCCAGAGGGCAGCGTTCCTAAGACACTGGCGGCATTGATACGTTGAAATGAAATGCTAATGCGCTGAGCCAGATAGGAGCCAGCTCTTGGGTCACGCAATGTATCTACCAGACGCCTTGATGTAATGTTGCTGACAACGCGATGGGCTCCTGTTTCCCACGGGCCCAGGGTCTCGACTCCAAAAGGCTTAAATATGTAGGCCATATCATGACCGGCATATTTGGGCCTTTTGAGGTCCGCGGCATGATCAGCCGCCGCACCAGCTCTAACAGAAGTCCTCGACAGATAGGATGCGGCCAGGGTGCAAATAGCATCGCACACCAATGGCCTACCCATCTCTCAAGGGACAAATGACATCACGTCTCTTACCATCATCACTTATTTGGCCGTTTGGTTCGAGAACAGCTGGTACGGTGACGCTGAGAAGTGTCCGATGAATGACACTGGTTAGACTCGCGTGGTGGGCAATCCTACCGGCGGCCCCAGTACATTATAACCCGTGGAGACCAAGCTGGTCGACCGCTGTACCACACTGGCAGTAATGAGAAGCCGCACAACCGCAGATAAATTGCAATTCAAAATGTTGTAGGATCTAAATACCTAAGATGCCAAACATAAATGATGGCAGTGCTTATAAACAATGTCCTGACTCCCATTTCGAAACGGTCAGGACACGGGCGCGATCTATAGAGCTTGAGCTCATGCACAATCATTCATCAATCTTGAATCATTTCTAACATGATGTTTCCACGTACATACTGTAGGTACTTCCCTAACTAACTAGCAACAATGCTATTAGTTCATGTTTTTAAATATATTTAAAAAAAAAAAACTATGCGCTTACGTAGGTATTTTGCACATGGAAAGGTAGGTAATTTGCTCCCGTACCTACTACCCTATTAGTAGCTATATGATAGGTAGGTCCTTAAGACAATATAAATGGTTAATAAAAAAACCTATTAAGTATGGTACTTATTATCATTAATGCCACATAGGTAACATAACATGCTCGTTACTTTTAATGAAGGAACGATAATACCTACCTACCAAGGAGTTTGCCTTGGCCATAAAACTGGGGGCAATTTTTCTTGCCTTGATTTATTGTTAAATATGAAATTACATACTAGAAATTCGGATAATGCACCGTTTGCTATCTTCAAACACATACCTAGCTTTTTGACAGCCGTCCCACCAATGGGCAAAGGTGAAGGTATCCCTGAAATCTTGTTTTAAAACTACATAGCTTATGTACGAAACTACAACTTAAATAAAGTTTTAGATAAGTATACCTACGATAGATGGCGCTACGTGATTCAACTTGGTTGTGTTTTTGCTATTGGGTTTAATAAGAACCTATTTTGCTATTTCATATCCGGCTTAAACCGTGAAACTAAGGTGGGTGGAATAATAATATGCCAAGTAGTTTCAGACATGAACGAGCAAGATCTGGCGGTAGCTAGGGCCCTGGCGGCTGAGTCCAGGGAAAGTTCCCCTGGAGGCTCACCAGGACCCCTTCGAAAAACTCCTTTGACTAAAGTTGCTGATAGACTGAACACATTCAGGTGAGCAATTCAGTAGGTATGTAAGAACTTACTACCTACCTACCTTATGGCACAGTTCAGTTAGGTAAGGATCAAAGTCGAAGTGGTGTTCAGTTCACCACTTGTACCTATTGTACGTAGTAGGTACAACAAGTAGGTTGACGTTTTGCTTGGTTCTGGAACTCTGAAAGCAAGCACACTTGCAGCCAATAAGCTAGAATAAAAAGATTATTAACTATGCCTTGATGAAATTATTCTATCAATAGAATAATTCCTATTAATTCCTTAATTCCTCGAATTCTCCTAGCTCATTCCACCAATGCTCGATGCATTGGTTGAATGAGCTGCCTGCAACATGTCTCAAAGAACAATTTACGAAATGTTTGTATGTCATGTCACAGCTGTCATATTTGAAGTTGATTGATTGACTCACAATGACAGTTCTTTGTTATTTTCATTCGGGATGGGAACGAAATAACCTAAAAACGGTGAATTTACATATTTTGAGATTATTATTGCAGTATAAATACACCAAATAAAATATAACTTTTCGTAATGTAGACATACGAAACAATCAAAGTGCGCACATGACATTATTAGTTAAGAAACAAAGTTGTGCTTGAAGATGGACTCAAAAAATAAATCGAGACTGCCCAATACCAGCAAAGAAATAGCCGAAGAAGAAGATAGGTAATTAAACAGCACAGTAATAATAAAACTAAGTAGGAACGTACGTATCTATACTATCTGGGAGTATTTGATTTGTAATGTTTCTGAACTTTCTTGTGCCTAACTAGTCTACTAGCCTACTGGTCTAGGTAAGTAAGTAAGTAGGTATATAAGTTATGTCCTCCACAATACATAGAATTCATGTTATACAATTATTCAAACTGCAATTTGAAATATACATAAATAAAATGCAGGGCAAACTGGGGATCATTGGGCAATCAGGCGATATGACCACCAACTCCTAGTTCATTAAGATGGGGCTGAATAAATCATTGCGTTATATCTTTTAGGATTACATTATTTGTTATGACCCATTTACAATAGGCCATTTGCCAAGGCTCAAACTAAGTCAACACAATATTGACCTTGTGCGAGTAGACCCATTTATTTTAATAGATTGTCCTCAACACATAATCCAACCCCATTACTCTAGCCCTTGAGGAATGTCATTTAGAATATTAAATACTTACATAAAATAAATACTGTTGGTCAATGCACGCAACACCATCTAGCCCCAAACTAAGCATAACTTGTATTATTGTGACGAGATGACTGACGGAATACTTAAATATTTATTTTTAAATTCACATTTATCTTCATACAGGTACCTAAATATATCATAAATCTTTTGTGTGTGTGTTTGTAATTAAACTCCTCCAAGTGTCCAAGTCTCCTTGTGTGTCCAAGTGGATTCAAGAATGGTTTAGATTTGCAATTAGATAAAAAAAAAATCTTCTTATTTTTCTTTTCAAAATGCGCGGACGAAGTCGCGAACGGGACAACTATAACACTCAGACAGAACAAACACCTATGTTTATCACACAAATGTTAGTCCTGTGAGGGAATCGATCCTCCAACCTACAGTCCAAAAGGCCACTTCTTATCTGATAACTAGTTAATGTTATTGTTACTAGGTAATGTAAATGCTAAAGCACTTAAATTAAATTAATAAAATCCTGTCCAGTCCTTGGTGATCGGGAAGACGTGAGATGGTCTCTTCTTAAAATTGATTCAGTACACTTCACACTCAATTTTTTCGGGGGCGATAAATCGATCTAGCTAGGTTTCATTTTTAGAAAACGTCGTTTTGTCGTTATCCTTGTTTTACACTCGGTCATCCAGGTACTATTTTCAAAACACGGCAACCATACCTACTAACCAAACCCACGCAATCCTGTAGGTATGTCGGTAGCATACACCTAGTTTCCGTCAAATCGTGAGGAATGCCGGAAACAACAGTTCGGACTTCATAAAAAAATTTTCACAGTGACTCACCTCGTTATTAATTTTGTGCTGCCACAGTTTTGGGACAATGACTCTTGACCCACAATTTTTAATGGAATAAATACGATCGTCTCTAATTAATCTGAATTGACTAACTGAACGTTGTGATAACGAGTAATTAAATGTTAGAGTCATAAATACAAGACATGCCAGATAAAAAATAACAAATCATGTTTTAAGCAATGTCTTATACTACGGCTTCATCATTACATAGTATAAAACAAAGTCGCCTCCCGCTGCCTGTCCCGATGTATGCTTAGATCTTTAAAACTATGCAACGGGTTTTGACGCGGCTTTTTTTAATAGATAGAGTGATTCAAGAGAAAGGTTTATATGTATAATACATGCATAATATAGTAGAGAAACACTGATAAATTTAGAGGTTAGCGTATATTGGTTCAACGTACTAGAACTACTGAGCTACAGCAACGCGTCGCCGGGTCAGCTAGTTACTTATAAAAGCCTCTTAAACTCTGCTTAAGATATGCCTTGTCATTATGTCACTATCTTACAAAATGGGATAGCACTATTTTAAACAGTGTTTTTTTTTAACAGAAGTTGAGACACGTTTCTAAGTAGAATAGAATTAATAAACTCTTGTCCAGTCATTGGTGATCAAGTAAACATGACTTGGTCTCTTCTTAAAATTGATTCAGTACACTACGTTCCACGTCCCGTCCCCGTTGTGTATCTATATAGCCTCTAATGATTATGCCACCCTTTCTCGGCATCTTCCGTGTTAACTAATAACGTGCATCTTATAAAAATAAATAAGAATGACACTTCTACCTCATGACAAAAGTCTGCAACAAGCAACCAATAAGCCATTAGGAACATATTCTTATCTTCCACAATGATCCAATAAATTGGCCCGAAAATTCCAGACAAGTTTAACAATTGAGCTTCTCAGTTCTTGCGCTCCACATGGCAACAGCCAGACACTTTCATTAGTGAAATGCTGAACGACTTTCAATGGTCGCCGTCACCAGTTAAGGCTTGGTTTACTACAAAAAAGCCACCGTAATCATCCTTAATACCTAGCATGTATTCAACGCTCACCGCGTTCTTTTTAACCGACTTTATCAAAAAAGAGGAGGTTCTCAATTCGTCGGAATCTTTAATATTTTTTGTTTTTTTTTTATGTTTGTTCACCGATTACTCGAAAACGGCTGAACCGATTTGGAAAAAAAATTTTTTGTTTGAAAGGGTGGTTCACAGGTGGTCCCATATAAATTTTATCAAAATCGGTTGAACTGAAAAATCAAAGAAAATCAGTGCGTTTGTTTGGCCTACCCATATTATATATATACATAATTACGTTTTAAAAACTAAAAAAAAACCGACTTCATTGATTGAAATTTGAGCCCATAATAAATTTTTAAATACATTTACTTTCCACTGAAAATGTATGATAGGCTCAAATTTCATTCAATAAAGTCGGTTTTCTTTTTAGTTTTTAAAACGTAATTATTATTACGAGATATTATCGAAATCGATATTATCGAAATATAGAGACCGAAGCTTAACCTACCACTCATAAACTAGCAACGAAAGGCACTCGGGGATAAGATCATGAAGAGAAAGTGAAACTCAGGACATGAACATTCGAAACCGTAGCGGATTACTTGGTCTACTAAGTTTACAAACAATTTAAAAAATTGCCTTACGATTTCTTAGCTAGTAAAATGAAAATTCTAGTTAAGTATCTAGTGTTATCTAGGTTAATACTTAGAAGATCCACATATAATTAAAATACGTTAGTTTCATGAATAAAATATGGTTGCTTTTGATGGCTTTTACAATAATACCCTTGTGAAGGTAACATTAATCTCTCTGTCTGTGTGACTAAAACGGTTCTAGAAATCGATATATCGTTATCGTCAAGTTAAAGTAAACATGTATTGTCAATTATCAGATAAAAACATCGAAAAACCACACGCGAACATAATATGTTGAACATGCGACCGGCACTACATAACCATCCACTTCAATGTAGGACAATTCGTGTTAAATCAAATTGTTATCTAGAAAACGCCTTATCTGTAGGTAAAGTGAGGATCATACCAGTCACCCACCATGTATAACATAACACAATTCAATTATTTCCTAATCAAATAGGTGTTGAAACACAAACCTATACCATGCATGCCTAGTACATCATTAAACAATTTCCAAGCAGTGCATTCCTAGCTTGTTATATATTTCCAATTTTTTACTGTGTTGTAGAAACTAGTCTATAAGAAGTTAAACACCTTTCAAACATTTTCAAGTGTGACCCTAACCAAGAGACGGCACGCTAATCTTTGCGATAATAAGCAGACGTCTTTTGTTTGCAATTTTCGAGCATTCGGCAACTTCGTGCCAATGACGGGACCTAGTTAGTAGTTACCAGGCGAGGCTGGCGGTGGCGGTTCTAGCAATAATAGCAGCGACACGCCCGGCAGTCGGTCAGCCGCTCCTCGCGCGCTCTCACGTATTCAGTCGCGGCAAGCTACGTCCGCTTCGGGACTGCTCTGCGCAATCGAAACCTCAGTTTCCGCACAATCCAATCATTCAGTTTCTCAGCTTCAAGACCCAACTCTCGCTCAACCTTGCTGTTTAAAACGTATGAGCTTCGTTCCGAAATTTTGCAACATTTCGCGAGCCGAGTGCCGCCAAACCAGAAGGTTGCCAAAACAACGTCTATTGCAAAATAACAGACTCCTAAAGTAGATAATCTTTTAATGCGATTGCGGAATCGGTGTTATAAACGTGATGTGCTAAAGCCTGAACGGACAATACGAACCTGCATAATGTTGTCGATGGATAACTTATGGTGCGGATCGGAGGGCGAGCTATCGACGCTGAGGTTGTGCAAGAGTGCAGTAGACAGGCCGGAGTACCGGCTGACGAGGAGAAAGCCCTCGAAGAGTCTCATCCCTCAAGCCCTGCTGCACGCCCTGCCTGATCCTCAGCCCAGGACGCACAGAAGACAAAGGTCCGGCACATGGCCGTAAGTGATACAATATTGTATCACGATTACTAACTATTAAATGTATTTTTAACATTCTGATACTTATCATAATGCTGTCGATCATGTATTTGTATACCCTGAATTACTATGAATTTTTTTTTTACCTTAACTCAAATACATGGTCGATACAAATCTCAGAATTGTTCGATACTTGATTCACATAATTACTTGTTCCAGCAATTGTAAGTCGTGGTGCTGTACAGGAATCTATAATTATAATTACTAGTGGTCGCTCATTGCTCGAAATTCGACCATAATTAAATATGATGTATTTTTTTTATGCATAATATAAAAAAAATATTAGCATATATAAACTTTTAGTGTGCGAAATTTTATTCTCCTCCGCCCGCGCAATTTTCGTAAAAAGGGGTACAAAGTTTTTGCTTCACGTATTGATACATAGATTCTATGGTGCTGTCAGAATGCAGCATTAGAGGCTTCATTAAAATGCTATGTACATTATTTAAGTTATCCAATAATTTGACTGATTATTACCTGATTATACTAAAGAGGCTAATGCCGTTAACGTTCTAGTCTCTTGACATGATTAGCATAGCAGTGAACCTAGTTAGACCTGTTGAGCTTGTTCATATGACTGCTGTACTTAATGACAATTTAATAGATGTGCAGTTAGTAATCCAACCTTAGAAGATTACTCATCACTACATAGTATAAAACAAAGTCGCATTCCGCTGTCTGTCTGTCCCTATGTATGCTTAGATCTTTAAAACTACGCAACTGATTTTGATGCGTTTTTTTTAATATACAGAGTGATTCAAGAGGAAGGTTTATAGTATAATACATGCATAATATAGTAGATAAACACTGATAATTTTAGAGGTTTCCAATTTGGTGTCGTAAATAAAAGATAGATCAAAATAATGTACTACAGTATTGTACACCCTCAAAAGGTCTACAAAAAAGTCGCGCGAAAGATCATCTAAAAATCTCAGGGTTATTTCGAGATCATTAAGTCGTCAAAGAACATCAATATACAAGCCACACTTTTACATCCTCAGTTAAATTACGACGACCTCTGTGGTGCAAGGCCCGGCTGTGTGGCCCGGCTGGGACGCAGAAGGTTGCGGGTTCGATTCCTGCCGCTTGACAAATGTTTGTATGATCTGCATGTATTTATCTCAGGTCTGGGTGTTTCTATGTATAATAATGTATGTATTTACAAAAAAAAGTATATAAATAGTATCAGTCATGTGGTAGATACTTATAACACAAGCTCTACTTATTTTGGGGCTAGATGAGGCTGTGTGAAATGTCCGGAATTATTTATTAATTATATTTGTTTATTCATATGAAAGTAGGCAGTATTGGCTGGCCTGTCAGCTCAATTGCTATTAGCTCTGCGGTAAAGGTTCGAATCCCGCCCAGGAGAAACAGTTGTTCGATGAACAGAAGTGTTTGTTCTGTGTCTGGTTGTTATAAAGTATCATAAGCATGTATCTAGAGATATGTAAGTACTAGTTGCTGTCCGCGGCTTCGCACGCATGGTACCTACATAATAAGTAGCCTATGTCCTTCTCCAAGGTCCTATCTATCTCTATACCAAAATTCATCGAAATCGGTTCAGCTGTTTAGGAGTGAAAACGTAACTAACAGACAGACAGAGTTACTTTCAAATTCATAATATTAGTAGGGATAAGCTATGTTTAGTTTGGGGCTAGATGTTGTGAACACGGTCCACTAATATATATTTTTAACCGACTTCAAAAAAAGGAGGTTTCTCAATTCGACCGTAGGTATAAAAATATTTGTTTCAGTGCGTTGGCGCATATTTTTATTTTATTATTATTTT
Organism: Lampropteryx suffumata; assembly: GCA_948098915.1. NCBI lineage: Eukaryota > Metazoa > Arthropoda > Insecta > Lepidoptera > Geometridae > Lampropteryx > Lampropteryx suffumata. The sequence continues at coordinate 5,708,454 of OX402564.1, read as the reverse complement.
TTACTTTTTAGTTTCGTGTTTGAAGTCGGTTTTTTGTTAAAATATAAGATAAGATAAGATAAGATAATGTTTATTTACCAAATAAATTTCACATAAGTACATATTACACGTTACCGGTGATCCCCGCACTAGGCCAGGCCTGTATCGCGTGAGATCGGTCAAGCAAAAAGAGATTACCTAACACAAAAGTACACATAACAGGGCAGATAAACAATAGTAAAATAAACTTAAGAAAACTATAAAAAAATATATTGAAAATAAAATTAAACTAAGTAAACATTACAAAGAAATTATTTATTTATATTACATATCAAAGATAGACAGTAACTTATTCTACAACTCTACATCCTATAATACTGCATCGTAGGTACTGCAAATTTACTTATATTATTTGCCCCTCTTTTCTTCCGCGCACAGGCACCCTTTCCGCATTGATAGATAGATAGATAAAAAAATTATTTGGTACTACAGACACACATACAATTTACATTTTAAACATAAGTAGGTACAATTAAATAGTGTAGGTAAATTTGTGTGTGCTGCAGCACGACAAAAAGGCCATGGCTCAGTGAAATTTTTTGCTTAAAAGCAAAAACACTGATTTTCAGCCAAAACCTGAGCGTGAGCATTGGTGCTAAACCACTGAACCTAAGGATGCCAATGCATAACTATGGTTTCTACAGTCTCGCTGCATATCACCGGCGACCCAGATATGCCATGATGCGTTGAAGCAACCTTCGACTTTTCGTACCTACTGTACCGACTGGCAACAAAGTTTGACTGACCATTTAGTTACTTATAATTTTAATTGTTCGTCTGTCACCTAATTTCGAGCTATGGGGTAGACCTGCCCTGCGTAAGGGCAGAAACCATTATATAAAACTAGCTGTCCCGTTCGAGACTTCGTCTCTCAAATCAAATTAAAGTCAAATCTAAACCATTCTCGAATCCACTTAAACACACACACCACATTTCATCAAAATCCGTCCAGCCGTTTAGGAGGAGTTTAATTACAAACACGCACAGAAGATTTACATATTAATAGAAGATAACAAATGACGAACGAAAAGATACGACTTTGCGACGTACTATAAACACTTGACACTAGCAAAATTTACTTTATTATGAGTTGACACATGCCATTAACGGAGAAGAAGAAGGGCAGAAACCAGTGGCTAATATTTAAAATAGCTTGTAGGTAATTCGGCATGTATTTGTATTCAATTTATCCAATATACTTGCTTTAGATGACATGACATAGAAACACATACAGTTCCTACAGCTAGTAAAATATCATAATAGGCAATTACGATTCAGGTATTGTATGAATGAATAATGGATTAAATGATACGATTACAAAAATGTTCTTAGAAAACCATTATTTAATGGTTCTAAATGACATGCGAAAATACATATTGTTAGAGGATATTGTGCGATACTGTTGATATTTTCGCTATCATCGTTTCTGCTTCATCGCTACATTGTCAATGTTATTCAATAAAGTTTAGTTAATTTGTTTAACATTATTTATCGCAACTTCGTTCACGCGTTTTAATTAAACACTTCTATCACAATAACATAAAAAATAAAGATTCCGACGTATTGAGAACCTCCTCCTTTTTGATAAAGTCGGTTACACATCCTATCTATACCCTATAATTCCCAGGCCTTTGTGGAGTGGAAAATAATGAGATCTCCAAACCGAAGTCTAATAATATTTATTTAATATTATTGTTAATTATTTGATTAACAAACGGTGCTTAATTAATAGAATAATTCAAATAACGTGCGGAATTGCACGTTTTTCAAAAAATAAGTTTTGTATTGTTTTCATGTAATTGTTCAAAATCCATCTAGCGAAGGTAGTTAAGTACATTCTGAAAACGCTTCGATAGCGCGTTCTAGGATTTGGTGATTTTTAGCAGCGCCATCTAGTTCTGAATTAAGTAAACTTAACACCGTAACAAAATTTCCGTGGCTTGTATTATTGTTGCTTTATATTGTACTATTCTATTGTATCGCAAGCGTGATAACTACATAAAGAATACTTTTATTACTTTTTTACCTGTCTTCCCCAAAATACAATCTGTCTTCATATCAAATTTCTTTAAAACCCGTTCTGCCGTTGAGGCATGAAAACGTAGCAGACAAACAGACAATTTTAAATTTGTAATATTACTAGCTTCTGCCTGAGGCTTCGCACTCTTCATAATAAGTTGCTTTTAGCATAAAGGTCACAAACTATATCTATAATACTAAGTTTCATTCGAATCCGTTTAGCCATTATGGCGTCATCGAGCCACACACAAATATATAAAGTTTGAGTGGATATCCACTTAGGCCACTATCCTTATTACGTTTCCATTATTATGAATTTTCGCTTTTATATGATGGCGAAAAGGAACTACAGTTTGTGCCTTACATTGTTGTAAATAATAAGATATACCTATATATAAACATACAAATAAAATTTTCATTGCGTCTCGCTAAAATTCAAAAATGGTTCGACTGTTTTTTAACACGTCTCAATACTGATTTACAATCAAATAAATTTTAGGTTATACAAAGTTCACTGGGTCATCTAGTCTAATATAAATATTTGTTTTATATCTTTTGAAGTGTATTCATTTTCATCAGAGATAGAATTTCAATTTCAATAAAGTAATTCGTATTACCATCTTTGCATTGTTATTATATTATATTTTCGCTATTTTATTATTTGTTAGGTTATAGCCAGCCAGCATTATAATCTTGGTCGTGGAATTTTTGAAGGTAAACTTTTAGATATCTAAACACTACATTCCTTCGTTATAGCCAGGTTGTGGGATTGCTCCTGAGTTATTCATAACTTCGATCAAAGAATGCGCATTACTTATTAAACAATACGTGCTTCCTGTAAACCATAGTATAACACAAAACCTCGTAAAAATAATTGTGCACTTATTGAATAGTTTACATGTGTTGTGCTGAGTTCTAGAATGGGCATACATTTTAAGACACTGTATTTTTGCTGAACATACTCTATCCTACAATCTTCTTCTCTTCCTATAATATAATAATAATAATACCGGAAATTTCACACAGCATCATCTGGCGCCAAAGTAAGCAGAGCTTGTGTTATGGGTACCACATGCCTGATATACTACTTATATACTTTTTTTTTTAAATACCTACATATTATACATAGAAACACCCAGACCCGAGACAAATACTTGCATATCATACAAACATTTGTCCCGCGGCGGGAATCGAACCCGCAACCTTTTGCGTCTCAGCCGGACCTAAGCCCACTGCGCCATAGAGGTCGTCATGATGACATCTGTATGACATTTTTGTCAATATCAAACCATTGTTTTGACAAAATAACAATCGATCTTCATTTGTCTATTCTAAACCTCATCACGGAATGACTGTCGATAATTTTCTGGGATTTTTTGTGGTAATCATAATAGCAACTTAGTACACTTTTATTCTTTCTACTGTTAATTTAATATATTTAAACAACACATCAGCAAGTGTTTGTTTATAAGTAGACCTTTAATTTGCTAGTACATAGTTGTTGAGATTTAAATTCGAGCTGCAAGTTTAGCCGACGAGTCTCGATCAACATCAAAACATCTTATCTTACTAATATTATAAACGCGAAAGTTTGTATGTATGTTTGTTACTCTTTCACGCAAAAACTACTGAATGGATTTTAATCAAACATTACAATAATATAGCTTACACATCAGACTAACACATAGGCTATAATTTATAAAGATATTGTGTGAATTGTTCAAAATATAACGATAAGTGCCAAGTAAGTAGGAAAAAATTCTGCCATCTGCGAGCTATTCTGGCGTGCGCTGCAAAAATCGTTATCGTTAGAATTACACGAAGTACTAATCCCGCGCAGACGAAGTCGCGGGCACCAGCTAGTAATATATAATTACGTATTAAAAATTAAAAAGACAACCGATTTCATGATAAAAAAGCTAAATATCAGAATTTCGTTTCATCCAAGCAGAGGACATATAAAAATCGTTAGAATTACACGAAGTACTAATCCCGCGCAGACGAAGTCGCGGGCACCAGCTAGTAATATATAATTACGTTTTAAAAATTAAAAAGACAACCGATTTCATGATAAAAAAGCTAAATATCAGAATTTCGTTTCATCCAAGTAGAGGACATATTTTTTCAGTTTTTTTGATTTAAAAATCTAACTGCTGAACCGATTTGTATGGGAATCGGGAATCCTCCTCCTTTTTTGAAGTTAGTTGAAAATAGAGTCGCCGCGTCTGATTGTATATTGTACGCAGTAAACTGAAAAACTACGGATTTTCATACGGTTTCTTCCAGTTCACGGAGTAATTTATGAAGTATGTTTCGGTTTAAAATTCACCCGTACGTAGTTGGGTTGCTAGTCTCAAATAAATAAGTCGTTGTCTCATAAATAACTTTTTCTTTTCAATATTTTTCATAACCTTTCATAACCTGCTCGATTTATTGCTTTGATAATAATTAATTATTATTGATAATTATTCCCGTAAGTAAACAGTCCATAAATGTGTGCTATGAGTTTTCGGGCTTTTTTACTCTCGATGCAAATTGGGGTGTTATTTGTTTCAGGTGTATATCACGTGTATCTATATTTGTGTGTGTAGCATTGTAGCTCTCAAATGAATTAACTGATTTTGGATTTTATTGTTTGAAAAGTCTACTTGAAAATGTTCTTAGCTACGAGTATGATCAAGAAAATCTGTTTAGTCGTTTAAAGATCATCAGCTCTTTTCTGCTTGATAGGGGTGCAAGCAACTTCCACAGGTCTGATCGATTCGAAATTAGGTATCAGTGACCTTGACCTGATGCAGCATCATCACGTGGAATCAAAACATCAATCAGAGACATTGTGTTAGGGCTTATTGAAATGGTCTCAATGAATATGTTAATGTAGATTATGTTTTTTTTTTTTGTTAAGGAGTTTTATAAATTACGACCTTCTGCCCGCTGCTTCGTACGCCGTTAAAGTTGATCTGTTCTGTTGATCCGCCGCGCGATTATGGAACTCTGATACTATCAAAACAATGATTACTAAAAGCTTTCAGTGACTATTTATGAATTGGTATTACAGATATTTGATGTTGATTGTAACACATGCTATCATATGAATAGAAACTGAGGTAGAAACCGAACATGCGTTATACCAATCCATTTAATGCATGCCTTAATAATCGAATCTGATAGACATTGATTGTATCATTAGTTCCATAATTGCCATACTGATCGCTACCAAACTTCACAGGATAAACCCGCTAGGCCAATATGAAGATTTCCTAAAAATTTCATCGAAATCGGTCCAGCCGTTTTCGGTTTCGCCTTTTATATATTTAGATTAATTAATTAAGATTAACAATATTTGTTGATATAAAACTATTTTGCACGGGAGCTGATGCCGGCTATGCAATCTGATTCGGTTATTATATAAGAGTATTTGACGTCAAATCAAGGTATCCCCTGTGATTCGTACTAGGCATATGTATTGTATGTAATTGGTTCTCGCACGACTCTTTGGGTAATACCAGACTCCGGCTGACATCCGGGATGGTCTATTTATAATGTTATTGTTATGAGATGAATAGTAGATGTACCATAATCGTCTGTATGTGTTATTCACTGTTCAGTCGGTGTATTGTATGTTTCGATAGTAACTATATAATTATCTATGAGTGTATTTCATTTGACGACCGCTGAGGTCCGGCTGAGACGCAAGGGTTGCGGGTTCGATTCCCGCCGCGGGACAAATGTTTGTATGATCTACTAGTATTTGTCTCGGTTCTGGGTGATCCTATATAATAATCCCTAGTAATAATAAATGCGAAAGTAACTCTGTAGGTCTGTCTGTCTGTCACGTTTTCACGCCTAAACCGCTAAACCGATTTTGATGAATTTTGTTATAGAGATAGATGGGACCTTGGAGAAGGACATAGGATGTAGGTATTTATAATAAAAAAAGTAAGTATGTAAATATGTGGTCACCATAACTCAATCTCTGCTTACTTTGAGGCCAGATGATGCTGTGTGAAATGTCTGGTATTATTTATTTATTTCATAGTAGGTGCTATGTTAATTTAAAAAGAGCCGTCGAAGGTTTGTGTGTTTAAGTTCACATCATCTTTCGGTTTACGTCATTATGTGTGGTGTAATGTTGTGCGTGATAGGTATGCCGTTGTATATATTGCCTTGAAAAAATATTAATATAGTGTATTAAATACCTGCCACAGTTATATGTATTATTTCTATACTAGTTTTGTTTGTAGCCCTTGTTGCCATAGAAATGAAACCGTGACCACATTAACCATCAGTAAAACTCTAATTCAATGTATTTTATAGCTAACCATAAACTGAAACATATCGTTTTTTTGTTTTTTCTTAGATATACAAATATATACAAAACCAGTTGTTTCTTAGCTATCATCTTGTCATCGTTTGGATATAGATAAAAAGATTTATCGACAATAGCACATTGAAGTCGAGGCTGGTGAAGATAGGAAAAACTAAAGAACATATACATTTCATATCATTATGTAACCATGTTATACGATTTCCAAATTTTAACCACATTTTATAATATGAAAAGGAACTTTCAAGATCATCTTGTTTGTTTATTATATTGGCTGCCGATATACTTGTATCACTAGGAGACAACACAAACATTTGGCCATGATTAAAACTAAAAGTGATTAAACGCTCATACAAATTTGTGTTTTGTAAGTTAACTTTCCTTCTTTACACCACATCCTGATAGATAAGCGCAAATGTAGAATGACCGGAATATTATCAACCTAGTTACAATAATGGCTAGCTACTGACAGTGCCTTGTCAGTATATATGTATACAAAAATCTAATGTATGCCCTAAAAAATGTTCATTTGTTTTAAAAATAAATGGGATAATCATAGTATTTATACTAGAAATAAAGATAATCTCGCTGTTCCCACAGTTAGGCTCGCTAAAGTTAATAAATCTTTTATAGGGCAAAATGTACGCTTTTTTAACAAGGTCTTAAGCGACGTGTTAGATTTGTCGATTGGCAAATTTAAGAATGTAATAAAACAGAAACTGTCTCTTAGAGCATATTAGAAATTACAGATTATTTAGATGACAAAAGGATGAATCTGCTCCAACTCGACTCGGCATCCGTAACAAAATTGACAAGGATCTTACAAAAAAGTGTTAAGACCAGATGAGTTTCGTGCCAGATTCTTCTTGAACTGGATTTAAGGGGAACCAACACCTAGATTCACTAGCATGTATTAAGACGATTCAAAGTGGTCCTTTTAATTTTAATTAATAAAAATGTTTTGACGTCTACTTTGATTTGCTAATTTATTGTTTCATTAATTAATTAAATCTGATGACATTAGAATGACAAGGACAGATCATACTTAAAAGCCACGCTAGCTAATTATAGGATAGAGTGTAAGTCTATGTAGGTACCTTAAACTCTGAAAGAAACTGGATCTGCATTCATTTCTTTAGCATGTTTCGTGCTTTGTATCACAAGTGGCTTATGTTGATTATTGCTGTAAGCGCTTACTGTCTTACAATCATTCATTCATTCACTTAACAATACGAACGGTCCTCGATTATTTCTTAATATGTTGTATTTATGTTATATTGTTTTAGTATCAATAGTTAGGGGGGTCTTCGTCGTTATCTCTATAAACAACCAATATTATTTGAACTCTTGACTCGCAGTCGTCTTGACGTCAACACTTTTAAAGATTATAATTCCTATTAACACCGTTTCGTTTTGTATTCCAAGTATTCTTTGTCTGTGTAAGTCTTTGTCTGAGAAAGTTCTAGAAAACGTCTGTAATCGCGAGAGTTGTTTTCTGACAAACTTTATAATTATACATCTTTGAATAAAAATAAAAATCGTTTGACAAACGTTTCGTCTTACTAACAAAGCGCTTATGGCATCGCCATTGATTCATTTGTATTACTTTTTTCTTATTCTTTGGAATTCCAAAACACCCTCCTATCTTAACAATCCCTTGTCTAAATGCTGCAGTGATTTTTTTACTACTTCGTAATCGATTTAGTAATTATACTGCCGGCAAGCACCCTTTAGATAATATATAATTTTAGAGTGTTCAAGAAAGATATCTAGCGTCATACAGTTGTGCTTTGACGTCTATACGACAACGAATGCATTTACTTCATTTATATTTCGTGCCGGTCTTATCTTTCTAACTTTCTGTCGTGTCGAAAGTTATGGTCAATGCTATATAAGCGCTTCGCAATTAACTTGTGAACTTGAGCAACTTTCCACCCTTCCACACCGGAGGCTAATAATCACCTCGCACCGGTTTCTGATGAAATCACAATGACGTATTTCGGTCAATGCTACTGTGTGCGGTGTGTTCATCTAACTTCTAATGGTATGTACGTCCAAATTTACTGACCAAGCATTATATAATGGGTTTCAAGCCAAGTACGAGTTTCTAACTGTACCCAAGTAAGTATCAATAAAAATACTGATAATAGATAGTGTACACATTATCTAATAATATGGCATAAAGCTGGTTGTCTGTTAGTACCTACTTTGATCGGTTATCCATGCAGTCTGAATATCCAAATACTGAACACTGTCATCTCGGCATTGATTTCTTATTTAACACGCGCAAATTAGTATTTCAGATAGTTTTTCCTACTTATATCGGTCAATGTCGGTCGACTGCCGTCGAACCCGCATCCATCGACACTGATAGACAATGCTGATTCATAGAAGTTTCCAATACCTGCAAATGCGATACGATCGCCAGAGTAGGAATAAATGAATGAGAAACAAATCGCGTGTTGTTCTGATAGAGGTTCCTCACATTTAAGAGTAAACTAGCCGATTATCTTTCTACACAAACGTCGAAGAATTATCACAACACCGTCTGATGATGAACAACCGAAACTAAGAGTAATATTAATTTGTCTCGTCATAATCTATGCTTGTGTCACAACCGAATCCTAAAAAAATATGGGTTTGAAAGATACAAGCCTCAAAAAAAATTTTGTGTGACTTGGGCGTAAATAAATAACATACGGAGTTCGGAAACTCCAAAATGATTCCGATACAAGCATAGATAATTTATTCAAGAGCTCAAATTACTTTATTTGGAATATATACATTCAGTAGTTTATTCATGAGAGCCTTGAGCCACGCGTTTTATGTAGAAATCAGACTAATCTAATCATATGATAAGAAATCTTAATCATACCATTTTCTTACTGCTTCACTCTCCTTAGTTCACATCTATCCTTTTCTCACACTATGCTCGGTGAAATAACATGCATTTTTAACCGACTTTAAAAAGGAGGAGGTTCTCAATTTGACTGTATAATATATTTTTTTTGTTTATATTTGTGACCTCATAATAAACCGTCATTTATAAACCGATTTTAAAAAATCGGATATCATGTGAAATGATATACTTCCCGATTAGTCTATATAAATTTCAAAAAATCGGTTCAGAATTTAGGTTTGAAAAAAAAACAGATAATAATTATGCCGTTCACTTGGATGAAACGAAATGTTGATAATTTGCTTTCCTGCAACTTTCCAGTGGTTTAGTGGAAAAGTGGTTTAAGAATTTCAAAAAAAGACTCTATTCGGTTCTCAATTCGGTTGTATTTTTATGGGCTCAAATTTCATTCAATGAAGTCGTGTTTTCTTTTTAGTTTTCAAACGTAATTATTTATTATAGCTGCGCCTATTGACGAGTTTGTGCATAAACATTAAACATTATAAATACATTATAAACATATAAAATAGATAAAACGTGGCTCTTTATTGGTGCGCACAATTTCAAAATAATCTCGGTGCGACGCATTGTGGACGATCTGCTTTTTATGTAAATGAGACCTTAGGCAGGCATTGGTTGGAACGTACAGCGTCGGTTCATGATAATCGCTCGGCGATCGCATCAAGGTCAGAACTGTCACTTCTGACAACACAGAACGCCAAGAGTCATCTTCCTACAGCCGCCATCGCCAGTCGGCATCCAACGCCCGCGGATCTCACCTCACCTCACTGTTATCTCAAGTCGTGTACATTCCTTCAATGAAAACGTTTACTAAGTTATCTTGTATCACTTAACTTATCAACATAGTATTATGCTATGAAAGTGTGTGTAAACAATTTGAAATCGACCATTGAATAAACAATTACGTGCATGTTCGTTATTTCATAAAGTTGTAAAAAACCATGTCGTTGTATAAGAATACTTTGCGGAGGCAATTCTCCCATGAGTCCGGCAAAACAGCACTCGTGAGGGCTAAAGAGGAGTTTCTTGACAGAAGGTATGTTATTATATATGTATGTGGAAAAGTGCTTTGCTTTCGTTTCATGAAACATTAATAATATTTTATTAATAGAAACTCGATTCCATAATCAATAATATATATTCCAACAATAAAACGTGTTACAATTACATTACAACAAAATATTACTAGAAGTGTATTTCCTGTGTTAATAGTCTTAAAAATCTATACAATACATATTTAGTAAAATAATAACCAGGAAAATAGTTGAATTCATTATTGACCCAGAAATATACGTTCACAAATTGTTACTTACTTGTACAATACAATATTTCAATGAAGTTAATGTTAACATAAACTTCAGCTGTTGTTTTCTCTCCGATAAGCATTTGTAACATCGATAACGCCGCTTTAATCCCATTCAATGTTTATAACTAGATTAATCATCTTTAGTCGAGCTTTTTCTATAATAGGTAAGTTAGAAATGCTTTTTTTTACTTCATCTTGCGTGTCAATGATACAACTAAATTCGTTTTGAATAAAATACTGCCACTCTCACTTCATCGTCCGTGGCGTCCATTAGGTCGTCCCTTGTGCAGGTGTAAGTGCACAAAAGGCAGGCGAGTGGATGACATCGTTTGGATGTGAGCTCCGCAGTCGCATTGGGCACAAGCAGAGTCGCGATAGCCCCATTTGCACATTTTTTACTAAACAACGAAATAAATCAAGTATTCAGACAACCGGTCGAGTGCAGCTAGCCCGCAATATTAGATATATATATACAGAGTGCATCCAGGCATGTGTAATGTATGTAACTATTAAAAAAAAATGCTGGACACAGCATCATCTAGCCTCAAAGTAAGCAGAGCTTGTGTTATGGGAACCAAATGACTTTTTATTTTTTTGTAAATACATACATATTATACATAGAGAGCACTAGTAGTATAGTTGTAGTGGCCCCGCTTTCCGATCCAAAGGTCGTAGATTCGAATCCGGTCGTGGTCGCAGCTATAGATTGTTCTATTCGCGTGAAGGAACCGGCATTTCGTATAACCCAAAAATTTCGAAGACATGTGCCAAGTGCGCGAAACGAACCTCTGAAGCGCACTTGAATCCTTTCACCACACTCGTTTGAAATAACGAGTGCCACGATTAGAACAACATAGAATACATAGAAAAACACCCAGAACCGTGACATATATTTTCATACTAACATTTGTCTCATATTAGGTGTTTATTTCACTTCACTAACCAGTCGTGTTATATAAATTTAAAATTTCAATTTTAATTATTTACCTTTTTCTTCTACATTCGTATGAGTCAGCGTTCAACTCTGGTAATAGACATAATAGGTCTCGCGAAGGACATCATGGCCAAACAATTTTTGAAAAGCTGGGACCACCAGCTTAACGCGTCTGGATCTGGAATCTAGACAAGATCCACTTTCTGGTAGTGTTCACGCCTGCTCAAGTATCAAATTGTATGGATATGACTAGCTTGTAGCTGGGACCACCAGCTTAACGCGTCACCATCTGGAGACCTTAGACAAGATCCACTTTCTAGTAGTGCTCACGCCTGCTCAAGTATCAAATTGTATGGATATGACTAGCTTGTAGCTGGGACCACCAGCTTAACGCGTCACCATCTGGAGACCTTAGACAAGATCCACTTTCTGGTAGTGTTCATGCCTGCTCAAGTATCAAATTGTATGGATATGACTAGCTTGTGATAAGTGACGTGACTGGCTGGAGCGTGACTGCTGCTGTCATTTCCTTACAATTTAGTCCCGCAGAGGCGTTAGTTGATTCTACGTTTGTCATTTCATAAAGTTTAATAATATTTTTTCTCGTTTTATTCAGTAATCTTAGCGGAATTTTAATGAATAAATTGTAACTACATTGGACTAGTATGGACAATTGAATTATAAGTGTATTATAGTACCATGTGATTTGAACGCCGAGGAATCCTGAAAAAAATCTAGACGGCCATTCCGTGATGACGTTTAGCATTGACAAATGACCACCGACTAAGACTTTATTATCAAACCATCACTTGACACTGGCAAAAATTTCGACAAGACAGATGCCATTATAGGAAGCAAATAAATAGAAGAGGCGTAAGCGTGAAGAAAAACTTAAGTGTTAGGTATTTGTCTTGACCTCCAGGTATACGACACACAGCGATTCTTAATTTCTTATATTTTAACCAGCGCTGCTTCCCACGAATGTGTGAAGCTGCTTTGACGCTGAGACTAGACCTGTTAGGCCCACACGACACAGAGGGTATTGATTAGCACTAAACTACCAAATTATTACCTACTGTTTTTTTTTTATTTATTTTGTTCTGTTTCTAAATGACTTTATCTATAACGTTATTTTGTGTTGTCTCGTGATTTGTGTTCTCTATGTGTTGTGTGTCAAAATATTTTATAATTTTCATATAAGATTAACGAAGTTTGCTCAATGCTTTGCTTTATAGTAAGAGATCACTTGAAATCCCTTCATAACAGAAAAATATATCTAATTGTACCGACTGCAGCGCCATCTGCCGGGCTGATTTGTGAATCTAAACCATCCAGGGCGCTACCCAAACGCATAAAAAAAAATCATTCAAATCGGTTCAGCCGTTTTAGGAGGAGTTCACACTTCACATACACACGTACAGTAGAATTATATATATAAAAACAACAAATTATGAACTACAAGATACGACTACACAATAAACACTTCTAAGTACCTAGACTTCACATTAAGTAGGTACATCGTATTATTATATTAATATAATACACTTATCGAGTTTTGGTTGGGTTATTTTATAGTACATACCTATCTAAAGGATGAGCGAGTCCCGATATCATGTTTAACGTTTATTTCAGTGGGTAAAATATACATTATTTATGTATACTTACCTATATATTTGTTTAGTAATTATAATAAAGTTACACTTATCTTTCACCACATAGGTTTATAATGTAATTTTTAAATGGTTTTTTCGTGATAATGCTACATATAGTATCTAATCATTATAATTTAGTTATGGTCGTGGTCAGTCTTAGATTCTTACGAACACGACTTCTTTTAACTAAATACCTTTGTATATTACGCTCGGTTAGCCGAGTAACGGTAGCCATGTTTTGTTCATTAGCAAGGTCGGCCAGGTTAATTCAAAACTTCAGTTATATTTAATGTGAATTCATATTATTTCGTATACAGTACGATCGGTGTGGGAATATCGCATCTTCTAGTTCAAAATGGTTGTCTGTAAAGTTGATTTACGGACGATAATTTTACGTGATAACGTCATATGAAAAATTGCATAGTTTTAACCTATTAGATGCATCACAAGCCGAACGCTTAGACAGATCGTGCCTCTATCGCCCGCGCTTTCGCTTGCACGCTCGGCACAGGTCGTTCCACCTGTAAATTTTTCGTGCGTGCAGCCGGCGTTCATCGATTTAAAAGACGTTATCACGCCAAAAAATTTTTTTTTTTAAATGATAATTATGTTGTTATTCGTCTTGTTTATCAATATAGTTTATTGTAGAGCTCATGGAATACTTATAATAATAAATTGGCCAAGCGCATGTTTCCACGCACAGTGAAGGGTTCCGGATAATATGGATTAGAATTACTGGTGGTCAGGTCTCAAGCAGATTCAATATCATTTAGATAGAAAAACGAAATCAGCTTTTGAGGCGCACTTTAATCCATTCACCACCCTGGTTAGAAATAACTAGTGACACGATAAGTAGAAGAAGAAGTTAAAAAAACAATGAAAATTTCTAGGGGCTGTTGGCTGTTTTCTGTGGGCTGTTTATTTTTAAGATTTATAAATCGGACTATTACTTGAAATCTAGTGAAGCCTTACTAGCCGTGGTAATTATTCTGGTATTTTAATTATAATTACAACTAATTTAAGAATATTTCAGGTTTCCCTAAACAGCGGTTTAGCAAGTAGAGGTAGAGCTTAGTGTCGGCATCACTGAGCTCTACCAAAATTTACCACATTAAAGCTTTATTAAACGAATATCTCTCGAAAAACTGGTCAAGAAACCTACTAGTATATCTTAAACCTATCTTACGATATGCCATTATGATGGGATAGTAAAATTAAAAAATAGCCCCAACTTTACATGAACTGGCTGGTATCCTTAATTTTTTTTATGTTTTTTTTTATCACTTTTTAAGGTCTGCTAATACGTATTCCCGGTAAATTTCGTTTGATTATAGCAAAAACTCTGATTAAAGGAGGACAGATAGACAGACATAGCGAAACTATAAGGTTTCCTTGTGGACTTCATAACCCTAAAAAGCGAAAATGAGTGAGTAATACGAGCTTCTGCTTGTGACTTTGACTTTGTAAACTTTGATAACCATGTGCCTCCCTATGGCAATACATTTATAGGGAAAACAATATTTTATTAATATTATTCCAGGCTATTTACTTGTCAAATTTCATTCCAACCAGTTCAGCAGTCAAGACGAGAGCAAGAAACAAACTATATAAACTCCCAAACTTTCACGTTTATAATATTAGTAGAGTTATATGAAGCAGCTAAATAAACGATGTGCTTGTAAATGACGTTACCTACTGTTTATAAATTATAAATTTGCATATTTAATACTACACTGAAACAAAGGTATAGTTTACGTCGAAATGGAGTGAGCTCGTGTCGTGCCAAATGTATTCCATGATCGAGTAGTTCAGGTAATGTTTTGTTTTAACGAACTATCTTCTGTCAGCTTTACACGCGTGGTGTAGTCTTTCCCCGTGATAATCCCAATCTATCTCTTTACAAAATTTCAATTTTAAAAGTGAAAACTTCTTTTAGCGCGGTACGCATATTTTTAGATGAAGTAAAACCTCTGCATTCGCGACACCGTTACCGAGACGCATCCGGCTGCCGCGCTCGCCCCATTTGATTGTAAACCTTAATTCACATGTTTACAGTCTACTTTTGTATGGAGAAGTTTACTGAGTTAGGTTCTTTGATATAGACGCAGCCGGCTGCCGCGCTCGCCTATTTGATTATAAACCTTAATTCACATGTTTACAGGCTACTTTTGTATGGAGAAGTTTACTGAGTTAGGTTCTTTGATATAGACGCAGCCGGCTGCCGCGCTCGCCCCATTTCATTATAAACCTTAATTCACATGTTTACAGTCTACTTTTGTATGGAGAAGTTTACTGAGTTAGGTTCTTTGATATATTATCTACATTCTGAGCAAAAAATATTGCATCATCTGTGTTCGTTCAGTATTTGATTGGCAGTCGCCATAATTACTGATTTTGAAGTGATTTATTACTAAACTCTAACGCGCCAAAATAAGTTTTAACTTCTGTCGGCACTCCCGGAGTGCAACCCGATTTTTTTTTAAATTTCTTTAGCCTAAACATTTGCTTCTAAATTAGCCTTATTTTCAATAACATAAATAGTAGTAAAAGTTATTTATAACTGCTCTGTCTCTATGAAACATATTTTGTACGCGTCGTAATCCGTCGTCACTTCCTTAGCTGCCTGTATTTTTATTTTTTACATTAATTATTCTGGATATTCTGGATTATAAATGTACTGAATATTATAAAATGCAATACATGTTTTACAGTTCATATATCTAAGGACTGTTAATTAAACGGTCTCAACTCATCCAGGTCATCGCCAAAAGGGAGCGTACCCAAGACACTATAGAAAACGCGATGGACTCCTGTAGGGCGAATACGGAACTTTGATACTATCAAAACATTGATACCAATAGCTTTCAGTTACTATTGATGAATTGGTATTACGGATCGCTGCGATTTCTATCGGCTTCTATCGCTAGTTACAATGTGAAGTTAGTGTCAAACTATAACTCGACCAATTTACAAAGTACGATTGTGGTAGGAACCGTGTTTAGCGTACTAAGCATTTAAATGCATCGTATATGATTGATTGAAATAATGCCTATTGCTAATCGAAATTAATAGACATTGATGCCCATTGCTAATCGAAACTGATAGACATTTATACAATATCAAGAGTTCCATAATCGCCCTACTGTTTCCTATTATTCTTTTTCGAATTTTAACCGTCTGGGAATAAAGTAGCTCTTTTCCCTTATTATTATTATTTTTATTAGTCATTTATTGTTTTAATATTTTCACGGGTTTCATAAATGTAAAATTGCTTTTAAATCAACTATGTTCTGGGCAATGTCTGCACTCTACATAAACAGTACTTAAACGTCCATTAAACGTGAATTATGAGTTTTATGTGCCTAAGGTAGCCACACCCTGGTTGCCGGTCAACGGACTAGGACTAGGTACTTTTCCATGATTAATGAGCGTGCCACTCTAGAACAAAGAAATTAAACAACCATATCCATATATTAAAGAATGTTGTGTTAGTTACAACCGCTGGACCGATTTGGATGAAACTTAAAATGTATATAGTTAGTAACTAGGATTAGGATAAAGGCTATCTTTTATCCCGGAGAAACAACGGGAACGGGAGGGCGGATGAGGCCGCGGGTGGCCGTTAGCGCCATCTATCAATATTTATCAGTAACTTTGTTAATCTCTGTTATTATTACAATAAATTGCATAGCTATATTTTTTTTAATAGTCATATTAGTACTTTATTGTTTTATTTGTGAAATTGTAACCGCCCAATGAAGTGGGCACAGGTCAGCTAGTAATTTATAAAACGAATAATACTGTAGTTTATGACAATGCTTAATTTGAAAGCGTTTCTGTTGTGTACATTCACCCAGCCAAGTCTTCGACCTTTTAATAGAACCTTGTCAATAGATTAAAGTCACTGAGGTTTGACTAAAGTGATGTACTTATCCGCTTACACAAGACAAAATAATACGCCTAATTCTTGATCTGAATTTAGGTTTTTGTTCTGGCCCTTATGCTCGCATACTGAAAAGCCACTGAAAGGTTTTTGAGACCCCGTAACCTTCAAAATTTTATGAAGGAAGTGACGTAAATGTCATCTTAGTATCCTTAAAACTTAAGTGGCGATTATTTTTTTGACATTTCATGAAGTGACATAGCTCTATTAATTGATTTTCTAGTGTTATTGTAACTTAATAAAGTGTTACTAACTTCATAGCACAAGTTCAGCTAATTGAAATTAAAGTATTGTGTACTTTCTGATTGCGTGACCGGACAATTTTAAACGTTAGTCCTCGATGACAAATGACGATCGAGTGCGACTTTGTGACCATATATTATAACAAACTAGCTGCTGCCCGCGGCTTCGCACGCGTATTACCTACATAAAAAGTAGCCTGTGTCCTTCTCCAAAGTCCTATAAATCTCTGTACCAAAATTCATCAAAATCGGCTCATCGGTTTAGGCGTGAAAACGTAACAGACAGAGTTACTTTCGCATTTATAATATTAGTTAGATAACCACTTGACATTGAAGACAGGTACCTTTATACGGAGAAGAAGTTATAATCCCCAAATTCTTCCTAAACACATTCAATATTCTCGTTTCTCGTTCTTCATAATACGACCCATAAGATATGATTTGTGTTGAAGGAAGGAATATCGCTAATAGAGTTGTTTGTTACAGGCGAACAAGATCCCTGAACGCACCGTCGCCTATACAGCAATTTGGACCATGCGGGCGGATAATGAAAAACTCAGCAATGGTTATGTAAGTACATCTTATATTATAAGAATTTACTAGATACGGATATCAGGGGATGTCTGAAAATAGTGCTAGTGACGGAAAGTTACAAGCGATAGGCTAACGTGGTGTAAAAAATAATTCCGGACATTTCACACAGCATCATCTGGCCCCAAAGTAAGTAGAGCTTGTGTTATGGGTACCGCATGACTGATATACTACTTTTATACTTTTTTTTTAAATATTAGAGCCCTATAAAAAATATGACAGACGTTAAGGGGGAAGGAGGTCTCAACAGAATGTGACAACAGGTGATTAGGGGAAGGTGAGTCATAAGCTTCGTGATCATATATTATAGAAGGATCTTCAAATATCATGAAATTCAAAAATCTCTATTTTGGAATAGATAACAATGGTACCTATACATCTGCTGAAGTATGATAGGTAGTAAACTATAATAGGTACAGATATAAAATAAAACAAATAAATGTGGCTATGTGTGTGTGTGTGTGTGTGTGTGTGTGAGTGTGTGAGAGAGAGAGAGAGAGAGAGAGAGACGTTATGTGTGTGGTGTGTAGTTTCACAACAATTAATAAATTAATTTAGTGATTATACCCAACATAGCATTTATGATTATGTTTGTATTTTGGAAGAATTCGTTTGAAGTAATTTATGGATGGTCTCTTGAATGTGCTATTGTGTTTCACTGTTTCTTCAATATAAGCTTTTCTTATTGCACTTCGGAACCAAAAGAACGCGGTTGTTTTGCTACTAGCAAGCATACTTGTTGATGTAATCGTGACAGTCCACTTTAAACTGCACACTGATTATCGACGTTGAATAATTACATTACTCCGATTCAATTTCCGTGTACCGTAATACCAATGTAATAAAGGCTAATGTGGAACGTTGTACTTTCCTTGAGGGGCATCGTTAAGTTTCTTTTATCGTATAGGTGAATAATGACGTTTTGTAGACTATACGAATCATATCCATAATTGAATCAAATTCCAACGGAAGACTAGCGCTTGGTAGTCAATGCAGAGTTGGAGCCTTTTTGTGACTTTGTGTCTTTTTATGTAGGTATTGTTTGTAATTATGTTTTATAGATAATTGATTCAGGCGTGACTTTGCGGAAATCCATTACAAAACATTAAATAGATGGACAAATATTTAGTACTATTCCGCCAATGCACCTCCCTCCCCACCAACCCACCACCTCTCTACCAACGTCAGTCTTGGTCGAAGCAACAAGTCTGCAGAGCAGAGTGTTTTTTAGTCGGGGTGCGGAGTGAGTCAAGTGTTCCTGAGGATGCCTCGTGGAGAGGTGAAACATGTGTCGAATTTCTTTGGGAGGTTGCATGTGTGGATTGTGTGTGCTTGCCTTTTGCTAACGCTTTGCATGGCTTTTCAATTGCGGGCGGGAGGGAGGTGCATGCGTCTGCATCGTGTCTAACTCTTTGAGAATAGATTGGTAGAATAGTACTAAATATTTGTCCATCCATTTAATACTATGTTTTATGTAATTTTTCAATCATACCGCCACAAATATATATCTTTTTTCAACTACGTAGTAATGTTATCATTAATGACTACAAAACCGATCACAAAGGACGTATTTTTTTATTAGAACCAAAACAGTGCAGAAATGTTACATGAAATCTCATTATTGCACTGTTTTTTACTTTTTATTTAGATATAAAATGTTTGCATTAGATCAAAAAGATACTGGCTAATAATCAAAATCGGCTGAATAGAACTTACTTGGTGAAAAAAAAACAAATGTCGCGCATTTTGTACCATTGTAAAACTTTGATTCTTTATATTTATAGTTTGAGTAGGTATATTTTATCACAATAGGTAGATTGGTAGTTGAAAGAAAAGTAAATTACGCACCTTGCTAAAGGGAGTAATTAATGCACTCGTGTTAATTCAGTGCCCTCGCTTGCGCTCGGGCACCAACATAATACTCGTGCATTAATAACTCACTTTGCGCTCGGTGCAAAAATCTACTATTCTTTCCTTTTTTTATACGCTTTATATTAGCTTCACTTGTATGTATGTTTGTATATTAGTATGTTAGTATGTTTGTATGTAACCGACTCCTTAGGACGCGATTTTGACCCACTTTAAACGGCCAGATTTTATTCAAATTTAGCACACCTGTCAAAGACCGATGACAATGCAATAATTCGAAAAAAAAAATCCGGTTATCCTAAAACTAAAAAGTAGAAAATAAATAATAGTTAAAAAAAACTAAAAAACACTCTTTATATAAAAAAACCAAACTAAAAAATAGAAAATAAATTTTAAGATATTATTGAATTGATAATCCTTCCACCATGCACCCCACGCTTTTTTGTAATAAAACATTTTTTTCTTACTCACATTTATTAATTAGTTAGTTTTTATTAACTTAGTTTTTTTTTCTACTTTATTTTTATCAAAATAAGGTCGTCCATATTTTAGAAAACTTTAGCTAGTCCGGCGTAACAACAGAATTGCCAGTAAGCTAACTAAAACATTACTCGTTAAACTTTTTTCAGAATTCCTTATTTGAAATAATTTGATCACTTAATTACAACATTTATTATTTTTTGGTTTGTAGTTAAATAAACCGATATAAAGGATAATTTACGACCAATATTATTGAGCCAATCTTAATAATTAATGAAGTTAAATTGAAAAATAAGGTTTGATAAAATACTTTGCTTAAATTGCACCAAACAAATGTTGATCACGAGACGTGCTTTGTTTGGGGACACGATCTGCGTGATCGTATGTTGTAAGTGTACAGTTCATACCACAAAAACTGGTTTTTGAATCACCTACTTGTGCCTATCATAAACCATGTAAAAGAACGGATGACGTCAGAACTTGGCACTAAAGGTTTTCATTGTGCTTTGTTTGCGTTAGACAATTAAAAACGCAAGTCATCGTGAGCTTTGATGTTAATAGTAGCTGAGTTTACCCTTGGTTTATAGCGACATATTGAAATTAATGATACGAAAACAAGGATATAATTAAAAAAAAAACAAAAACGTCGGGTTTGAAAAAGACTTTTATTGCAAAAAGACTTTTATTCCTAATTAAATTTAATCATATAAATTATATATATTTTTGTAATCCCCTATTATTTTCCATAATTTTGATACCCTACTTGATAGGTTTGGTTATTTTTTTATTAACTTACTTATAACTATTACGCGCAAAAAAAAACTATTGCGTGCGTTTTTTTTTTCAACACTTGGACACTTGGGTTTTCATGACGAATATAACGAATTAACGTTAACTGTCGAAATCTATTCAGGCGTTTGGAAGATACGAGGTAATAAAGAAATTTACAAATATACTTAGGTACTGGATACGCACGAAAAACATAACCCTTCCTTAGCAGTCGGGTAAAAAATATAGTTATATGTATTAGTGTCGCAAACATTTTAATAGGTACTTCAGATAGCATTACAGCAAAATTAGTCCTCACTCAGCAGTTTAGGGTAGTCTATAGTAGTGTTTAAAACTCCAATAACGTTGTTTCTACAAATAGGGGTTTTTAGGTATTCTATTAAATATCGGCACCTAAATACTTGCAAAAAAGGTACAGAAGTTGTAAGCGTGATAGTTGCTCTATACCTTTAACTATAGAATTTTCCATGAAACTCATTCCTTGTTTCAGGCAAATCCAAGACCCCGCGTCCCAGCGGCTGACTTGGTACAAGCCTCCTCTCTCCGTGCTGGTCATCAAAAAGGTTCACGACGCCACTATTCTGGCGCCATTCGTGCAGCTGGTACACTGGCTTGTTCATGTAAGTTATGTACCTATTTACTACATTTCAAGATTTTGTGTTTGTAGCCAGCTCGTAAATCCAGAGCTATGATGCAGTTCGGAACCTCACAGTTCTTCGTTTTCCTAGATCCGCCGACAGCCTGTAAATACCGAACTAGAAGAACAGGAGAAGAGAAGTCGAAACGAAGGAATGAATCAGTTATCAACGGTATTATTACTATCTGTGGATATTGTTCATGTTGATTGTACAAAGTAGTGTTGAAGAATGAAGACATGACATTCCGTTCAATCACTTATTGTCTATTTTGTCTGTTGCTCGTATTTGTATAGATAATTAGATACTCACTCAAAACCATCATAGAAATAAGGATAGTTTTTCAGTAGATTGTCGTTCATTCGCAGTGCCTG
Source organism: Lampropteryx suffumata (assembly GCA_948098915.1). Taxonomy (NCBI): domain Eukaryota; kingdom Metazoa; phylum Arthropoda; class Insecta; order Lepidoptera; family Geometridae; genus Lampropteryx; species Lampropteryx suffumata. The sequence continues at coordinate 5,686,334 of OX402564.1, read as the reverse complement.
TGACTAAATTATCTTTAACGGTAGATTTATTTAAATTTTTCATCGAATTTCTTTATGGCATGTATTTGTTCATCTAGCAATTATTCTTGTGTTGATTCATTTATTACTTGATTAATTGATTGACATGGATAATATAAATATCAGAGTGTCATCATTGCATCCATGTGAATTCCTGCTTTTTATACGCTTTATATTAGCTTCACTTGTATTTATGTTTGTATGTTTGTAACCGACTCCTTAGGACGCGATTTTGACCCACTTTAAACAGCCAGATTTCATTCAAATTTTGCACACCTGTCAAAAACCGATGACAATGCAATAATTCGAATAAAAATTATCCGATTATTCTAAAACTAAAAAGTAGAAAATAAATAATAGTTTAAAAAAACTAAAAAACACGCTTTATATAGAAAACCAAACTACAAAATACAAAATAAATTTTAATAAATGCAAGTAAAAAAAAATGTTTTATAAAAAAAAAAGCTTTTGGGGTTGGGTGCTTTTTAAGATATTATAGAAATGATAATCCTTCTTCTCATATCTGTCAATGAAATATTTATAACTATTGACACCATGCACCCCACGCTTTTTTTAAAAAAAAAACATTTCTTTCTTACTTACATTTATTAAAATTTATTTTCCATTTTTTAGTTTGGTTTTCTATATAAAGCGTGATTTTTAGTTTTTTTAAACTATTATTTTTATTTACTGAATACTAGATAGCGCGTTGAAGATTTTTCCCGGGTCAAACCAATTGTCCCGTTATAAAAAGTATTCTATGTCACCCGGGGATAGCTTTCCAACAGTAAAATATTTTTTCAAATCGTTCCAGTAGTTTTTTGTTTATTCGTTACATACAAAAATAAAATAATACAAATATTTCCTCTTTATAATATTAGTGTTGATAACTCTCAGGAAACAAATAAATTGATGCTTACCTACTCTCTGTATATCGCACCAAAACACATAATTTCCAAACTGCCGTAAATACAAAGTTAATACTAATCTGGGTTTAGTAAACTTAGACTACATTGCGATTAGCGACAATGTATGTTTGGTGCAAACAAACTCAATTGTTCCCCTTGTTTACAACTATTTACTGTTTACAATTTACTTTGATTGATCGGCTTCTAATAGATGAAATTAAATATTTGTGTCTATGACATTACTATTTCTGAATCAGTAGCGTCCTCTCGTGGCGAAGTTAAGTCTGAAAAGCTGGGACCGACAGCATAACATCCGTAACATCCCTCCGTAACACGGAAGCGCTCATTTCAACTCTGAAAACAGATTTTATATTTATACTAGCTGCTGCCTGCGGATTCGCATGCGTGGTACGTTCATAAATAGTAGCCCATGTCCTGCCTCAGGATACTATCTACTTTCTTACCAAATTTAATCAAGATCCGTTCGATCGTTTAGCCGTGAAAAGCAGGAAAACAGTCATACAAAAACACTTCGAATCCATACTAATACATAAATTCGAAAGTGTCTCTCTGTCTGTCTGTCTGTATGTATGTATGTATGTTTGTTACCTTTTCACGGCTAATTGGCCGAACGAATCTTGATGTAATTTGCTACGAAGATTGAGTATATCTTGAGGACGGACATAGACTAATTTTTATGTAGGTACCACGCGTGCGAAGCCGCAGCAGCAAAATCAATAAAGAAAACATGTTCAAAGGCGAGCTTTAACCTTTCTCTATTCAACTATTTCAGGATAAAAGCATGGTAGTGTTCGTGGAAGCAGCAGTTTTAGAAGACACGTTACTCAAGGAGTACGGGGACTTCTCATCGGTTCGAGAGAAGCTGATGACGTTCAGAGCCGGCACTGACGACCTGACGGATAAGATAGACTTTATAATATGTTTGGGAGGTGACGGCACCTTGTTGCATGCCAGTTCACTATTTCAGGTAACTCAATCAATCATCATAAGACACTATTTGACTTTTAAAAACGTAATGGATAATGTAGGTAGGAGAAGATAACCTAGACGCATGAGCAGAATCAATAAAACTGATGTTAGCAAACAGCCTGTGTTAGGGGATACTAACATAATTACGTTTTGAAAACAAAAAAGACAACCGACTTCATTGAATATAAAAAAAAATATCCTCCTTTTTTGAAGTCTGTTAAAAAAAACTAAATCAGTTGGCGTGATATTGAGTTATTCGTCCATTTGTCGAGCACATACTTGATGCAAATTTAAGAATTATATGGTTTTCTCATGAATGCCATTGTCAGAGCTGGACCAAATTGGACCAAATAGGACCACACGGAAAGCATCAGCTTTCATCAAAAAAAAATAATCATCAAAATCGATTCACCCAGTATAAGTTCTGAGGTAACAAACATTTAAAAAAACAATCGAATTGAGAACTTTCTCCTTTTTTGAAGTCGGTTAAAAATTGGAAGAGTGTCAACAAAGAATTCTCCTCCTCTCACTAAGGTGGCAAAGCTATTGCGAACGTCGAAGGATGTCGTGCTTTTGCAAGTACCTGGTGTGATTAACGACTTAACAACTCATTTTTAAATTTTATTCATTATGTTACCAGCTAATTTCTCAATTCCAATCTATCCGAACTGCCAAATTTCATGCAGATCGAATTATCGGTTCGATAGTTATCGTCGAATAAACATATTTGCTCGATTTGCTCGTTACAATCAATTATTATTTCGTTTGAACGGTTTCAATTTGAACAAAACATAATTTTCACTCAAAACGGGATATTTACCATGATATATGAGTTTTTCTGCTTCTCGATAGTTTATCTCGTGATCATGGCGCATGCAACTGTGCCGAAATATCGAGAAGCAGAAAAACTCATATATCATGGTAAATATCCCGTTTTGAGTGAAAATTATGTGCAAAACCATGATAGTTTTAAAAGTTGAACAAAACAGTCAATAATAATACAAAATTAAAATTACGTACAGTTAACTGTTTTATTGATTGTACTGTGACTGTAAATAAACTTATTCGTTTTTAGAAAGTAGCTTTCCAAGAAAATACTAAAGTTTAAATTAAATAAATAGAAATGAAAATATCCTTCGTGAGTTGCACTATAGTACATTTTGAGATACACGGGCTTGACTCACGTATTATTTTGTCGATAGGCACCGACACTGTTTCGATTCATGTAGCTAAAGAAATCCGTCAGCAAGCAAACCGCGGACCAAACGACCATGAACAAAATTTGATGAATGTTGTGATAAACTCTACGGCGCACTAAATTATATACAAATAAATAAATATTGTTGAACAATGCACACAACAACATCTAGACGCAAACTAAGCATAGCTTGTATTATGGAAACCAAATGACTGATACTTATATATTTTTAAATACATATGTACTTATGATATTTTATAACACCCAGACACAGAACAAACACCTATGTTCATCACACAAAGGTTTTTCCTGGGGGGGATTCGAACCCTCAAACTACAGCGCAGAAGACAGAGCTACTACTTACGACCTCTGTGGCGCAATAGGCTTAGATCCGGCTGAGACGCAATAGGTTGCGGGTTCGATTCCCGCCGCGGGACTAATGTTTATATGATCTGAAAATATTTGTCTCGGGTCTTGGTGTTTCTATGTGTTCCTATTATATGTATGTATTTACAAAAAAAAGTATATAAGTAGTATACCAGTCATGTGGTACCCATAACACAAGCTCTGCTTACTTTGGGGCCAGATGATGCTGTGTGAAATGTCCAGGGTTATTTATTTTATTTACTACCAACTGTTGGGGCTTCTTCAATGATCAATGCAGACATATAAATTATATTATGAATTATATAAATGATTTTATTACTGATCTTCAAAGTTTAAGATGTGTTTAAAATATAAAGATAAAACTACGATGTCGCACACTCGCGGCCATTACATGAGTCTTAACAGAAAGCGGCGTCCGCGCCGTTCGTATGACAGCGGCGACACTAGCGCCGCCACTAGTGATGGGACTAGTTTCTAGTGATGCAAAAGACCGATTTCTCTACTTTAGTCGATGTCGCGCTGCGACACCAACTGAGCAAACAGTCAAAAATAATATCGAAATCGGTTCGAAGAGTAGATATTCTGACCTATAGTGTGAATTTCCCCACCTGTAAATATTTTAACTGTATATTCTTATTTCCAGCAATCAGTTCCTCCGATAATGGCGTTCCACTTGGGCTCATTAGGATTCCTCACGCCGTTCGAGTTTAACAACTTTCAGGACCAAGTCATGACTGTTTTAGAAGGTAAGCATTTCACTCAAATATTGCATTACTCGTGTTAATGATAATGATTTATACCTAAAGTACGTATTAACCCTTTAAATATCTCTGGTCATATTAAAATGCTTGATAATAATATGTGTATGTCATTAACTAAATTAAAATTGAGGGACCCCCATAGATTATTAATTCCAGTTCGAAAACCCATGTGGTACACAACACCAGCTCTGCTTAATTTGAGGCCAGATGATGCTGTGTGAAATGTCTGCCATTATTTATTATTATTCCTCATAAAATCAAGGTAAAGTAAAAATGCTAAAGTACCTACGTGTCTACGTAGGCTAAGCCGCGTGCAGCAGCTAGATAGTCATAATGTGATGGGGCTAGATTTTTTTTTTATTAGTTACGATTCTTTACAAAAGAAATCATGTTTGAAGCTCTTCATTCCTACAATATTATTGTTAAGACGACCTCTGTAGCACAGTGAGCTAAGGTCCAGCTGAGACGCAGAAGGTTGCGGGTTCGATTCCCGCCGCGGGACAAATGTTTGTATGATTTGTCTCGGGTCTGGGTGTTTCTATGTATAATATGTATGTATTTACAAAAAAAAAGTATGTAAGTAGTATATCAGTCATGTGGTACCCATAACACAAGCTCTGCTTACTTTGGGGCCAGATGATGCTGTGTGAAATGTCCGGGATTACTTATTTATTATTATTAAGTACTATATTTTGCCCCCGTCTTTACACTTGTGGTAACTACATAAAAAGTAGCCTATGCCCCAAGATACAATCTATATCCTAACTAAATTTCATCAACCGTTGATCCGTAAAAACTACAAACAAACAGTCAAGACACGTTCGATTTTATATTATTACCAGCTGCTGCCCGCGGCTTCGCACGCGTGGTACCTCTATAAAAAGTAGCCTATGTCCTTCTCCAAGGTCCCGTTTATCTCTATACCAAAATTAATCAAAATCGGATTAGCTGTTTAGGTGTGAAAACATAACAAACAGACAGAGCTTACTTTCGCATTTATAATATTAGTATAGATAACCCGTGTAACCCCGTTGATTTTTAATTCCAGGCCACGCAGCCTTAACCCTACGATCTCGTCTCCAATGCGTGGTGCTCCGCAAGTCCAGCGACCAAGGCAGCAAAGACAAGAAGAAACCCACCACGATACTGGTGCTCAATGAAGTGGTCGTGGATAGGGGACCTTCACCATACCTGTCTAATATCGACCTGTTTCTCGATGGGAAGCATATCACTTCTGTCCAGGGTGATGGTGAGTTTAAGAATCAGTTGCCCTTGTTTTCATACTGATATTAGTATACCCACTTTCAAAACTTGATTGAGTTATATATACATTTTGATAAACACGGGTTTTTTACTCATGTATTATTTTGTCGATGGAGGCACGAGACATTGTTCCGACAGGTAGTTATAAGATGGATCATGTAAAAAAGCGCTAGGACCAAGACGAGTTTCTTGCCAATTCCTCTCGGGCTTGGGTTAGGATGAATTGGCACCTAAATTCACCTAGTATGTAAGAAGTTTCTAAGTGATCCTTGTGATTGTATTGAATAAAGTATCTTTTGACTTTGACTTTGACACCGTGAACTCGAGTGGCATCTCACGGACCGCAAATCAAACTTGTTGAAGATTGTAGAACAGAATAGAATAGTATTTATTTGCAACAGCATGACACAAACAAGTAAGTTACAGTAAAATAATATCAATAATCGTAATTAAAATGTAAAATTGTCTAGATGAATCGAAACAATGTCGGTGCCTTCATCGACAAAATAATACGCGAGTAAAACCCGTGTTTATCAAAATGTATCATACTGATATTATAAATACAAAAGTGCCTAGACAAATTGCTAGAAAAATTGCTTAGACTTCATTGTAAATATTAACGGGTATTTATCGCGTTTATTTACCTATTATTCCCGACGTTTAAACCTGTCGAAACGTCGGGAATAATAGGTAAATAAACGCGATAAATACCCGTTAATATTTACAATAATGTGTTCTGATCGCGTAAGTTTAAAAAACTTTAGACCTGATTGATTCGAAGTCCTGTTAAATGATATTGTAAATACATGGTAACTTTGACCTGATTCTGCAGCACTACTTTGAATCAGCAGGAATTCCAACTCCTCACTAACTTATAGCAGAGATATTGTGTTTAGGCACATAATACTAATTAGTACAAGTACAGAAAACTTACTCAACGAATACATTTATAAAAATAGCGTCTCTTGACAAATGTTTCAATCTGAAACCCATTGCTACTCCCTTACCGTGTTTGGAAATAGCATATTATGCTGAGATTACACCTTTGTGGTATATTCTTGGTCCTTTTTTGTCCTTCTTCCGCTATTGTATGTTCTTTTGTATTGTTGTGTTTTATGTATGTACTAAGTAAATGTATTTGTTCCTTCTTTTTTGCTACTACCCAACAAAGTACAATTCAGCTCGCACAAGTGCTTAGTGCCTAACATTATATTTACCTACATAGTGCCTCTCTTTCTATTGTAACTCTATTATAATTATTCTATCTCGTCTGGCGCAGCACTTCGACGAATTTTCGACGAATTTTCCCAACACGTTGGGTGCTACAATGGCCTCAATTCAGTTGTTTCGCTAGAGTAACTAAAATTTCCTAAAACAAAAACGATCTTATTTTGTTTGTATTAAAGTCTGAATTAGAATAACATTTTTTAGTGACATTTCCTAAATTGACGTATAACTGACGTGTTTTAGCTCAATTTAGTCATCATGTAAGGAGGTGTTGATTAAAAGTGCGGTTATTTTTCGCAGTTTTTATCAACACCTCTATACATTATTTTCAATAAAGGAATTAATTTGAATAAAACTTACAGCAATAAAACAAAAAATAATTTTAACTTATTTTGGAACTGTGATTTAAAATGGGTACTCTAATTTGAACTTTAAAGGTAGCAAAGTAAGGTCGTCCATATACTAGAAAATTTTAGCTAGTCCGGCGAAACAACAGAATTGCCAGCATTGTCCATGTAACTTCATGCGTTGCCTAATTCGTAATTTAGGCTCATTGGATTGGTCTCAATGGACTGGTCATAGATAGATATTTTATTGAGCTGGGGTTTTTATTTTTATGTTATTCTTCCAGGTCTAATAGTATCAACACCGACTGGTAGTACAGCCTATGCGGTAGCTGCTGGTGCGAGTATGATCCATCCGTCGGTACCCGCGATAATGGTAACCCCGATCTGTCCACACTCGCTTTCCTTCAGGCCGATTGTGGTACCTGCTGGGGTCGAACTCAAGGTAATTTCAACCTTATTTACTTAGAGTAACCTTACCAAATGGGGAATGATCGGCAAAAACGACACGCAGAGTTATTAAGGTCCATCTTGCCCCAACTCATGCACTATGGATGATCTGATGTCTTGCTCGGATAATGCCGTAGATGTAGCTACCTCAAATAGAAAGAAATCCTGATTTTCTTGAGAGGATATATTAGTTTTAGTTTTACTAGGTAAAGAAGTAACAATGAAATGTATTTAAGCTTAAAATGAAAATCATCGTAAAGAAACTGGCACGTCCAAGAACTATTCTGTTATGGATTGAGACCCTGTCATTTTCACTCAAGGATAGGCATAGACAAACAAGAAAGCTAACCGTGATGCTGTGGTACTATCCCTATGATAGTATTATTCACAAAGGCAACATTGTTTGTTTTGTTTGAAGTCAACACGTCTAACTAATCTCGGGCACTAGTCTCTCGAAAAACAGGTCTACAATTTGTAACACGTGCCAAATATTTAGCCCTAAGTGTTTTTAAGAATCTTTGTGATACAAAATAAATCATATTATTTTTAATAGCCTCAAAGTACGCAGAGCTTTTTTGATAAATACATACATCTTACATAGAAACAACAAGACCCGAGACAAAGACTTGGAAATTATACAAACATTTGTCCCAAGAATCGAACCCGCAACCTCCTGCGTCTCAGCCGGGCTTCGGCCCACTGCGCTACAGAGGTCGTCAAATTATGATGATGATGATAATGTGACTGCGCTAAACGTATTCTTAGAACGACTAAGCAAAATTGCCAAGCGATTCGTTTTAGTTTGATGAAGCTAAGACATAAGGGTTGAAAACTGTGGTAAGACTTTTAAATCGAATTCTAGATCGCACTTTCGCCGGACGCGCGAAACGCAATGTGGGTGTCATTCGACGGCAGGAATAGACAAGCGTTGCAACACGGAGATAGGTAAAGGCAAAGGCGGTTCTGCCATTCTGCCATCTTGCCTACGCTTAATTAGGCAAAGGCAATCACACCCATTCTACCATCTGCACGCTACGCTTGTATTGTGAATGTATAAATTGTAAATACAGTAATTTAGATGCTAATGTATGAGAAATTATTACTAACGAGAACTAATTGGCTTGTAATTACTGATGTTTATAGTAATTATAGAAAGTGGTCTGATTGTTTTAATTTTAATGAATTATTGATATATTCGTTAATTTTGAACATGTTTAGATGGATTTTTTTCTGTTTAGTCAATTGTAGATACAAACAATGATTAAAGATTGTTAGTACCGGGCGAGAAGTAGTTAGTACCCAAGATAGTTCTTAAATAGAAGGTTCAGTGCCATTTTTGACATTTACGCCATATATTGAATTATTGCGTCGACTTTTAAGATCGTTGTAATGTTGTCCGTTTTCTGAATGCGAAGCTTGTTTCAGATAAAGCCTAGCGTAGGCACTCGAAACTCGGCCAGTGTTTCCTTCGACGGCCGATCACAAATAACTCTTAGGCCAGGCGATAGGTAAACTGACACGCTATTTTGGTATAACCTGTTTCAATAAAGAAACTAATTTTAAATGGCGGTTGAAGTCATGCCCTCTCACTCGCACATGACATGACTATAACCGCTATTTAAGATTCGTTTCTTCTTAAGGGGGTTTTTCATACACTTCATTGAATTAAGTATTCAAGGGCGAGTATCTACTCAAAGAGCTAATGAAGAGATGTATAAAACTAACGATAATCGTCTTGTTATCTTGTGACATTGTCATCTGCAAGGAATTTTGGTGTAATAAATAAATTTCACTCCATCATTCTAATTTGGTATCATATCCATTTTCAAATGTGTCCGGTTTGTCCTGTTTCAATAAAAAAAAATATGATTGATCATACTAGAGAGTGCAATTAAATAAATGGGCAATATTTGTAAATTATGGTCCTTTTACATCAGTTACTTTTGTTCAAAACAAAGATCATATGGTTGTGATTGGTTCACCAATGATTTTGGTGTTTCCATTTATAGATTTTCAAAGTACACTATTTTTTGACTTCTGCAGAGTTAGTGTAGCCAGACTCTATAATATGGGTACTTTGTCAGTCAGACCACTATCTAATCTTTTAATGTGTAAGCTTTATTATAATGTCCTAAATGAAGTATAATTTGCTTTATGGTTGAGCTTAACATGGTCAGTGTTGGTTAAGTTGGTTAAGTTAAGGTGGCAACACTAACATTCGCTTGCACGTGATTTGACTACCTATCATAGGTGTTAAAGGTAAAGTAGCAACACTAATACTAGCTTGCATACGCTTTTTAAATAGCTTTTTGACGCCATGCTTTTTAGATTAGATAACATTTGATTACGGTGGGTTTGACCAAAACTATTTTGTTAATTGTATTTTCGCCCTGTATCCTATTATCACATAATTCGCTATTTTGATGTTTATGTATGTTCTGTCCTTGTCATTCTCATGCTAATGAATAGAGATGACAATAGATTCAAACAATAGTATGTGGTTATAAGATAGACCCTTGGAATACAAAGAAGCAACTAAAATTTGAAGGCTTCTTCACTTTCCTAATACAATTTTGAAAGATAGAGGGGTATCAAACGTTTGTTGGTCTAGAACGCTTTGCTGTCAAAGCTGTGAACAAATAAAATGTCCAAATCTTAGAATACAATAAAATAATGTTTCTCAAAAAGTATTCTCCCAAGATATGAAAACGTTTGTTGTTCGCAAGAACAACACAAACATATTGTTAATCGATTGAGACGCTTTTACCTTAAGCACAAATAAAATGTCGAAAAATACAATTTATCAGGTTTTCTCAAAAATATTTCTCCGAAGCTATTAAAACTTACCCGAGATTTTTTTCCAGTCTCTACGTAACCACATCGGTATACCCCGTGCCCTCGATATGCGCACTGGACCAGATCTCAGATTGGTTCGACTCTCTAGCTGAATGCCTACACTGGAACGTGCGGAAGAAGCAGAAGCAGATCGACGAGCTCAGCGACATGACTCACTCCTCCAGCGATGCCACTGATGACTTGGATAACAATCATGATGAGCGACAGGCTGATACATGACCTTATTTTGTCTAATTATAGGCTAAGATAAGACTTGGGGTAGGCAGATAAGATAGACCAAGATAACTTTATAAGTTGAGAATAGCTGAAAAAACCAAGGGTACGACAGTCTGAATTTTACCTTGATTTTGTTGCTGGCTTTCATGACAATAAGTGTAAATACAGTCGCCAATTTCTAAAAAGGACACTATCGGTTCGTTAGAATACCGTTCGGTCTTGAAATTGCATCTGCACTCAATATAGTTCATACAATGTTTATCAACTGTTGTCTTGGTATATCTACTTATGTATCAAACGATGCGTAAACACAACGAGTTATTAATGTATCTGTATAGTTATTATATTGTTATGTAATTGTGATGTTTCTTCCGTTGAAACTTTCAGAAGTTTTACGATATATGAATTTAAATTTAGAAAATAATAGTTTTAATGTGTAGGTTGTAAATTAAAGTAAAAAATATAAATGTGGTTTTGAAGAGTAAGTATTTGATATAATATATATTATTATAATGTATTAAGGTACTTTTAGGATAGCCCTGTGTGGCTTCAGGATTCCTACAATAGCTTTTTTATAGATAGTAAAATATAAAAAAAAGAAATATACAGATCCTCAGTTGTACCAATATGTTTACTTAGTTTATTTACTGAAATTCAGTACTTACCTAGTTAGTAAATTGCAGCGTGCCTCAATAAAAAATTTATAGGCTTAAAGCATTTATTAAAGAAGTTATAGGTAGGTTTTATGCTGTTCATATGTGGATACAACTATTTTCGTACCAAGTCCGTTGCCAATTTGGGAGAAGAAATAAATAGGCCTTTGGAATGCCTCCAATGGCCTTACAATTTGTAACTAACTACATGTAGAGACAATAATAAGAAAAGTTTCATATATATTCACACATTAATTTTCTGCATAGTACCTATTTGCACAAATGACTTGTCACACATAGACATTCCTTGGCCGCGTTTTTACTTTTATTCAGTTTATAAGTGCTCAATATTATTAAATAGTGTAGCTAAGCTGCTTAATCCAGGATGTATGTCGCTTTTAAGTTTTATATAAATTTTATGTTGTAATAAAATATTTATGGTTTGAAACTAAGATTCTAAATATTGCAGATTTATAAACAGGGGTGCTATAAAATAATTATGTAAAGTGCCAATAATTATAGTGTTATACTATACAGTAGGTATACAATATACATACACCAATTTGTTGTTCATATAGAACACAAAACTGAATAAAAAAAATCATCTAATGTTTGTATTTTCTTGTAACTTGTAGCGGATTTATTGTTAGTTCCTAAGCACAGGGAGGAGACACTTTGAATTATTAACATAAATTCTCATTTTCTTGATATCAGTACCTGTAAACGAGCAATTCTGGATTGCATTCTAGCTCAGAACAGAGACAATTCATGTTATTTTAGCTTAACTTAAGACAATGCAACACCAGAAACATTGACTGCCACTGTTAATAGAAAAACCATGTTGAAACCTACTGTGTTGTGTTTTACCTTAGGTTATGTATAAACCTATGGCTACTGGAATATTTTTTTGGATTTTTAAAGAGATTTTAAGCATCATGACAAGATGTTAATAATAAATTACACATATTCAACTTGAACATACTTTATTTGTTTATATTGACCTTAGATCCTGAACAACCCATTTGATTACTTTGACCTAATTTTATTGACTGACAGTGGCTACAACTTTTAAGAAATGGGAATGAGCTAGATTTATTATGTTGCTTGAAGCTAGCTTTGAATTTAAGAGCCCCAAATTCCTGGAAATAGAGATAGGTTGTTTTGTTATGCCTGCTTCGGTAAGAAGGATAAGCTTATTCTTGCCGAGTGCTATTGTAGTTAGGTACTTAGGTACCTACCAAAGTTGGTACTATGCAAAACAGTGAATTGGTTATCATCGACCATTTTTAGTTATTTTACTTGTTCAGAAATCCCTTTTATTTTATGAATTATGTATAAACATCGAAGAAGTATTTAGTTAAAATTTCACACTAATAAAAAAGGTAGAACTCGATCTGTTTTAGAGAAATAGAACATAAACATGAACATCATCATCGCTAAATCGCTAAAACATAACATAAACTAAATAAATCATAGATTAATAATCTGACATAAGGGTGACATTGACATGACAACATAGTTTATTTATAAATCAGTCAAGCATTAGGCAAATAACCTCTCATCATAACAAAAATACTAAATTAAAACAAAATTTAATTCGGTGAAAATGTCTAGAGTTACTGTATTACTCAACAACATTTCAAAGCGGAGCATTTCTGTATCCGCTCCCCGCGAGGGTAAAAGGAATTTCCGTAAATTCGTCATTCCCAACAAGAGGGGCTCTTTCATTCACAAACAGAATCAAATGACCGAAAACCGAGAGCTAGAAGTTGACAAAAGAGGAGTGCGAGACGTAGGATATACTCTCAACGGTAAATTCTACCCAGTCCCTGAAATGGTGCCTGAAATAATCGTCCCAGATTTGACCAACTTTAAACTCAAGCCATACGTATCCTACAAGGCAGCCAATGTAATTCAAAGCGAGTTCACACCACAGCAGCTCTTCGACGCTGTATACAGTCAGAAGATAGTCAAGGATTATAAACAAGGGAAGTTGGATGAGGAAGGAAGATCACTAGAGCCATCTGAAGATGAAATGTTACAGCCAGAAGAAGCAGTTGCCAAAGCAAAGAGAACGGGCTCTGATATTTTCTAAATTGTTATTTGTTGTGTAATGTGTAGTAGCTATAGGTTGATTTAAGAAAATAAAATATTAGTCATTATTGTAAGCCACTTATTCATTTTCATTCCACATACCTATATCCATCTGCGAACATACTAACCATAATGTACTTAGAAACAACATAATATGTACATACCCAACTAAGCCGCTGAATACATTATGTAATTGAAATATTATGTTCATAAGCCTGCAAACTGCAATGGGAACAATGTAAGTTTCAAGTGGGTGTTCAATGTTATGTATATTCTATCTAAAGACTTGACATAGTAGAAATAAGAAGGCTCTGGTATAAGTCTACTTGTTAATATTTTTATTAATTGCTTCTCAGTTCAGTTTGTAGCTCTAGTTTGTTATCTGCACTGTAGGTTGTGGGCTTGATTCCTCCTCCCAGGACTAACAATTGTGTGATGAACATATATCTGTCATGTCTTAGTTTTGTAAAGTATGTATAAATATTACATAAAGTATTCTAACAGTCATATGGTATATACAAGCTATGATTAGTTTGGGCATTTCGGGCTAGATGGTGTTGTGTGGATTTCCTTACCTTTACCTTACCTTTACCTTACTCTGATTGTTCAATACATTGTGTGTGATGATGGTGCAACTTAAAGTTCATTACAATAACTTGGTCAGTTGCTGAAACTTGTGTTGGTGGGTACGACCAAATTGTTGTTTGTTGTTTTCAATTTCATATAATAAAATAATAATATCAAAAAAGGTAGCTAGACAAGACTCAATATTCTCTCAGTAACTGTCAACTAGTTTCCACAGTTAGTACAATCTTTGCTTAGTTTATGGCTCTAAGAAATTATCCACCAATATGTATTTTATATATTTACTTCAGTACCACTGAAGTGACTGAATTCATACCTTATAGGTTGGTAGGTAAGTATATAAAAGTGTCCCTAGGCTCATTATCGGTATTCGGCCAACAATTCCCTTTGTGTTCTGAAACAATGCGAATATTAAAGGTGAGGGTATCTCATCAGAAGATAAGTTGGAGTAGTGTACCTACCCTCAGATACGGCACCATAGCTGTGTTGTTCGTTACATATTAGTTTTGAATAAAGAACGTACTTATAACCGTGTCATTAATACGCAAGGTGAGTGAATATCGTAGATCGTGACTTGACCTATAGTTTATCTCCCAGCTAGTAATAAACATCGAAAGCAAAACCTTATCATTTGAATTCGAGTTATCGTTTCCCGCGGTTGTGAAGCGCCTGCGCACCGCGATCCGGTTTGACAAGCTATAACTAGATATAAGTAGATAGATAAAATGGGAGGTAACTTTTCTGCCATGGATCCGATGGAAGTTCCCGTGCCGGACTTGCAAAAATTATTCGGAAGAGACGAGTATTTGAAGCCCTACGAACGCGAAATCAGACGCAGGTGAGTCACATATAAATTCTGTACAGTTTTGACAATGTGAAAGTATATTTTTTTTGTAAAAACAGTGTAAATCAACGTAAAAAAACCCCGGGTTTAGGTTAGAGAACGGTCGTGTTTACTAATGAGTGGCAATAAAGCGATTTAAGTGCTTGATAATAGAAACGTCAAGGTAGGTACGTGGTGATACTTATTTAAAGATATTTGCTTACAGCAAATTTTTCAATAATTTATTATTAGAGGATTCTATAATTACAAATCATTATTTTGATTATTATAGCTATGATTAGATTTAAAACTATATTGTTCCTAATCTGGCGCATGAGGATTTCTAGCGCTGCAAGCGCTTTTTTAATCAACTAACAATTCCAATGTCAAATTAAAGGTCAAATACTTTGATCAAACTTTTAAAATTCTTGACATGTTTTTACTTATTGTAGGTAGGTACCTACATGGAAATCTATTCTCAATTCTCGTGTAGGTAGGTAAAGGTGAAATAACTTTAACCAGGTAAGTAAATAGGCAGGTACGTAATTTATGCAAATAGATATTAAGTAAGTAAGTACCTATTATTCTTCTGTATGGGTAGGTATGTAGATAGATTTTGTACGTAATATTTTGTTACAAAGTGACAGTGAATAAGCATAATTTAGGTACCTACTAACTACCCCACATACCTACTGAAAATCATCAAATAAATATTGACAGTAAATACAGAATTGCTAAGAGTTCTTAACTACCTACCTTCGAATATTATGGTATTGGCCTATTATAATACCTAACTACCTACCTATCTATTTCGATCACTATTTGTTGCTGTGACTTCGGACCAAAAACCGGCCCTGTTATGTTTTTGACTGTTGTAGATATGGGTGCTTCAAAGACCTGTACGACCGGATCGAGACCTGGGATGGTGGGGTCGACGGGTTCACGAAGGGATACAAGTACTTCGGAGCACAATTCAACGGGGACGGCTCCGTGACGTGGCGGGAATGGGCACCCGGAGCGCACAGTCTCCATCTGCAGGGAGAATTTAGTAAGTACCTACTAACGAAGAATATAAATGATACATTATATACTAGCGACCCGATCCGGCTTCGCACGGGTTCAATGCTGATACTAAATATACTACAGAATGGTTCACCCAGAGCGTTTGAAATAAAACGCAAACAAATGTGTTTATTTACGACATCACATTAGAAACCTCTAAAATTAGCAGTGTTTCTTTACTATAATTATGCATGTATAATACCTACATATAGACCTTCCTCTTGAATCACTCTATTTATTAAAAAAACCGCATCAAAATCCGTTGCGTAGTTTTAAAGATCTAAGCATACATAGGGACAGCAGACAGCATTAAGCGACTTTATTTTATACTATATAGTGATTCCTTGGTACTAATACTTTTTCTTCTTTCCATAATGTGTCTTGTCTTCTTCTTTGGCATGTGACATAATAATGTCAATTTTGCCAGTGTCTAGTGTTTATATTTGTTTATAGTCAATTTGTTTGTTAATAAAGTCTTAGTAGATGGTCAATTGTCAATTCTAAACGTCATCGCAGAATGGCCGTCTAGAATTTTCTTGGGATTCCTCGTCGTTCAAATCACAATGCACCACAATACACATAGAATTCATTGTCCATACTTGTCCCATGTTGTCACAATTTATTCATTAAAATTCCGCTAAGATTACTGAATAAAACATGGAATAAAACGAGTAAAAAATATTAAATTAGCAGAGCTATGTTACTTTATGAAATGACAAACGAAGAAGCCCTTTGCTAATGTCAAGTGGTTTTATGTAATCTGTTGCCATCTCTATTCTTTGTCATTAGAGTGAGAAGGACAGAACATACTTAAACGCCACACTTGATGATTACCTATGTGATCATAGGATATAATGTACATATATCTATAAGTTTCATTTAAATCTGTGCACCTCTTATTTGATGATGTGTGATGATGTAATAAACAATTATCGACACAAACTTTTATTAATAAAACCTATTAATTAAATGGCCGAAGAAAGGAATAGTTGACAATCAGATAAACAGAAACAGTGGTATCTGATGAAAGAATGCAGTCCACCACGAGTTCCATCTCTACATAAGAAAAGACCATATCTACCTACAGCACAAAGAAAGTATAAATAAATAATGTAGGACATTTGACATAACATCTAGCCTATCTTAACTAAAGTAAGCAGAGCTTGCGTTAAGGAAACTACATAACTGATTTGACTGAACAAATAAATTTGAAAAAGTATTTAAGTAGTAGGTAGGTATACTAAAATACCTTTTTTTGTAAATACATACTTACGCATTTTTATCTACACATACTACGCTGAGCAATATATGAGCACAAAATATTTAGGCCAGGTTACCTTTTTTTACGTATACTTAGGTAGGTACCTACCCTAATGTACATATCCTTAGATATACCTACTCGAAATATAGCTACTAGAATATAAGTAAGTCTATTAATATAGGTAACTACTCTGGGGCCTACAGAAAGTGGTGCAACAAGTTTTTAGATTACGGTGTACATTGTTTATCTTTTAATTTTTTTATGTTTTTTATGTCCTACCTACATACATACCTAGTGTATGTTATACATATTTGTTCCTATTTTCCATTCTATCCCGTGTTGTCAAATAAACGTACCGTATTCTATTGTATTATAGTTACATATGCCTATATATGTATACTGATACTCAGACATATGCCCTAGGGCTTAGGAGCGCAAATTTTTTCTGAAGTGTTTTTTCTGAAATGAAAGTCTATTATATTCTATGATATGTTATATTATATTCTATATAAGTACCTATGTCATTTTCAATGCGGTGTTTTCCGCTATTGCGTGCGCCAACGTCTGGACTCCATAATCCACAGAATAGAGCGACCAGCGAGCGACAGTGTGCGCTTGTCCTAAGACTTTTATGGAACTTAGATCATAGCCGCGTTTAAACATTATATTTGGCACCAACTATGCACAGCTTAGATGCTAAGCCAAAAGTCAATACTTACAATGGAATTTTACAGATGGCTGGAACTCCAAAAGCCACCCATTCACCAAGCTGGAGTATGGAAAGTGGCAGCTCCACATCCCAGCTAACGGCGATGGATCCTGCCCTCTCAAACACGAGAGCCGAGTGCAGATCATAGTGAACGACCACCTGTACCGGATGTCTCCATGGGCTAACTACGTGAAGCCTTTTGAAGGGTTCACATACCAGCAGTTTGTTTACAGACCTGAAGAGGTAAGCACTAAACAGATAGACAAATTTATAGTACTACTAGCTGTCACCAATCAATTATCTACTTACTTAATTGTATAACTAAACCATTCTCGAATCCACTTGAACATACACAAAACAATTCATCAAAATCGGTCCAGCCATTTAAGAGGAGTTTAATTACAAACACACGCATAGAACATTTATATATATAAAGATAAAAGATTTCGCCAATCTATTTTTAATGAGTTAGACACGATGTGGAAACATGCACCTCCCTCCCGCCCGCAATTAAAAGCTATGTAAAGCGTTCGTAAAAATTTAGCGCACACCATCCACACATGCAACCTCAAAAAGAAATTCAACCCGTGTTACGCCTCCACGAGACAGCGCACTTTAATAAAAAATCACTCTGCTCTGCAGACTTGTTGCTTCGCCGAACGGTGGATTGAAACTCTCTGTTTAATGTTTTGTAATTGATTTCCGCAATGTCACGCCTGAATCAATTATCCAAGTAAGCATCTTAGAATTTAAAAACAACTTGTGCTATTTGAGGATGTAATGGAATTAAACGTACCTTTCTAAAACCACTCCCTAAGCATCCAGTCAGCCTGCGACCACGGTTATGAAACGTCGGCAATAATACGCGATAAAACAGGTATCTATAATAGCTACTAAAACAATATAAATACTCTCTGAAAATAGGCTAACATCAAAGCAGACGCTAGAAGCTAGTATATTATAAACTAGCTGTTGCTCGCGACGAAGTCGCATTTTTTTTGAAAGGATTTAAAAATGCTTTTGATTTCCTTGCCAAATTTTATTGATAACTTTCAAACCAATCACACCCACCACTCATTAAAAAGTTTCCATACAAACATTCACACCCCATTTTACTCCTTTATGAGAATTATTTAAAAAAAATCCTGAAACACGTGTCCATTTATTTTACATTTTAAGTATCCAAACCAAGTTTCTAAGAAATCACTCCACCCGTTAAAACGTTCCCATACAAACTTTGACACCCCATTTTACCCCTTTGTTAGGCTTATATTAAAAAATCCTGAAACACGTGTCCATTTATTTGGCATTTTATTTATTCATATCGAGTTTCAAAGAAATCGCACCAAGCGATTAAAAATGTCTCATACATTCGTTTTCACCCCTTTTCACCCTCTTAGGAGTTGAATTTCAAAAAACCCCGCCTTAGTGGGTGGTTTTGCTGTAAAAGGAAGCTACCTTCCAAATTTCAGCTTTCTAGCTTCAGCGGTTTAGGCTCGGCGATGATGACTGAATTTAATAAAGTATTCAGTTCCATTTTCACATCCAAAACTATTGTGGTCTCTGGCAGTTCAACATTTTGTGAGTGGGCAACAGCAGGTATTCATAAGAGTAGGCGTACCTTGTATGAATTGTACAGTGAAAAACGGTATAACTTTAGTGAAGAGTTTAAAGAAAAAGTAAAAAAATACTCAAGAATCTTTAAGAATGTTTGTCGCTTTGCTAAATCTCAGTATTTAAGCTCAAAAATTAGAAACAGTCAAGATAAAATAAAAGCAGCTTGGAAAATAATTAATAGTGAGACGGGAAAATCCAAAACTCATAATAGTGTAATAAATTTAAATATTAACAATAATATAATTAAGCAAGATATAGATGTAGCAAAGGCATTTGAAACTTTTTTTTACTGATATTCCAGTCTCCACTACAAAGTCTTTAAACTCTTCTCATGTAATAGCAGTATCATTGTTAAAAGATAGTTTACCTGAATGTGTCACACAATTTTACTTTGAACATGTGGACAAAAACGATATTATCAAGGCATTCAAAATGATTAATGTAAAAAAGACCACTGATCTCTGGGGCATTTCTGTCAGTGTTATAAAACCACTAATTGACATTATTGCACCAGATCTAGCTTTCATATTTAATCAATGTATTGACAGTGGAGTATTTCCTGATTTGATGAAACATAGCAAGATCATACCTCTATTCAAATCAGGTAGTCATTCCGATCCTAGTAACTTTAGGCCTATATCAGTACTTCCTACATTTAGTAAAATATTTGAAAAACTTATACTAAACCAATTACAACGGCATTTTAATACCAACAATTTACTAGACAGTAAACAATTCGGTTTTACAAAGGGACGCTCAACGACTGATGCCGGTGTTGAGTTAATATCACATATTTTTGATATCTGGGAGGAATCACGCGATGCCTTAGGTATTTTTTGTGATCTGTCGAAAGCTTTTGATTGCGTTCACCATGAAACTCTAATCAGCAAACTACACCACTATGGTGTTAAGGGAGTTTCACTTAAGCTTCTCACATCCTACTTAACTGACCGAACACAACGAGTAGATGTAAATGGAAAGCGTTCTCCGGGGTCAATGGTAAAAATGGGTGTACCACAAGGATCAATACTCGGGCCATTCTTGTTTTTAATTTATATAAATGATCTGCCTAAACTTGTAAAGGATGATCACGAGATTGTACTGTTTGCTGATGACACGTCGCTTTTATTTAAATTAAAGCGACGACTTACTAATCTTGACGATGTAAACAATGCAATCTCTAAAGTTGTAACATGGTTTAATGTAAACAACTTATTACTTAACGAGAAAAAAACGAAATGCATTCGTTTTATACTGCCCAACGTTAAACAGGTGAAAGCTAATGTAAAAATTAATAACGAAAAGATAGATCTCGTCGACACCACAGTGTTCCTAGGCATTACTTTAGATAATAAGCTGCAATGGGGCCCGCACATAGATAAATTGTCGAAGAGACTCAGCTCTGCCGCATACGCTGTCAAAAAGATCCGTCATTTTACCGACGTAGATACCGCTAGACTCGTTTACTTCAGCTACTTTCATAGCATTATGTCTTATGGCATTTTGTTGTGGGGGAGTGCTGCTGATATTAACACCATATTTGTGTTGCAGAAGAGGGCTGTTCGTGCAATTTATAACATGGGCCCCAGAGAATCACTTAGAGATAAGTTTAAAGAAATTAATATTATGACAGTGCCTTGTCAGTATATATACGAAAATTTAATGTATGTGCACAAAAATGTTCATTTATTCAAAAAAAATTGCGATAATCATAGTATTAACACTAGAAATAAAGATAAACTCGCTGTTCCCACTGTTAGGCTCGCTAAAGTTAATAAGTCTTTTATAGGCCAATGTGTACGCTTCTATAACAAGGTCCCAAGCGACGTGTTAGATTTGTCGATTGGCAAATTTAAAAACGTAATTAAACATAAACTGTCTATTAAAGCATATTATAAAATATCTGATTATTTAGAAGACAAAAAAGCTTGGGATGAATCTGCTCCAACTCGACTCGGCATCCGTAACAAAATTGTCAAGGATCATACAAAAAAGTGTTAAGACCAGACAAGTTTCTTGCCGGATTCTTCTTGAACTGGGGTTAGGAGGAACCGGCACCTAGATTCACTAGCATGTAAGAAGACGATTCAAAGTGGTCCTTGTGATTGTAATGAATAAAGTTATTTTGAATTTTGAATTTTGAATTTTGATGAATCAGTCAGTCAGTCAGTCAGTCAGGTTAAGCTCATAAATAGGTATAGATTACAAGGAATGTAAAATGATTTACAAAATACTTACTATTTTATGTGGTACCCATAACACAAGCTCTGCTTACTTTGGGGGGATGATGCTGTGTAAAATGTCCGGTTTCGGGTTTCTGTAAACAGTAATTTAGCTGCTTTGGGATACTGACAATAAAATTAAAATAAATAAATATTGCCGGACATTTCACACAGCATCATCTGGCCCTAAAGTAAGCAGAGCTTGTGTTATGGGCATGACTGATATACTACTTACATACTTTTTTATTTGTAAATACGTACATTTTTTACATAGAAGACAAACATGCAGATCATACAAACATTTGTCCTGCGGCGGGAATCAATCCCGCAACCCTTTGTGTCTCAGCCAGACCTGCGCCACACAGTTCGTCAAAATTAGGGGCGGACAGATAAACAGACAAGAAAGACCGACATAATGAAACTAAGAGTTCGTTGAGGACTTCGGAACCCAAAAACATAATTTTAAGATTAAGGATAATGCTTGTGTATGTATGTACAATATTTTATTATTCGGATTAGTATAGTATAGTAAATATGTATACCTACTTGAGTTGATAAGATTGTCTGGTCGATGTTATGTTTAATAATAAATGTAACATGCCAAATTTACAAATAGATAAGCTATACGAGTGGTTATCATGCCAAACAATTATTCTTATACAACGGCGCTGTCGCAAAAATCCGTGGAACTTGACCTACCATTTCATTGAAACTTCAACCTTAGACTTGAAACTTTGGCTGTTCTTAAACTTGTAACTTATTTCCGGTTTAAGATTATTTATTTATAAAATATTAGCAAATAAAGGCTTAATCAGGTACAGGGTCATCAAAATATTTTAAAACTATTAAAAACTTAATCGTAAGTACACAGATATTTCAAAACGAAACGTCGTTATAAATAACTACATTCAAAAAACAATCAATAAGAACTTGCATTGGAACAATGTGAGAACAAAGCCCAGAGTCAAATAAGATGGTACACAGTATTTATTAAATTATGCACCAAAAGCTAGGTACTTTATGTCATTACACGAGAATCCGCCTCTAGCTTCGCCCGCGTAGAAAGAAACGTACACAATATCGACTATAATTTTTATCCAACTAACGCGTAACATACGAAGGGTCATCAACAAGCAAAGGTAGCATCATAAGTGTGGGTACCAGACAACCCAGTTTTCTGCTGCTACATTAAATACTTTTTGTAATTATTTTGAAAAGAATATTTCGATTTAAGAAGACGAAGTGGTGGCGGTATGTTATTCCAACACTTGGTTGCCTGGTACCGGAAACTGCCCCTAAAGGCTACAGTTTTATGTTAAGAGTAGTGCAGTCAGTCCCCCGTGGTTCTTGTGCTATACTTACTCCGTCGACGATTGTGCTTAGCATAAAGGTACTCCGGCGTTTCAGATGTCATACCGCGATGAACCAACACTGCCTGATGCATAGCCCTCTGTGAAGCCATATTGAGGGTAGAGGAATTATTTAAATAGGGGTGATGTGTTCTGTTCTCTCTGTACAAGAGAGATCCTCTGTACGAGATGGGAAGTTCTCGCCGCCATTCGTGGCCACAAGGTCACAAGGTCACAAGGTCTCCGTAGAGAAGCTTTGAGAGTATTGGAACTTTACAGACTTTTTTTCTAATATCCTCATTCAAGAAAGTTTTGATCCTATATAGCTGTTTTAGCAGAAGAAACAACACTTGACTAAGCCTAAAATGTGACTTTCAAAACGGAGAGAGCTGTCAAAAGTTAATCCTAGGTTCCTAGCTTCGTCAACTCGTTCAATGCGCTGACCGGAAATGTTCACATCTGGACTATGGGCAGAAATACCATCAACCAAGCGAGTAGAAACAAGAATTATGTACAATCCAAATTAGGTAGGGTTCAGTACTAGGCCATTATTGCAAGACCAGGTAGCTATTCGATCCAGATCCTCATTTAGCTTAACCAGTGCGCCAGTTTGTGCGCAGTCCTTTGGACTCATAGACAGATAATATAACTGCACTTAATATGCATTAAGGTGGAATTTATAATTTTGAATTTTCCTGTAAATATCTGCACTATAAATGATAAAAACGAAAGGACATACGATAGAGCCCTGGGGAACTCGATTTATAGTCCTGATGGATGATGAGAGCTAAGACCCGACTGACCGATAAGTTTTCACAAGTTGGGATCGATTACTTAAATAACTATCAAACCATTTAGGAGCTTATACACCATAATAATAATATGATAACTTAGAGAGTAAAAATTACAATTTAATAAAATAATAAATCACATATAGCCTTTTCGAATTCAAAATCTATAAATTTTCTCATCTTTTAAAATAAGTGTTTCTTTTCAGCCATACCGTTTTCAACATCCCAAAGTGGCCAAACCGGCCTCGCTTCGTATCTACGAGTGCCACGTCGGCATCGCCACTTCGGAGGGCAAAGTCGGCACTTACATCGAGTTTAAGGATAATGTCCTGCCTAGGATTAAGAAACAGGGTACCTACATCTTATAAAACTTTCGTTCCTTAGATCTTATCTGTTAAAATGAAACTACACTACTAACTTCAAAATGATTTCACGGGGCCGGGTAAAAACATCGCGTTAATTCCGGTCCTTACACGCAACATCATCTATCACCAAAGAGTTATGGGAACTACATCACTGATATACAACTTATATACATATTTTTTTGTAAATACATAAGTCAAAGCCAAAGTCAAAATATGTTTTATTCAATACAATCACAAGGATCACTTTGAAACGTCTTACATACTAGGTGAATTTAGAACTGGCAAGAAAATCATTCTGGTCCTAGCGCTTTTTCGCATGATTATTTGGCTTATTTGGCCTTATTTCTTAAGTATTTTCATTAAGTTTCATATTATCTGTAACGCTGTTGTTTTACCTCAATAAAATAAAATAAAATGATCCATCTTATAACTACCTTAACTACGAAAAACGAATACAAGAGAGTTTATACATCTCAAATGTGTCGGTTTACTGTCTGAGGGTATAGATCTCTTGAAAATGTTTCGTTTCAGGATACAACACCATTCAGCTCATGGCCATCATGGAACATGCTTACTACGCATCATTTGGATATCAAGTCACCAGCTTCTTCGCAGCTAGCAGGTATTCCTAGTTCTAAGAGATTTCCACATACACTATAGCTAGTAGCTTTAAACATTGGTAAATATATCTATTTATAAAATACTAGATGATCCGATAAGCCCCCTAAAATTGATTTGATTGTAAACTGACCCAGTATCGAGGATAACACAAATCTACAAAATATACAAATCGGTTAACCCATTATCGAGTTTTTCTGAACGTCTTTATCGGTATTTTTATTATAAAGTACTTTGTTGATACTTAACCACGTACGTACTTATTCCAATCGTGAAAGTTAGAAAAATAAATTAACGTACCTACTTAAAACTAGCATTACATAAAAATGTACATGTTAAAAAATAACAAAAATATTCTGTATATCCTTTTCAAAATTTTTTATTTTGAACATTATCCCATATCCCATATCTCGGTTTAATGGTTTGATAGTTGTCAAATGTTTTTATTTTGAACATTATCCTATATCAAGGCCAAGACTGCTGCCATGAAGCTTGCCATCCTCAACAAGGTGAGGTGATACTTCACACCTGGACAGCTTTCCACTTTATATAAAGCTCAAGTCCGGTCGGGTATGGAGTATTGCTGCCATCTATGGGTTGGTTCAGTCAAACACCAGCTGGCTGCTTTGGACTCGATCGAGCGTAGAGCATTGAGGATGATAGGTGAACAGCTAAATGCTGAGACTAAGTTCCAGAGTCTAGTTAGCTTTACCAGTGAAAGTTGCTTGCCTTTCGATCTTTTATGTATTTAATGTATTCTACATTTCGGAGAATGTGCCTAGGAATTGCATGATATCATTCCACCATATCCCTTTTACAACAGAACAAGCAGACGTACCGCTCAATACCATCCATACCTTGTCAGTCTACCACCCTTACGAACAAAGCTCTTTGCTTCCACATTAATAATGCGTACAGCCAAGGATTGGAATGCTTTGTCGTCTTCTGTCTTTCCTGAAAACTACAATTTGGGTCTCTTCAAGTCAAGAGTAAATAGGTATCTTCTAGACCTGCGTGCCCCTTCGTCGGACACATTGTCGCTTAACATCAGGTTCGAGGGGAGTTCGTGGTCAAACGTATGTCTATCTATGTTAAAAAAAAAGATTTCTATTCTAGTCGCTACGGCACACCATGCGAGTTGAAACAGCTCATAGACAGAGCCCACGAGCTCGGCCTCTATATCCTCCTCGACGTGGTCCATTCCCACGCTTCCAAGAACACCCTTGATGGCTTGAACGAGTTCGACGGAACCGGCGCCGGCTACTTCCACGATGGAGTCAGAGGGACTCACTCGCTGTGGGATAGCAGACTGTTTAATTATTCAGAGTAAGTTTTTCTATCTTAAGACGGCAAATTACCGCAAATTACCGTTTCTATAATAATAATATAGGCCCGTATTTCTTGGTTATTTTACCGGTTCATTTGAGCCGAGCTGATGAAAATCACTTACAAAGAACACTTACAAAACAAAATAAGAAATTTAAACCTAAGTGCATATACATAAATGAATAGTGTTAATCGGCCTGCAATCAGCGATCTTATCAAGGTTACGATTTCTACCAGACAACTGTTTATCTTACTGACTAATCTTAATTTATTTTAACTTGACTTAAAATAACATTTAACAAAAGCTATGCCATCGACAGCGAAATTGAACGGATTGGGTATTGTAATTTTTGTTTTGTTGAATAAATAAATAAATATAAATAAATAATGCCGGACATGCCCATCCAAAGGTTGCCTGGAATAGATCGCTTTGTACAAAACAGCGTTAATCTATCTATGTTATTTTAAGTATTTATTTTTCAGGATTGAAGTTTTGCGATTCTTGCTGTCAAACTTGAGGTGGTATCAGGAAGAGTATCGCTTCGATGGATTCAGGTAAGGAGGATAAAACACTATGAATGATGCAGGTATAGTCTGTGGCCAACTCCCGTGACCGAGGCTCTAGGACGACCGAAGGCTACAGGCCTTCGGGCGTCCTAGAGCCTCTCTAGAAATTCCCTATGAACTTTTCAAAAGGCGGGACACTTTCGAAGCACGGACGCATCCAAATAAAAATGTCACTACGGACACACAGATTACTTTATTTAACGTTGTGCACGTTGCTTAATTTCGTTAATTTGGATTAATTGAGATATAATAAATAAATAAATAATGCCGGACATTTCACACAGCATCATCTGGCCCTAAAGTAAGCAGAGCTTGGGTACCACATGACTGATATACTATTGATAAATACAAACATATTATAAATAAAAACACCAAGACAAATACTTGCAGATCATATAAACATTTGTCTCGCGGTGGGAATCGAACCAGCAACGTTCTGCGTCTCAGCCGAACCTTGGCCGACTGAGCCACAGAAGTCGTCAAATAGATAGCTCAACTGATCCAGATCACTGTTAGAGGGCAGCGTCCCTTAGACGCTCACTGCATTGCGACGTTGAAAGACACGTCCAATAAGTCTTACATCGTATCAGCAATTCCTGCGTCAGAATATGCACAATTAATAATTACTATAGCTTATGTTATTAATTTACAGATTCGACGGTGTCACATCCATGTTGTATCACAGCCACGGAATGGGCCAGGGTTTCTCGGGACACTACGATGAGTACTTCGGACTCAACGTGGATACAGAAGCCTTGGTCTATCTGATGCTGGCCAACGAAATCACGCACAAACTAGACTCCAGAGCCATTACTATAGCTGAGGTACGCAAAACAAATACAGCGCTATTATCATTAGCTGATGATCCACCAAGTTCTTAGTTTTGTATATTCATCAATTATTAGTATGTATCTGCCCGCGGCTTCGCACCCATAGTACATTTATATAAAAAGTAGCCCATGTCCTAAGACACAATCTATATCCATACCAATTTTGATTGATGCAAATTAAAAGTTCTGTTGATCCGATCGCCACCATCACAGGATCACCCGCTAGACCAATCTGAAGATATCCTAAAAATTTCATCGAAATCGGTCGAGCCGTTTCGGAGTCTATAAGGAACATAAATTCATACACACATTGCCTTTTATATATAACTAGCGACCCGCCCCGCACGGGTGCAATGCTCGCACGGGTGCAATGCTGATACTAATTATACTACAGAATGTTTATCCCTAAGAGAAAGGCATATAACATCGCAGACTTTTTTGTAGACCTTTTGAGGGTGTACAATACTGTAGTACATTATTTTGATCTATCTCGTAGAGTTCAGCCAGCGTTTGCAATGTAAGCGCAAAAAAATTTGTTTATTTACGACACCACATAAGAAACCTCCAAAATTTTCAGTGTTTCTCTACTATATTATGTATGTATTATACATATAAACCTTCCTCTTGAATTACTCTATCTATTAAAAAACAGCATCAAAATCCGTTGCATAGTTTTAAAGATCTAACCATACAACGGGACAGACAGGCGACTTTGTTTTATACTATGTAAAGAAGATAGATATAATAAATAATAATAAACAATCCCTAACATTTCACACAACATCATCTGGCCCCAAAGTAAGCAGAGCTTGTGTTATGGGTACCACATGACTGTTATACTATTGACACTTTTTTTATATATTATATTACCTATCTATACATAGAAACACCCAGACCCGAGACATATACTTGCAGATTAAACAAACATTTGTCTCGCGGCGGGAATAGAGTCGGTTATAGAATGGTCCAATTAATAGGTTATTGATAGATGTTTTTTTGTTTCTTTTTATTTTGTTTATTGGGGTAATATAACGTCTTATAAATCGATGAACGCCGGCTGCACGCACGAAAAATTGTCACGTTCCGCCTGAGCCGAGCGTGTAAACGAGAGCGCGGAACAAACGATAGTGAGGCACGGTCGGTCTGAGCGATCGGCTTGTGGCGCATCTGAATAGGTTAAAAGTATGCAATTTTTCAACAATGTTTACTTATGACGTTATCACGTGAAATTACCGCCCGTAAACCGACTTTATAACCATTTTTTATAACTTGTTTCTTTCCAGGATGTGTCAGGCATGCCAGGATCCTGTCGGCCAGTGACTGAAGGTGGAACGGGCTTCGACTATCGCCTCGGGATGGCCATCCCGGACATGTGGATCAAACTGCTGAAAGAAGAGAAGGATGAGGACTGGAAGATAGGACATATTGTCCACACCCTCACTAACAGGAGATGGATGGAAGGGACAGTCGCTTATGCCGAGAGCCATGACCAGGTATGGCCAGATTTAAACTCAATTTATTGAACAACCTGCCAAATGCGTGAAAGGAGCCTTTCACAACACCGATTCAAGGTTCAAAAGTACCTATGGTGACACAATAAGAAGTATTACAAAAAATACAATTATAACAATAATAAATATGGCTAAACAATGAACACAACACCATCTAGCCTCAAACTAAGTAAGCGTATTATGGTGACTAGTTGAGTGTTATCCTTTTTTGTAAAATAGCGACAGGGCTACTCTTAACCAGTCTTTATGCAATGGTTAAGTTGAGAGGCCGTTTAAACCCTTATAAGGCCGTATAAGGTCAAATAAAGTACAATTTTTATTATATTCTATTTCCTAGGCTCTAGTAGGAGATAAGACCATAGCGTTCTGGCTGATGGATGCTGCGATGTATACCCACATGAGCACTCTGAGCGAGCCCAGCGCTGTGGTGGAACGAGGCCTCGCTCTGCATTGTATGATCAGACTGATCACTCACGCACTGGGAGGGGAGGCTTATCTCAACTTTATTGGTAAGTTCATTATTTAAATCGTTTTAATAATAGTGCCGGACATTTTACACAGCATCACCTAGCCCAAAAGCAAAGCTAGAGCTTGTGTTATGGGAACCAAATGACTAGGAGAATACTTATCATTATGATCATTACATAGTATAAAACAAAGTCGCCTCCCGCTGTCTGTCTGTCCCGTTGTATGCTTAGATCTCTATAACTATGCAACGGATTTTGATGCGGTTATTTTATTTTAATAGATAGAGTAATTCAAGAGGAAGGTTTATATTCATTCATTCATTCATTTAACAATATAGGTACATCGTATTTGAATATATTACATTAAATTAAAAACAATAGATCTTAAAAAAAAACAAACAATAAAATACAATTCAATTTAAAAAAATATTAATGTTATATTAATTAATTTTAATAACAACTACAGTTGGAGTTCGTCCACGGTATAAAAGCACCCTTCCAGCAAGAGCTTTTTAAGCTTATTTTTAAATATATTTGGGCTATTAATAGTTTTCAACTCAACAGGCAGAGAGTTGTATATTCTAAAAGCTTGAAATTGACACCCATGCTTAACAACTTCTAACCTCGGACATTGAGGGTTCTCTAAATCTTTTCTTCTTGTTTCTAACCATAGTGCTCTTTGTTCTGGTGATTCATATTTAGAGGGATGCCTTACAATATCCATGACAGTTATTAAGATGTAGAGGCTAGGAAGAGTCAAAATGTTTAGCTCCTTAAAGTACTTTTTACACGATTCCCATGGCGGAATCCGCACCATGGTGCGAATGGCTCGTTTTTGGATAACAAAAGCTCTATTCATGTTATAGGCGTAACTGTGTCCCCAGAATGGCCTTTCCTTTTCGATTGGTCCGAAAAAAAATTCGGTACCTATAGAAACCATCAAAATCAAGGTTCACTAATTAGGTTTTTCTATCTAAATAGCTGGAAAAAGTATGTCGTATTTTTATATAAATTAGGTCGGTTTATTATTTTATTTTGTACATAGGCAACGAGTTCGGTCACCCCGAATGGCTCGACTTCCCTCGCGCCGGCAACAACTCGTCGTATCACTACGCGCGTCGTCAGTGGAACCTGGTCGATGATGAGCTGCTCAAGTACAAGTTCCTCGACCGGTTTGATAAGGACATGAACGATTTGGAGGCCAAGTTTGGCTGGTTGGCTGCTTCACCGGTAAGGTTTAAATACTAATGTTTTTTACATTTTGAGCTGAGGTCTGTCGGTGATGATGCAGCTCTTTCCACCCGTTCCTCTCCAGTGCAGCCTCCATGATCTTCTTAAACACGACAGTCCTCCTTTCCCTCTCTTTCCGCAACTTATATGATAGTGTTTATAAAACTAACGTATCTACCGTTAATACGGAGTGAGCGGAAATTCTTGAGCCAAGTTCGAGAAGAATCAGGCAAGAAACTTGTACTACAGTGCCAGATATGCTGCCTACAAGCAGAAGTGTGCAAGCATTAGGCTGGCCTGTCACCTCAATTGGTAGTAGCTCTGCCTTCTGCCATTGGTAGTAGTTTCCCTCATACATTCCTAATACATTAACGCTTGCTTGCTGCTTGGGATATACGAACCCCCTAATCCCTAAAACGTATCCTAACGTTAAGACCAGATAAGTTTCTTGCCGGATTCTTCTTGAACTGGGGGTTAGGAGGAACTGGCACTCAAAATGGTCCTTGTTATTTTAATGAGTAGGTAATAAAATGTTTCTCTCTCTATTATTATGCAATTCTAGGCGTATGTGTCGTGCAAACATGAAGGAGACAAAGTGGTGGCTTTTGAGCGAGCTGGTCTGCTGTTCGTGTTCAACTTCCACGGTACCCAGAGCTTCACTGACTACAGAGTCGGCGTCAACGTACAGGGAACTTACAAGGTAAATTTACAACTGACTAGGTACCTATTCAAACGGAACCTACCCCTAACTAGGATTACCTACCCATGCTAATATTTCCATAGTAATGTTATCGTGGTATGGGGATGTCGTGCGGAGGGAAGAAAGTGTCACAAAGATGTGACTTGACCTCTGTGGCGCAGTGTTTGTATGATCTGCAAGTATTTGTCTCGGATGTTTCTATGTATAATATGTATGTATTTACGAAAAAAAAGTATGTGAGTAGTATATCCAGGCCAGATGATTCTGTGTGAAATGTCCGTCATTATTATATGTTGGATTTGAATGTGGATGGATATAAGGGAAGAGGTAGGCCTAAGAAAAGATGTATGTGTCAAAGATGATATGTATGTAAAAGGAGCTATTACTGAGATGACCCTACTTAGTGGGATAGGGGCAGGAAGATGATTATCTATAGTTACTATAATAGTAATTGATTTGGGTTTTTTTTCCAGGCTGTCTTATGTACAGACAGCAAGAACTATGGAGGTTTTGGTCGAGTAGAGCCCGACAGTGATGAACACATCACACAGAGCATGCCGTGGGGCAATAGGATGGACTCTATACAGGTAATTGTCACATTTACAACAAGTATACATTGAAAAGTATAATTCATGATACTTTTGTTCTATAGCCGGCACTGAATGCTGTCATTTTTCATATTTAAATTATTTTGTTCCAGGTTTACATCCCAACGCGCACAGCTATTGTTTATGCTAAAGTGAATTAAATGTAGATTAGTTTTCAAATTGATACTTTTGTTTAAAGTAGCAACATTTTGAAAGCAGGGAATTATGAGCAAAGCATGCTTATATATGAAAGAAATTGAGAATAAAAATATTTTTGTAAAAGCTCAATGATTGATAGTGATAGACTTTTATATTTACAAATATGTTTATTTCTAAGATGCATCTTGTTAATAAAAGATCTGTTGAAATTTGTCTTTTCATGAAGGTACTCCTATTAGTAGGTTGTTCTTAGGTGTGCACGATAAAAAGTTGAGTTTTGATAATGTTACTTCATAATCAAATTGTTGAGCCAATCGGGCGCGATCAGAGTCTATTGCCGCCATACATCTCATTCCTCGTTCTGTAAGCGGATGGTCCTCATGTGTTTGGTCAGCAGCATGCCCTATACACATATACTGGTCCACAGTTAAACTTGCAAACTTACTACTCCTAGGATAAACCAAATTATCTGTAGTATGTAAAGATCCATAACAACAGGGGCAGATGACAAACTTGGCATTTGCTTTCAAGCACTTGTCTAATACCAAATCACTTGCAACTCCACATGCATGTAATGCTATTCCTATATCGAACTTTCCAATAAAGAAGTCCAAGTTGCATTGATAAAAGAGGATGTTTTTTACTCCCATTTTGTGGACCCTATCTCTGGCTCGGAGTAATGACTGTTCCTTATTTTCTAGCAACAAAACTGTGCATTGTGGCAGCAACATGGCTACAAGAATACCTAAATGTCCACTACCACTGCAGAAATCAACTATCAAGTCTCCGTCTTTGGCAATGTTCATGACAACTAACGCTAAGTTCTCTAGCTGCTGTGTTTTTCTTACAACTCTTTTATCTGGTAGATATCCTCCAGCGGGTTTGGCTCCATCAGGTATGTCATCCCAATTTATAGTTGAGTTTATTTCAGTTTTAGTAACATCCATTTCCATTCCTTCAGAGAGTGAGCTTAATGCTTTCACAATGTCATCCTCTTTGGTGAATAATCTCTTCTTAGGGTTGTGCCTTTTTGGGTCGCTTTTGTACAGACTAACATCTTCAGTTGTTGGTATGATCACATTTTCTACTGATAATGGATTTCTTGGGAATTTGTTTAATAACTCTATGAGGTAGTTGTTGCTAAGTGCTGCTATAATATTGTTGTACCATTTGTATGTCATAGGTAATAGAGTTTCAAAAGAGTTTCCTAACGATTGTATAATAAGCTGGTAAGTTGGTAATAATATAAGATCAGCTAAAGTCATAAAAGGCCCTTCAGCAAACTGATGGCTGATGTTCAAATCTTCGATCTTCAAAGAGCAATCCACTTCCAACTGCTTTTTGTTATTCGATTTCCATTTTCTATTTTTTGGTTCCCGTGTTTTGTCATCAAGTTTTATGTTTGAGTTTGTATCATCCTTACTTTCATTAGATGTTTGCAAACATTCCTTCTTCATATCTCTGGCTAATTTATAAACATTGTGCATTTTGACTGGTTTTTTCAAGTGGTTTTCGAATCTTACTAAATTTACAGGCACCTCTTCTAATTGGACAGAATCTAAAATGAGTTTCACAGTTTTTATGATGTCAACTTCACAGAATTGCGTCCATATTGATACAGTGTTAGGTGCTTGTAAGCAACTTTTCCTGAAGCCGAGCAAGCCTTCTTCGTGTTCTTGAGAGTGAGGAGGACTCGCCCTGTGAGCACTAATATGCCGAGCAACAGCGCATAGACCGGTTATGATCGTATCATGGAACATCAACACAGGACACATACAAGACGCCACTTGCCACGGAACCTCGCCACTTTTAACATAAGTAATATTATCATCTAGCACGATACTTATTCCAACTTCATTATCATTCTTATTTACAGAAACAAAGCGTACTGCTATGTTTTCAGGTGAACAGTGTTTGTAAATGCAATAGGTTATAATCGACTCAATCGGTAGATGAATCGTGTTGGTTTCTTTGTAATTAGAAGCCGTGCTAATGTTATATGCCTCCAAGAAAACTACATTCTCCATTCTAAAGTAATAACAAAACGACACGGTCTCAACTCAAGAACAGCAGGCCAGCCCAGCCAGGCAGAGGCAGCCAGCCATGTGTGACATTACAGCTGTCTGTCTAATAATGACAATGTCAACATTGACGGTGCTCTGTCAAGCAACTGTCAAACAAATAGCACAATCCTATCTATCAGTCAATCACACACAGCTGATTTGATTTTTTATAGTATTTTATTTATTGAATCGTTTGGATTTTCATTTTAATCAAAGTCCAAACAAAACAACACTTGAAATTATATATATTTAACCCCTGTACAAAGAGTAAACGAAATTACTGAACTGCACCACGAATTGAAATAGGATAATACACAAAATGTTGGAGGTTATAAATGGATTTTTGCTGGTGTATTTCCTATGTTTATGTTTAGTCAGCGCTCTAGTTCCTCTCCTGGTCAAACCGGTAAGTTATATTCAACCCCATGTAAATGTATAATTTTGTATCTCTACCTCTACCTCTACCATCTCTGCCACTACCACCACCATCTTCTTTAAGTACCTATTAAATTAAAAAAGATTTCTTTTTTACTAAATTATTATAATTTTACTTTTCAGATAATAACGTGTTTCGCTCGGCCTTCCAATGCAGAAAGGTCAATATGGACTGAAATTATAAAGCTGAAGGCAGAACAGAAAGCAATATCTATGAAGGATGAATTTGCTGCCTATTCCAGGATCCAGCGGAAAATCAACAAACTTGAAGGACAGTTGAAAGATGACTCACAATCCCGTATGGGGAAGAGTTTAGCCATCAAAAGTACTATACAGATTATCTTTCAAGTTGCTGTAGCCCTGGTGACAGTTATATCAGTAATCTACTTCAGACGTGAGCCAATAGTGACTCTAAAAGGGGATATGTTCCCGTTTACAATGATGCTTAGGTATCCAAGTGAAATGCCAAATGCAATAAGCACTCACATGTGGGTACTGATATCTAATCTGTCTATTAGAACTCTGGTGAAGCCTCTTCTCTCTTAGAATATAATTTTCATTACCTATTTCCATTCAGTTTCATTAGTTAGGTATCAAAATATTATGTGGTGTTACATGTATCATCATCATTCAGCTTTATTACATCTACTGCTGAGTACGGGCTTCATCTCTATTATTTATTTATATTTGTGTGACATGTAATAATAATATATCTTGTAACATTTTTCTGTATATGTAATGTAACATATTTCTCCAAAGGTAAAGTAAGAAATAAAAAACCTTTGTAATTTTTTATAATCATTTTATTCACTAAACAAATAGTATTTTATACTCAGTCCGACATAAGTCCAAATAGTGTCCTCTAAAATTACATTAACAATCAAAGGCTCGTTCTGGAAACAATATTATGCTTATTTTAAAAATAATTAACTTTCTACTGCTACCATACTGTTGTGTTAATAACAAAATGGTATTCAACACAAAAATGACAGTTATTAAAAATAAAGAAAATAAAAACTATTTATAGAAAAATGAAATATGTAAATTGAAGTTTTTGAATCTTGGTGATGGATGGACTATACATGCAATATTAAACCTTATTTATATAATATTATTTACAAGCTCTATATCACAGCTCACTCTTGCAATAGGTGTGCTATTTGGATTTCAGAAATCAATGTATTTCTTACAAAAGCTAAAACAGATGTATAAAAATATCTGAAACCTGCTAATTAACAAATACAAAAGCTCTGTGCTAAACACAAATACATCTTTTTTAAACAACAAAACACGAAGTAAATCAATTTATGGCCAAAAATCAGAATTTTTGTATTGATCATTATCAATTCCTATATTAAATAACTAGGCTAGTTATAATCAAGCGTTATCAATCGAACAGACGTAAACAGCATCTAATAAAACTGCTGTAGGCTAGTTATAATCAAGCGTTATCAATCGAACAGACGCAAACAGCATCTAATAAAACTGCTGTATCAAAAAGCTTAAAAATGTGAATAACTTTGGCACTAGATTGCTTAAATGTGCATATTTTGTGCAAAGATGACTTGAAAAGTAAGTAGGTTTCTTTTAATCTGTTACTAGAGACTAGACTAGAACATTATGACTAAATTACAATGGCTGTACAGACGGGCGAATTTTATTTCCTTTCCTTTACAGGTAACCTGATACTACGGATTTTCTGATACATTTATAATACACTGTTAATAAATTCTTATATTTTTAAATATATAATCTATTAGAAAAAAAAATATACTAGAATATTCATTTCTGCGGCACATAGAATATAAAATTTAGGAATATATATAATACAAATAAATCAGTCACAACTTGAAACATTTATTTTGGTACTATAAGCAATACTTTTTTGCATTTTGGTTTTATTTTTAGTCTAATATATTTTTACTTTCAACATAATAATAATATAATTTTATTAAACAATACAATGTTGAGATTTTTTGAAATACTCATCATTTTACTACTGATTTGATGTAAACATTTATCCTGCAACAAGTAGGTAGTTCATAAACCGTCTATAGTATTTACATATCGCGCTGGGAATTATAGCCCAGTTAACATTGCACCAATACACTTATTGCATTGTAAGACTACATAGCAGAGTATACTCCAGCAATATTCATTGAGTAATATCTGGGCTTAACGCTCGTTGCACTAAGTGCGTACCTAATCTTTAGATATAGCTATGAATTTGCCAAAAAAGTAGTTTACAAACCTTTATAACGAATGTATACAAGCGAGATAGCTACGACTGTATTCCAACAAGGTAAATATCTCCTAACAAACACAACTAAAAAGGTTAAACTCACCTTTTACGAATAAGGTCTAGTTTCCAACATGGACTACCTTAAACCCTTCGTGTCGGCGATACGCCAAGTTTGTAAGGACATCGAGACTCATCGAGACTTTAGGTATTTTCGTAGAAATTATTGTTGCAATGAGTAGTGAGGAGATACACCACGGCTTCGTATGTCGACATCATGATCGCTGTGTTCGGAATCTGACGGACTAGCTGCGTGCCCAGGCCTCTGTAAAATGTATTTATTCAGAATTAGCTGCTTCCCGGGTTCGCACGCTTGGTACATACATAAAAAAATGCATATTCGGCCTAAGCCGTGAAAAAGCTATAAAGAAACAGAACGAGACTCGTTTATTTTAGTTGTTATGGAACCATTTACACTTTATCCGTATATCCGTCTGTCTGTCCGCCCCTGATCTTACTCTTGCTCGCAGTCTATTAGTTTTATCATGAAGAATTTTTGCACGGAAATACTCTACACGGCTCTAGAGATACCTCCCCTACATGTAAAGTGGGGTTGATTTTTTATATATTTTACTACCCCATCGTTTGGCACATGGGTTTTTAAAGATATCTTAAATAGTTTGTCGATACAGATATTAGTTCTTCTCGGGCGTGGGTTTGGATGAATTGGCACCTAAATTCACCTAGTATGTAAGACGTTTCAAAGTGATCCTTGTGATTGTATTGAATAAAGTATCTTTTGACTTGACTTGAAATGACTATACATACTAAATACATTGTTAATAACTGTGTGTGTGTGTGTGTGTGTTTTAAAGTTTTTAATTTCTTCCCATAACTAGTTAATTCTTTTTCTAATTTTATGGTTCACATCTTTGCTGTTCCATATCGGTGTCCTCTCAAAAATTTCTGAAAAAATTTGCTCTAGCACGTCAGAGGACATTTCGAATCGTCACAAAAATAAATTGCACAACACAGCAATGCAGACGCGCGGGCGGTCACCGCTTGACTGGAGTGCACGTGCACGCTCGTTGCCCGCCCCCGCGCCGCTGCCGCGCCTCTGTTTTCGAGGGCCAGTCCATTTGATTTTACGCATAAGATCCTGCCGCTCCCGCTCTGCCGCCGCCGTCGCCCCGCTGCCCGCAAGATTTGATGCAGAGGCCTCATGAACGACTAAGTAATCTAAGGTAATAGACGCTTCATTATCAGGGCTCTTGATATTTCCAACTGACCTGTAACATCCGCGGTATCCTTCTTCCATCCACACTGTGTGCAGCGTTTGCCAGAACTTGCGGTACTTATCACCTTCCTCTCTCAGGCGCGTCCTTGCAACTTCTGCAACAACAATTTTTCAGTTATTTTTCACTACTACCAAAACATTATGTTTAGTTATTTTTCCCTTCTCCCAAAACATGTTTTGTTATTTTCCTTATTGCCAAAACATAATATTTTGTTGTTTTTCTGTTACATAAAAAACACAAACGTAATGTTTAGTTATTTTTCACTATTACATAGTGTTTCGTTTTTTTTTACTTATTACCAAAACATATTGTTTAGTTGTTTTTTACTATTAGATAAACATGATGTTTAGTTATTTTTTACTATTAGATAAACATGATGTTTAGTTATTTTTTACTATTAGATAAACATGATGTTTAGTTATTTTTTACTATTAGATAAACATGATGTTTAGTTGTTTTTTACTATTAGATAAACATGATGTTTAGTTGTTTTTTACTATTAGATAAACATGATGTTTAGTTGTTTGTTACTATTAGATAAACATGATGTTTAGTTATTTTTTACTATTAGATAAACATAATATTTAGTTATTTTTCTCTACTCCCTAAACATGAAGTTTAGTTATTTTTCACTATTACCAAAGTAATAGCACTTGCTACGTCACGCTTGGAATGCTATCTATTGTGCATAAACTTGCTCGGCTCGTGTTAAAAAACGGAACATGCTTCTGCCTAGCTTCCTGACACTGTAACCTACTTGAGTTTTAGCGGTATTTTGCGTTAAACATCAAGATAAAACCAAATCAAATTCATATAAATATAATATTTCATAGGTATTAACTATCTAATAATGTATTCAAAGTATATAAATAACAATTCACTGATTTAAAAACGATGACGCTCCAATATCTATCCAATATCATGTTTCTATCCACACCTATGAGCCTAAGGCAGATGATCCTTCAGCAAACAGCTAGATATACAAAATATATTTAGGTTTATCCATCTCTCTTTTCAGAAGAAACATTTTTGATATTTTTTATAACAACTTGGCGTATTCTACATTTAACATTAGATAGCAACCAAAGGTTCAAATCAAATTGACCGCAATTCCTTATTGCGGGTTGGCAAGGGACCTAGCCGAGAAAAATGTAACGCGTTACGTTACGAAAGCGCGTTACGAAAAACCGTAAAAGAAAGAGAGAATGAAGGAGACCGATAACTAGTCTCCCACACATAGAATGTATGTAAATAAAATAAATAAATAAATAAAAATATTTATTCAAAAAAGTCTTAAATAAATTTACAGTTATTCCTGTTAGCGCAATGTACAGTTCTGTGATAAGACCCTTGGACCAGTTTTGCTGGGTACCTCGCTCTAACTAAGTTTGCACTTGTATGTAGACGCGAGGGATCACTGCTTCCGCTAGTGTCAAAAGGTACTGTTTACAAACACTTTCAGCAATGTATACAGCTTAATACCTTAAATAACCTTAAGTAATTAATGTTAATATTTTAAAAGAAGTATAAGAGCAACAAAATATAAAAGGTAAAACTAAAATTAAAATTAAAAATTAAAAACAGCAATAAAAGACTTAAAATAAAATAAAAGTAAAAACAAGTAATAGTATAGAAGAAGTGAACTTAGGTAATTATTATTCCAAGAGCATTTAATACTGCCTTTATATAACTATTTATATAACATGCGTTTCTGCATATACTTGTACCTACCATGAAGACTCTACCATGTAGACTCTACATTGTAGAGTGTGGATGTTGAGTGTGATTGTAATATGAGTGTGTAGAGTGATCGTTATGTAACGTGTATGTGATGAGTAATATCGTGTAGACTTTGTGGATCTTTTATACCTAATATGTTTCGTGAAGGGAGGGGGGAATCAGGTCAAAATTTGGAATAGATTTTCTGTCTGTGTGTAGTCCAGTGATTGTAAGTATGTGTTAATCTTAATTTTGCATTCATTTACCGATAACTCATGGATCATTAATCGTTTATTGATGATGTTATAGATAAATGGTGTCAGGAAATAATTATGTTTTTGGGCGAATGTAGTTCCGCCGTCTCGTGCTATGCCCTTCTATTGCCGGTTTAAGGTGTATCAGGTAGCTATCAGTTTTCGTACTCTCATGGTAAGGGCATAGACGTGGGCTGAATAGTTCAGTTGTGAGTCGATGACAATACCAAGGTATTTGATGGTACCAGCGTTGTCTAATATTGTACAGTTGCAATCTGCCGAATGGGTGTGTAATTTACAGTCCTGCGAATGAGCTTTTATGGTATGTTCCATTTGATAAGAGTGATCTATCTTTCGCGGAGAGAAAACGACGTATTTCGTTTTTGTGGCATTGAGTGTGAGCATGTTTTGGTAAAGTAAGTTCGAGATTTAAGTCAAATGTCAAAGCCTTCTTGTGCAGTTTTGAATAAATTTGTCCAGCTTTTTTCTCGGAACAACAGGACCGTGTCACCCGCAATTGAATTGATTAACATAAATTAAGAATAGGGTCGGGCCGATTATGCTGCCTTGTGGAATGCCATATTGGGTAGTTACTAGCTCAGAACTCCTGTGGATCCCGATTTTGAGACTCTGTGTCCGATTGCTAAGATAGTTTTTAAGCAGGTCTAGCTGTCCTCCACGAATTCCTATGTTTTCTAGCTTTTCTAGCTTCTAGCAGCAGAGGGATCGACACCGTGTCAAAGGCTTTTGCCAAATCTAAGAAAATCGCTAGACATTTGTCGCCCTCATCTAGTGACGTAGCAACAAACTTATCAAGCTCTGACACGGCATCCGCAGTAGATTTTCCTCTTCTGAATCCAAATTGGTTCTCGGATATCAGGCTGAACCTCTCGAGATAGTTAACTAGGCGATTGTTAATGGCCTTTTCCAATATCTTTGATAATGCCAGCAGGATAGATATAGGTCTGTAGTTAGCTAAGACTTATTTATCACCGTTTTTATAGATTGGTAGAATAAGAGATTTTTTGAAGATATCTGGGAAAACATGCGTAGAAAAACTTAGATTACAGATGTGAGCGAGTGGGGAACTTAACATACTTTTATTTTCCTTGATTAAGCGATTTGAGATCTCGTCCCAGCCTATGGAACATTCTGTTTTTAGAGAGTTGATGAGTTGGAGAATTTCCGTTTCATCGGTTGTTCCCTACAATATTATCTGCTAGCTTCTTATATATATATATATATATATATATATATATATATAAACAAACACACAATATTTAAATATATCTAAGAATATAGTTATTTATTGCGTCAATAATCAAAATTAAAGAGAGGGGTGGGTAGACAGAATGAGGGCTTGGCATGTTAATGATTAATTATGCCAACCCTGCATACGAAAGTGACTTCGTTCCAAACGCGTGTCCCGCGTCACGTTCATTTTTTATTTTTCTTGCCGCGGTTTTCCCGGAGGAATAGGAGGAGGGTTGCTTCAAGAGGGTGTTGCATGCGTCCCATAGGCTTCAGTGATGACCATCAGGCGGGCCGTAAGCTTATTTGCCAACTTGTGGTATAAAAAAAACACTGTTCTCTCAATATCGCAGAGATATATCTCATTTTCGTGCGTGCAGTTGTAGGTGCCGGCGTTCATCGATTTATAAGACGTTATCACGTCAAAAAACCCAGACTATCCCAATGAGCCCAAACACGATAGTTCTGCTGTCAGTTATAAGGCAGATTCTAGGTGATTCTGCAGATGATTCTGCAGAATCACCTAGAATCTGCAGGAAATCATTGCATTTCCTGCAGATTCTATCTTATAATCATTGCATTGCAATCATGCAGGAATCTGCAATATCATTGAATTAACAGTACCTATATAGAATCTCGAATCGATCAGGTTTGTGGAAGGTGCTCACATACCTTCATCAACTAGGAACCAATGATCGTCAAATGCTTAAACAGATTTTCTTGAATCATGACTTACTATGTAATAATCTATGTATAAAGTATGTATTAACAAAAAAAATATATAAGTAGTATATCAGTGACGTGGTACCCATAACACAAGCTCTGTTTACTCTGGGCTAGATGATGCTGTGTGAAACGTTCGTGATTTACGATAAAACAGAAGTGCACATTATTTAGTGTCAAATATATTACATTATATTATTACAATATTCGCTTTCAACAATTAGTACCTGCTTACATCTTAGTTAAAATATAATAAGGAGATTCTCTTCAATAACAACTTGAGGACTATATAAAGAAGTGCGTGGGCGCACAACGTCCATTCGCTCGTTGGCTTCCAAGCGGTATACTTGTGTTCGGCACTTATAGTAGAATTGGTTATAAGTACTTGGCTAAACCTAGATTAAAACCAAATGTATCCTAAAACTATCAGCTGAGCACTAACACAAAGTATAATATGTTTCGAACTCAGGCTATCTCGATACAGGCTTAGCCTAGTGAAGAAGTCAACAGTAACTCCTAGATTGCCCGTTCTCAGCATTAAAATAATGTGTATCAATACAGTAAGCTTTAGATAGAACATTTTTGTGTTCTGTAAATTTTGATACTTATACTTATATTTTTCTGCAATAAATACATTTTTATCTTCATCTAACTAATAATATACTCAAGTTATTTTTAATAGATTTAAACAATAGCAGAATCAAAGCCAGATAATGCAAAAGTCCGTCATTATTTATTTATTGTACCAAGAGTTCCATAATAAATAATAATGCCGGACATTTCACACAGCATGATCTGTCCCCAAAGTAAGCAGAGCTTATATTATGGGTACTACATGGCTGATATACTACGTATATACGGTTTTTTGAAGTGAAAACTTCTTTTAGCGCGGTACGCATATTATTAGATGAGGTAAAACCTCTGGATTCGCGACACCGTTACCGTCTGGGGCGAGCCGCAGCCGGCTGCCGCGCTCGCCCCATTTGATTATAAACCTTAATTCACACGTTTACAGTCTACTTTTGTATGGAGAAGTTTACTGAGTTAGGTTCTTTGATATAGACGCAGCCGGCTGCCGCGCTCGCCCTATTTGATTGTAAACCTTAATTCACATGTTTACAGTCTACTTTTGTATGGAGAAGTTTACTGAGTTAGGTTCTTTGATATATTATCTACATTCTGAACAAAAAATATTGCATCATCTGTGTTCGTTCAGTATTTGATTGGCAGTCGCCATAATTACTGATTTTGAAGTGATTTATTACTAAACTCTAACACGCCAAAAT
Organism: Lampropteryx suffumata; assembly: GCA_948098915.1. Taxonomy (NCBI): domain Eukaryota; kingdom Metazoa; phylum Arthropoda; class Insecta; order Lepidoptera; family Geometridae; genus Lampropteryx; species Lampropteryx suffumata. Next base: position 5,642,922 of record OX402564.1, on the reverse strand, counting down.
AAGTTTTCACTTCTGTCGGCATCCCCGGAGTGCAACCCGATTTTATTTTTAATACATACATATTATACATAGAAACACCCACTCGAGACAAATAGTCATTCTGGGCAAGCCTTTGATAGTGTCGACATTAATCTACTTACCGTGTGGGTAAGCAATGCACGACGCAACGGTCTTCGAGAAGGCTCCAGCGCCCATGAACTCCACGAAATCCCTCGGTGACTTGGTGTCGTTTGGTACGCCGTCCACGCTTCTAGCTGCAATCAGTCGCGCCTTCACACCTTCGTATAACACGAAGTGGACCACAGTCTCGCTTATACCCATATAGGAAGCGGTTATGCCTTTGTAGAATCCTCTTATACCCTGAAATCGAACGTATTGCTGTTGATAATAAGCTGTTTTTTGCTTGGTATCGATGGTGGTGGCCACTTTCTATAACATTCAAACAATGCAATCACCATCTTAATTGTGCTCTAATATTTCGTCAAGCCGGGCCAGTAAATAGTTGGCAAGAGGATGGAAAATGCACTTATCAGACGTAATAGAACAGAGTACTTATCGAAAACATCGACATCATACACACTTGGTATATGACGAGTGTGACCACGACACATATTCCGAATGTTTCCGACTAAATCCGATGGGCATTATAAAGCATGTGGTAAGAATAATAAATAATCCCGGACATTTCACACAGCATCATCTGGCCCCAAAGTAAGCAGAGCTTGTGTTATGGGTATGGGTATGACTGATACACTACTTATAAACTTTTTTTTTGTAATACATATGAATGACCGAAATATGTGGGCAAGTAGAAATACGGAGTCGATTTAATATGATGAAAGGTCCGGGTGAAAAATACGAATTGCAGATCTGACCTCGGGGTCAAAGTTGGTGGAATTTATCTAACTAAAAATACAGTCATATCTTCAAAAGTTTACGAACTTATCTCTTCTTATAAGTATAATCGACTCAAGCGCACGCAATACTTGAATAGCCAGTTAGAGCACTAAATAAACATTTTTTTTTTTATATTTGTCTTGATGTCACGGCCAAATCTGAGGCGGAATTCCGGATTGGTTTTAATGTATCTAATAATATCACTAACACAAATATTATGAATGCGAAAATTGTGTGTTGTTGATTGTTGATTGTTGAATGTTGTGTGTGCGTGTTAGTTTGTTACTTCTTCACGCTCAAACGGCTGGACGGATTTGAATAAAATTTTGATAAGCACGGGTTTTACTCAAGTATACAAATACAAATTCATTTATTTACCAAAAAGAAAAAAATACAGTGTTTTCAAAATTACTGATGATCCCCGCACTAGGGCAAGTCTGTATTGCGGGAGACCAGAGGCATAAGATGAACGATTTCCACAAATTACATAAAGACAAGACAGAACAGATAACACTTAAACAAGACAAGACACAAAGAGGACAATCCAGGAGAAATAAAATAAAAAAAAAAGGACACAAGAAATAAAGAACACCACACGACCAGCTGTAAGCTGTTTATGTGTGTGTATTATTTTGATGATGAAGGCACCGGCACTTTTTCGATTCAGCTAGAGAATATTCATCAAATACCCTGGTGTCTAAGTCAAATGGACCATTTTGAACGATTTACAGTGATCCTATGATTGTATTAAGTTAAATTATATGCTTTGTGAATTTAAATGCCAATTCTTCCTAACACTGACCGCTCGAAGACAACTTTGGAGTTATAGCTTGAAGTTATTATTTAAAATGACACCATGCAAAGCAAAACCTGATTAGGTGATATAATTACTGCTAAGTAGCTTTAATTTTACCGTTTTGTGGTATATCCTCTTTATGCACTGCACTGCGGTAACTTTCTGGCCGTCCAACTGCAGACGAGTTTTCACAAACCATATGGGGTTGGTCATCGTGCACGACACGAAACCTGAAACAATGTCCATGTCTCAATAAAATCGATATGGGACTGACAACGTAACGTGACGAGATGAGATGAATATCTGTTTTTGCTGAGCCGATATATAACCTCGATGTCTGTGAAATTAACACTGGCCTAACGGAAGACCAGCGCTACTGGATGGGATGCCTACTTACCTACCCACTTGCAGCATTATGATGGTCTAATGGTAGTGGTAGTCTTCTGTTTCTTAGCTCTTTTCCTGGTCTAAAAATGTATGTTCGCTATAACAGTACCCTCAAACGATGAAGCATAACATCGATCGTGAGGAACTCGATATGTCGTAGAACCTAAAAGTTCGAAGATATGTGCCAAGTGCAATGGAGCCTCTGAGGTGCACTTTTATCCTTTCACACTGGTTCGAAATAACTAGTGACACGATAAGACGAAGAAGAAGCAGCATTACGGCAAGCTGGGTAACATTTTACCACCACGTTAAGTTTCCTTTTAATTTTTGTTTTGTTAACTTTTCTTTTTCTTCTGTTGTGAGTCGCGGACTGAATCAAGAATTTCTATAATATTCTATTCTTAGTATGTCACGCATGACGACATAATTATACGTGAGGTACTCCCAGGTCAATCAATGTATAGCCTAAATAGCTAGAGATGATCAGAGGGGATCTACACTACGAGTTGTACACCTTTCGACACTTATTGTCACTTTTTTTTTAGTGCTACGATTACGCAGATCTTTGATCTGATTAGCAGTTTCCAGTTTTAATTGATGAGTTGGTACTACGAAAGGTAGATGTTGCTTGTAACATATGCTTCAGAATATAAACCGAACGTACGTGATACAAAATTTACGAATGAATGTGTTACGAACTGATATTATTCAGAAATCCATAATACAGGATCACGATAATAATCACTACATAGTATAAAACAAAGTTAATTTCTCCTGTCTATCTGTCCCGATGTATGCAAAAAACTACGAAACTGATTCTAATGCGGTTTTTTTAATAGATAGATTGATTCAAGAGGAAGGTTTATATGTATAATACATGCATAATATAGTAGATAAACACTTATAATTTTAGAGGTTTCCAATGTGGTGTCGTAAATAAACTCATATGTTTGCGCTTACATTGCAAACGCTGTCTGAACCCTACGAGATAGATCAAAATAATGTACTACAGTATTGAACACCCTCAAAAGGTCTACAAAAAAGTCCGCGATGGTATATGTCTATCTCTTAGGGATAACCATTCTGTAGTATAATTAGTATCAGCAATGCTCCCGTGCGAAGCCGGGGCGGGTCCCTAGTAAGATAATAAGACATTTTCTGCACAGAATTTCAGCTCAATCTGACATCGAGTTGATTTGGAGAGGTTTTAGATTAAACACGTTTGTAAACCGTTTAAAATGAAACATTATTCCAATTTGATATTGTCCGTTGTCTTTTTATCACCTTTAACAAACATTGAAAATAGAATGTGTTTTTTTTTCGACAACATTATTTGCTAACGGATCTGGTACAGCGCACTCTGATCCAAAGCTTCATCGATCCGGTATTTCAATAAGACAAACCGGTCATGACACCCCCAAGTTTTTTGTAAGACGCCTTATTTTTATCAATATGCTAATAAGTATGTCGAGCCTCAAAGCCATACATAAATCTATTGCGTTTCAAATAAAACTGGTTAGGGCGTGGACTGCAACTGTTAGTTTATTCTGTGATGATGAATAAATAAAATAAAAATTATGTAAGGACTATAGGCCTTGGAAGTCCTTACCTCTTTTAGGCATTGCACAAATATTATTTTTCTAAGGTTTGAAGACCAGGTTAATAAAATGATCAAGCTTATTAGATAAATGTACAAAGCTACTTTTGTCGCATTTCAATTGTTATAGAAATCACGCTTATGACTTGTCTGTCTCGCCCCTTGATAACATAATATTCATTTTGTATTACTTTAAAAGTGCTATAATTAACGCACCTACCAAATGCAAGGCATCGGTTTACAATGTATTGTGATCGTCGCGTCAAATCTAGTGATCAAATCTGGAGTTAAAACAGTTTTAGTACAGATCAGTAGCCGTAGCAAGAGCTTTCACATATTATCGTACATATATTATTACGCACTACTAAAGACGCTGTACAAAATCACTTAACAATTGACAATGTACCATTCGATGGTGTTACGATAGTAAATTCATGAGTATGGGCATGCCATGCGGAGGGTAGAAAGTCATGTCACAAAAAAGGTGATGGATCTAAGAGTGGAGGTAGGTCTACGAAAAGATGGTTGGACTGTTTGAAAGATCATATGAGTGAGAGAAAGGAGTGATTACTGAGATGTTGGATGACATAGCGCAGTGGAAAAGGAGAACCTGTGCTAAGAGCAGGAAGATGATGAGGTAAGAAACTTGTGAAGACTATACTATACCTGCAGCACTCGCTGCGGAGAGATGAACCACGGGTGTGTCCGGTGCTATGTTCTGGTTCAGTATGGCTTTGGCCTGCGAATATGTGCAAAAGTAGATCGCCCTGGACGGAGCAACGCCGACGATGTTCGGCCCTAGTCCTTTGAACAATGCTTTGGGGCCTTCGTTTTGGACAATATGCCTGAAAAGTACACATTTTATGTAGTTTTAGATCTTGTTGAATCCTACAGTTTTCCTTTTTGTACGTCAAAAACTAGTATTTTAGTTGAGTAGTTACTCGAAGAATTATACTGTTATTGCTTGAGCAAATTCACTCGTTAGAATATAGAAATACATCAAACAAGTAAAATCCCCACCCTATTGGTGATAAATATGTTACACTCTGCGTTGATTGACTTATGAATGAACGCTGTGATATAAGTATCCCTATACTTATATCACAGCCTTGGTAAAATACTAAAAAGCTAAGTAGAGTAAGAAAGAAGCATCCTATTTTTTTTCAAATAGCTTAATGAAAATGATTAGCCTCATTATACGACACGAGAGTGGGAATGTTGAAAAAGAGAGGAGGAAAGGCACGAATCAGCAACATGAGCCAAACTAAGAAGACGGTAGCTCAAGATAAAGGAGAGATCAAAGAGATCAAGAAGGCTGCGCTGGAGAGGAATAGGTGGAACGAGCTGCACCAGTCACCGACAAGAGCAAAGCTCTAAAATTAGAAGAGAGAAAAAAATACTAACGTGAAGGTCAGATGGCACTTCAGAACATACATTTTTGCGCAAAAACACATCGTAAATCGACCTTTACTAATATTATCTGAAGCTATGACGTAAATGGATATCAAGAGATGAAGTAATGTCAACACAATACTAAATATAATCCAGTTAATTGATGTCAAGATACTGACCTTGAGAGAGTTTAACTTTTTGGGGCAAAGTAGCTCTACAAATATGGATACATCGATAAGACAATCTCACTCGATAATGTTATATAACACGCAATGTTTGATATAAATTTAATGACAAATATCGATCGACTGCTAGAAGGGCAGTTGTCTTCCGACTTGGCTGGTTATCGATAGGACATTAAAAGAGATCTTACTTTACTTTACAAGGTGGTGGTGGATCTAAGCACCATGATAAAGAATTAGCGGCAAGAAGACTAACCATACTAATTTACACAACTTACAGGGGAATTTTAGTGTATTTTTCTAAACCCTGCTCACATATCATAAGAATATTCAATTGACAACCATTATAAGACCACTGCTGTCTAAACGCGTAACTACGAGTAAAACTACAGACCACGTGTGCTTCTCGTGATCAGAGCAATTTCTTATCATTAGCATACAGCTGATAACTACGCCAGTAACAAGCAGTTCGGTTCATGATCTAGGTATATTTGAGTAAACAATACCTTTAATTTGAGATGATAATACGTAAAAGAAACATTTCCACTCGCCAGTTGCAGATTGGACACGATAATGTGAACTTGGCGACTCTGACAACAACAAATACCTACAACAGTTTACTCAAATATTGATAGTAAATTAAAAGCGTGTTAGTCAAATAAGGTAAGGTCCTCCCAATACCTTCAATACAAGATGGTGTACTAACGGATGATGAGAGATCAACGGATGATAGAAATATGATCGAGGAATCCGAAGGAGAAAGTCCATCAATATAATTAAAGTGCGGAAATATATATAGGTATAAGTATTAATAAACGGAAATATTTGTCATGGGCGGTTCATATAGAACTTCATAACAGCGGTACACGAGAAATGGACGGAAGCCAAATTGCATACTAACATTGGATAACAGATGTTAGGACACTAAGATGCTATCAAGAAGAAATTAGTGTAAATGCATTGAACAGGAACAATAGGTAATATGGACCTTACAGACCATTTACAGGTTTTCTAAATTGTAATAAAAATAATAGCCACATATTATACCTGCTCCTGACTACAAGAAACCGTTGTATTAGAAACTACGTGTCCCATGATAACGTAATAATCACACCGGAGCAGATATGTTTCAGATAATAGCAGATAATGCCAAAAATTATTTAGTGAGAATTGAGCCCACACCTTTCTTATCTCAGCCTCCATTGGCCGCCCTAACGAGGTCGTCAAACTAACTACTAAAGTATCAAATGTTAAGAGTGGAATTCACACTTCATAGTGTTACCTTACTTAGAAGTGATTTTATATTATGCTATTATCATTGAAGAAGTGGTAATCATTGAATGGTCAGAAATGTGGATATATCCAGGTGCATAAATAATATACAAATTTAACCTTTTTCAAACAGTAATTATGACGTTTTACGACACGTTATCAACTCTACACGACAAGCGACATTATACAAAGAAACAATCTTCTGCTAATCCACTGCATTTTTATTGTATCTTATCATTCGGTAGCAAACAGAAACACCCCGCAATGATTTGTTTTCTAACTTTATAAATGTAGATAAAATACTCCAGTAACACTCACTATACTCATAATGTCATAATATATCCAAGTAAATTGGATTTGCGTAGCTCGCTTTGCTTAACAGTCAGTACATTATGCACGGTGTAACTGGAAGGGTGGATCATCGGTGGCAGGGCGATGGGTGACCTCAATGCCTATCGATTTAACCCCCCTGTATGTTCCGCGATTTTCAATCGTTCAAAAGTTATACTGATTTTTATAAAATTTTGGTCAAAATCCGATTTTAGGCTTCATGTCCCAAGTGTAGCTAAACTGTATGGTTCTACGACCTTAATTTTTTTTTAGGTTGTATCCCATTAGTAGATCTTTCGTCCTACAATATCGTTTTGAGTCATTATTTGATTAAATTCCAAATAAAAAATAATCTTTACAAAAAAAACAAGCAAACATAATTTTTCAACAAACTTTGTAGGCTCCAAGAGAAAAAAAATACATTTTTTTTTCTACAACCTACCTTAAAAACTACTTCCATTCATGGAGAAGTAACCCTGCAAATTTCATTTGGCTAGTAGTAAGACATCATGTTCAAATATAAACACATGAAGCCTAAAATCGGATTTAGACCATAATTTCAAAAATATTATAAAAACTTTTGAACGATTAAAAATCACGGAACATACAGGAGGGTTAAATCGATAGGCATTGAGGTCACCCATCGCCTTGCCACCGATGATCCACCCTTCCAGTTACACCGTGTATAGAGTGTTCATTTTACACACTCATTATTAAAGTAGCGTTTCGCTTGCATTAGTTGCTTAGCTTACGTTCGATTTAGAAGCCTGCTTTTTTTATTTAATAAAATAGCAAGGATCATTTTGAAGCTTCTTCTTACGTGTTATGTGAATCTAGGTGCTGGTTCCTCCTAACTCAAGTCCAAGAAGAATCCGGCAAGAAACTATTCTAGTCATAATGCTTTTTATATAACCTTGCTAATTTTGTTAAGGATGCCGAGGAGAGATGGAGCAGATTCCTTCTTTTTTATACGCTTTATATTAGCTTCACTTGTATGTACATATGTTTGTAGCCGACTCCTTAGGACGCGATTTTGACCCATTTTAAATGGCCAGATTTCATTAAGTTTTTGCACACCTGTCAAAGACCGATGACAATGCAATAATTCGAAAATAAAAAATAAAAAAAAACCTATTATCCTAAAACTAAAGAGTAGAAAATAAATAATAATTTAAAAAACTAAAAAACACGCTTTATATAGAAAACCAAACTAAAAAAATTTAAAATAAATTTTAATGAATGTAGGTAAGAAAAAAATGTTTTATTTAAAAAAAAGCGTGGTGTGCTTTTTAAGATATTATCGAAATGATAATCCTTCTTTTCATATCTGTCAATGAAATATTTATAACTATTGACACCATGCACCCCACGCTTTTTTTTTAATAAAACATTTTTCTTTTCATTTCATTTTTCTTAACTACGTTACAATAATTTGATATGTTATAATAAGCTTTATGAAACACTTTTTGTTAAAATACGTTTTTATATTTGCCAATCGACAAATCTAGCACGTACCTTGGAACCTTGTTATAGAAGCGTACACATTGCCATATAAACGTTTTACTATCTTTAGGAAACCTAACCATGGGAACAGCGACAGCAGTACCTATTAATATTATGATTATTGCAATTTTTATAAACAAATTAATATTTTTGTGAATATAAATTATATTTTCATTTATACTCATAATATTTGTTATTCTTTCTAATATAAGTTGATGTCCTTCGCTTTTTCTATGCTATATTGGCTCACCTAATGCATTGTATTAAACTCATCCGCGAGTTTGTGCGTGCGTTTCCAGCGCGTGCGCACTGCTGCACCTGACAGTTGTAGGACATGAGCATGCGGTCTGCTTGCTTGCTGTACGCAAACATAGCGCCCATTGTGCGCCTGTAGCCCCATTTGGCTTCCTGTAACAAAATAAGGTGGTTATATTCATAGTTGGTGACAGACCACTACCTAAACTGTAGTAAATGTATTCTCTTAAAATTTTTTGAGACTGTATGACACAAAAATGTAAATACCTACGAGTAGATAATGTTATTAAATTCTATTATTTCTTATGAGTCAATGGCCATATCTGGTGATTGGAGTTACCTATAGAAATATTTTATCTAGAATTTAACACGTCGTGGTCGCATTAGACATTAATATATTAGTTTTTTGTGAAACGAAAGATCATTGTGACTAGTACAAAATGTTTGTTTCTTTAATGTGCGTGCGATTTTTGTGGGCATTAAATATTTATGCGCATAGTTTACTTGTTTTTACCTAATTTGAGCGCAGAACTTTTAGGACTTCAAATATTTTGTACATATTCTATAGAAGATTCTGTCATCGACATAAAAGGGGTGTATTTTAGTGATGGTACCATTAATAGTCGTTTGGGCTATCCCTAGAAAAAAATATGAAGGAAAGAAAAGTTTATTTTGTGCCAAATTTTGATATCATATAAATACTTATGAACTAACAAGTAAGAAATTGTACAACAAAATCGGTCGTCACTCAGCATGTGTTATATTAGGGTTTAGAACACTGGTCTTTCATGACGCCGTGTTAGTTAGTATGCGCATCGGCACTGTGGTGGCGCACTGTCGTCGTGTACCAAAATAATTGCAAATAATGTATACTTCCAATAAGTGCAGTAAAAACTACATGACATCACACCTGTCATCCCGTCAGATGTTTTTTTATACAAAAATAAATTTTATTTTATAATTGTTTTACTTTTACCACCTGCTGCACTCTATAACGATCAGCTGAGGATCATGAAAAAAGGCACCCGCACCCGCATCTGACTGTGAAATCGGGTTGGTAATTTTCGCTGAATTATATAACACTTCGAGTGAGGATTTCTACGTGGAACTGATCCCAGATGAGTGCTGCTTGGAGACTGATGATGGAGACGAATGCGATAGTCTTCAAACTATTGGGGATTAGTCCTCCTACTGACTAACAGAAGAGCTAGCAATAGAGAAGAAAAACTTGAAACAAGCCCGGCTCGGTGCCAGCCGTTATGCACCTGCAAACGAACCGACACCGCATGTACTGATTCGTCTTTCCTGCGAGTCCTGTCGGCAAGGTTGAGCTTACATTGCTTACAAGGCTTACCTAAGTGCACAAAAGGAGCCTTTGAGGCGCACTTTTATCCTTAAACCACACTAGTTAGAAATAACTAGTGACACGATAAGAAGAAGAACTAAAAACTAAAATAAATGCTGCAAATAAAATATGCAAGTGCCTACATACGATCAACAAAATTGACAAGGATCATACAAAAAAGTGTAAAGACCTGACGAGTTTCTTGCTGGATTCTTCTTAACCAAGGGTTTAAAGCAACCGGCACCTATATTTCTTACCCATATTAGGCAATAAATCAGTTTGATCTTTAAATATGCACCGAAATTGCGCATAAGATATAAATACTGCAGAAGATAGGATATAAATAAATTCCAAATCTGATACATCACCACCAGATAAGCTGAAATTGCAATATCAACTCAACTCATATATCTAGGTACATATATGAGTTGAGTTGATATTGCAATTTCGGCTTATCTGGTACGGTGAATGATCTTAATTACGATAATAACAGTCTGGAAATGTGTTTGCCTTATAACCATACGATCAATAACCTCATAATCTAACGTCTGGGTGGATCCGTTAGGTACACATTCGAAAACACTGTCACCAAGGAAAATTACAACTTCAATCAAGTACGAAGCCATGTGAATCATTTCATCAACGCGAGAGATTGCGTGATCGAAGGATGTTTGATATTGCAAAACCGACTGATTTGGCGTAGATCCAAAGAAACTGAAAAATATTAGCAAATAATTGGTTTAGCTATTAGAATAGGTACTTTATTATTTGCGCAAAGCAGTATTTCTGTACCTATAAACATGAGAAAGGTGAATGGAAATTTATAAAGGGTATTTTAATAGTTAAACCTAGCCCATCGGAGAACCTGACAACTGCCTGCATGCATGACATCACTTGACCTATACTTATATAAGTTTGTCTGTCATTATCGGGACTGGATGTTTCTGTATTTACATAATAAACGTATATAAGTAGTATATCCCATGTGGTACCCATAACACAAGCTCTGCTTACTTTGGGCCAGATGATGCTATGTGAATTGTTCGGCATTATTTATTATAAGGTAAATGATTTTTATTATAAAGTGATGTAATTAATCATCTGCTGTTGGGTGTAAATCCATACTTTTCCACATTAATATTATAAATTCTAAAGTGTCTGTTTGTTATCTTTTCACGACTGAACAGATCTTGATGAAATTTGGTACGGAGATAGATTGTATCTTGGGGACGGACATAGACTCAAATCAAAAGTTATCAAATAAGTTAATTTACAAGCTAGTTTATTTTATATTATACTTAGAAGACTTAAGAGTAGACACAATAAAAGTTCTATAAGTAGCGTCTAATCAAACAGAACACAACCATTCAGAGCAATAACAATTAATCTATTTAAAAAAAAAGGTCAAGGATCGTGTAGACTTTTATAGTAAACAACAAACAAAACAACAATATAAATAAATATAGCAAATAGTCAAGACCAGACCATAGATCGGTTAAATACCTACATAAATAAAATAATCATATGACTTTTTTTCACACTTACTTTTATGTAGTAAGCGCGCGTGCGAAGCCGCGGGGGGAAGCTTGTTTTATAATATAATTTAAAATTATATCGTGAATTGAACTAATGAAACATTTACTACTTTTTACTTTTTTACAGCTAATAGCGCCATGTCTAACTTACCGTGTCTGATTTTATCGCGGCTTTGGATCTCCTATTGCTTTTATAGGGAATGACATTGTACAAGGTTACCTACCATAAATCTTTCAATAAGTACGCAGTGCCTAGAACAAGCCACACAACAATACATTGGTTACAGTACACCACTTCATAATTCATTTATTGTGGAACATAGGTATATTACAGGTTTTATTATTTGGTAAGTTCGCTATGCTACCATTTGATAAATGGTGTACAATATTTTCTAACAATGTGAGACATTTATAAAAAAAAAAACTAGGTAACATAATAATAATTCAATATAAACGTCACTTAGGAATACTACTTAATTAAATTTATGTCATTTTATTAATGTTTTATTAACATGTTTTAGTAACAGTAAATCCTGTCGATTATGTTGTTTCGTCTAGCTCCAATTTCGATCTTTATTTGACTTATATCAAAGTCTAAATTAAAGTAACATTCTTAAATGACAGTTTTAAAATAAGTTTGAATACTTGTTCTTTTATTGAATTGATTTTAGAAGTATTTTCCGCAACTTTAATCAACACATCGTCTTCGTTAACGACATGTGTCATAATAATGTAAATTTTGCCAGTTTCAAGTGTTTATATTGTTTATGGTATGTCACAGAGTCGCATCTTGTAGTTCGTCATTTGTTATTTTATATAAAAGGTGCTTTTCATATTAAATAACTACGGATTTTTTTGATCGAATCACAAAGCTTTTATTCTTATTATTCGCGCCCGGGTCAATAACTCTATCTCTATTTAAATAAGAACAAAATTAACAATAAAACCGGAAATAACTCGAGTAAAATAAATAATATAAGAGCACATTGTTTGCTTCGCAAGACGACCAAAAACACGTAAAAATGTTTCTCAAATTAAGACTATGCAATGACTCCAATTAATACAAAACTATCTAAACGTTCGTTGTTTTTTTACCAATTTTTTGTTAGTCCGACAAAACTACACAATCAAGGCCAATGGTTCTTTTTCTTAATCACCCGAGTACGAGTAGGATATCCTAGTACCAACGGATTAACCGATTACCGATTATATTATGTCAATACTTGACAAGGTCGCTATAACGCTAGGAAGCGTAATATCTGAATAACGAAAACAACAACAGGTTGAATGACACGCACGCCGCGGTACACCTTTGCTCCACAATCCATCCTATTTTCGTAGCGAACAAGGATAAACATTCTAGCGACGATAGATGAAGAGCAGTTTCAATAGGTTGGGACTTAGAAACGAGAATTCTTAGTGCATTCAGCTATTTATATAAAACCTTGGAATAAATCTACTCTCCTTAACGATAGGTAAGCGGTAAACGTATGCACAATACGCAAATTAACAAGTGTAAAACAGTGACTTTAATTACTACGTTTTCAATTATGCCGAGCTGTGGCGCGAATTTTGTAAATTTTAGTCTCATATATTTATCTTATCAATCATTTTATACTCGCAAGCACAGATATCTGAAGTAATATGTGTTACCTATGTGGATTTAGGTTCACAAATAAGCGGTGCATGTTACAATAATTCATTAAATGACAAAAAAGTCCCTCTTAGATTTTGAATTTCTACACCTACACTATACAAAAATAACACACTCCGATGTTATGTTATGTTTAGTTTTGACTGTGTAACTATGTGTTAATAAAAGGACGGTACCTTAATTATTTATTTAAGGCGACTCCTTGTTCAAATTATGTTGACGCGTATTCACGGAGCATGAATCGCTATTTTTTTAATCAAAAAACATTCATGAAATTAATTCTGTAAATGATGATTATTGAATATTTTAGACATTATTTCATAATTACCGAATGTATTTCCAACTAATATAACAGTTGGAAATACATTCGGGAGGAAAGACGGCATGAATAATATTCGCTTCGCTATTATATACCTGATTTAAAAGTAGACAGCCTGTAATTTCAGTTCAGCTATAGCCCGATACAAACATACACTCAAAATATAAATAAATAAATAATGTTGGACAATTTACACAGCATCATCTGGCCCCAAAGTAAGCAGAGCTTGTGTTATGGGTACCACATGACTGATATCATACTTATATACCATATTTTTTTTTGTAAATACATACATATTATACATAGAAACACCCAGACCCGAGACAAATACTTGCAGATCATACAAACATTTGTCCCGCGGCGGGAATCGAACCCGCAACCTTCTGCCTCTCAGTCGGGCCTTGGCCCACTGCGCCACAGAGGTCGTCTTACTTATATATACTTTTAGATTTATTATATTAAATAGATTAGTTAGATTATGATAATCATTATCATGATAACAGCAAGTACGATAGGTACGACTACGATGATTATTATTACGATACGATGTTTTATTTATTATACAATATTGATGGTATCGATCCTAAAGGAGCTTCACATCAAAGATAGATTATCGTCGACTGTTCAAATACGAATACTGAAGTTCTTTGGGCACATAACCCGAAATGAAGACTCAATGGAGCGTCTTGTAGTCCAAGGCAGAACGGAGGGCAAGAGATGCCGTGGCCGCTCTCCGACCAGATGAGGAGATCTGATAAAATCTCTCAACAAATCCACGATGACCGACTGCTCCCACAACCCCTCCAATAGAGCCGAATGGAGAAGCATAGCAAGAGCCGCCATTCATCTGGACCCACTCATAACCACGACCACTCTGCCAATAGTGCCCGACTGAGAAAAGAGAAGAGAGATTGATGTTAATTTAATTACCTGGTGATTTTTAATATAACTGAAGCGAAGCTTGGTTTATTATGGTATAGAACAGGGGCTGATGACCTGTATGACATTGCAAATTATTGCCTGAAAGGACCTTAAAAGTTAGTATTTTCATTTCTTCTTGAAATAAGTAGTTAAGAGTGTACAGAATACTAGCTGCTGTCCGCGGCTTCACACGCGTGGTGCCTACACAAAATTAAAGCTTAAATCTGTCCTCATATGCAATGTATCTTCTTACCAAATTTCATCAAAATCCGTTTAGTCGTTTAGCCGTGAAACGAACAGACAGGCAGACAGAGACACTTTCGAGTTAATATAGTATTGAATCTATACTATAACTATATACTGTGTGTATATTCGGTTGAAAATTGATACGCTGTTCTGTTACAAACTAAAATTAGCTCGAACTCCAAGCATCAAATATTTCCTATACTATCTAAATATACTTTCACGCCCTAAATTCTTGCTCTCATTTTGAATTATAGACTGAAATATAAAATAAATCTTACACCGTGCTATATTATGCATTTACAAACCTACTGTATAATGTTTTAACTGTATTACGAACTGTATTTACACTATTCATCATCCATACTAATATTATAAATGCAAAAGTGTCAATGGTGGCAATTCGGTTGGTTTATTCCTAAAATTAGGAATTGTCTAAAATATATTTAGTTAGTCATAGCATTTGTAAAACCTATTCGGTTGGTACCATCTTACTAAATTAGGAACGCTTAATTAAATTAGGATAAGTTGGTAACAGCAGAATACCAGTTTCATTTGACAGTTCTAAACCTAATTTTAGATAAAATTAGTTAGGTTGGTGTTAAACAGAATTGAGGCCTCTGTGTATTTTTTTGTACTTTTTGTCTCAAAACACAACATTGAAGAATAAATTAACCGGCCAAGTGCGAGTCGGGCTCGCGCTCCGAGGGTTCCGTACAAATCTATAGGTATATAAGTAAAATTTTACCCATCACGACAATCGAGTCATAGTTGGATGATGTAACAAAAAATTTACAGTTTTCGCAATTTTTCCTTTATCTGTGCTATAAGACGTTGCTTCGTACCAAATTTCAAGATTCTGAGTTCACGGGAAGTACCCTGTAGATTTTGATTCCCTTGCGAGTGTCGAAAATTTTCGGCATAAACGGCTGTATCTTTTGATAGCGTTGGCTTAGAAGTTTGTTTTTTTCACAGCTTTAAGGGACTGTAGACCTGAGCATTTGATATAAATTTCAGCTTGATACCTCCACGCGTTCCTGAGAAAAAGTGTCTTGACAGATAGACGGACAGACGGACGGACAACAAAGTGATCCTATAAGGGTTCCGTTTTTTTCCTTTCGAGGTACGGAACCCTAAAAATTAGGGGATGAAAGTTTGTTCGGGCAAATATTTTCTTAAGTTAGGAATCCGAAAATTCATATTTAGGCTTTTGGTAAGAAATAAAGAAATACGTGTTACGTCAACGTTTTCGCAAAATCATGCCCGAAGGGGGTAAAATAGGGAATAAATTTATGAGATGTTCTTTAGATGCACAAAATGCATTCCTTACAAAAATAAAAATAAAGGTTCTAAGCATACGCGTATGAAGTCGCGGGTAACAGCTAGTTTATCATATGGAATGGATTATTAATGTGAGTTTGAATATGTGCCAATGCCAGGTCACAGCTCAATAATAACATCGATTTTGTAGACGTAAACATAGAAAGCAAGCACTATTGTAGCATGTCCCATTAATTATGTAAAAAAATCGACTGAATAGATGCAGTAAAGTCGTAGCCATTACAAATTTTCCTTTATAGCTTCCGACAGAAGGTTGTTTTTGCGACTATTGTTTAACAAATGGAAAGAAAAGTGACATTTAGCTTTCATGTGTGCATGTGCATACATGCAATTAATTAATATTATCCGTTGACTATCTATTCCCAAGGAATAAATTAATATATGTTAATGTTCGTCTGTTAAAAATATTGAGGCAACACTAATTCTAATGTTTATACATTTAAAAAACCTTGGTTAGTTTTGTTTAGATTAGGTACAAACATTTATTATTATTAATACATTTATTTATTTTGGATTGCTATAAACAAACAGCAATTTTCAAGCTCTGACTTCTATGCTGTAGGCTGGGGTTTCGATTCCCTCCCAGGACATATTTCCTGTCCATATGTGATTGTTCTGTGTCTATTGGTGTAAAAAAGAATCATTGTTTGTGTTTAAAAATTAAAAGAATTCTGTTAGTCATCTAGTCACCATAATACAAGCTATGCTTAGCTTGAGGGGAGATAGTGTTAGCGTTAAGATTATCCTACATAATATACAGCGCAAGATTACCATTTATCTTCAGTTAGTAGAATTTATCAGCTGTTTTCTTTAAAAAATAGAACAGACCGTTTACATTTCTTCTTCTTCTTCTTCTTTGTTAATGGCACATGTCATAGGATGACAATTTTGCCAATGTCAAGTGTTCAGTAGTAAGACGTCACAAAGTCGTATGTTGGCGTTCGTCGTTTGTTATTTTATAAAAAATGGTGTCTTTTTATAAAATAATTCTACGGATTATTTTTGTTCAAATCCCAAAGAAACACAAAACCTTCATTCCAATTATTGACACCCGAGTCAATAACTCTAGCTTTATTTGAATAATTTGAATAATAAAATCACTAAAATTACAAATAAAACCGGAAATAGCTCGGGAAAAATAAATAATAACGGGTTGTCCAATAAGGTGTTATTTTAAATAGCCCGCTATTTCGGTAGATGTCACTTTTAAAGCTGTAATTTTTTGACATTTGACAAGTAGAAACTACGCCATTAATAAAAAGAAAACGATACACGCTTCAACAACGCATTGAAATTATTAAAATTCACTATAAAAATGGTGAAACTTTGGCAGACGGTTCGTAAAACTAAAACATTTTTGGGTCGTCGTGAAGCACCTTGTCGGACCGCAATACAGAAATTGGTTGAAAAATTCGAGCTGTTGGGACAAGTCAGTGATGTGAAGAATAAAACCCGTGCACGTCGCTCAAGAACAACTGAGAATATTGCTGCTGTAGCCCAAATTCAATTTTTTTCGAAAATGAGGCTGGAGCAACAGTTACGGTGAATGGATTGTGCTATCGAGAGATGATTAATGATTTTTATGGCCAGAATTGGATGGTATTGATCTGGATAACGTTTACTTTCAACAAGACGGCGCTACGTGCCACACAAGCAACGAAACCATTGATCTTTTGCGGGAAAAGTTTCCGGACCGTGTTATCTCTCGAAGAGGTGATCACAATTGGCCACCGAGATCTTGTGATTTAACACCTTGCGACTTCTTCCTTTGGGGCCACGTAAAGGAGAAAAGGTCTACGCCAACAGTCCAGCGTCGATTCAAGACCTCAAATATGGAATTCGTGAGGCTATCGAGGACATAGGGCTGGCACTTTGCGATTTGGTTATGGAAAATTTCATGAAAAGGATATGGTCCTGTAAGCGTGGTCGTGGTGGCCATTTATTTGGCTGATGTTGTTTTTCATTATTAACGGCATACCTTCTTTATAATGAAATAAACATCCGATCATTTATCTCAAAAAATGCCATTTTCTTTGAATATCAAAATAACACCTCTTATTGGACAACCCTTTATAAGAGCACAATGTTTACTACGTAATACGGCCAAAAATAATCCCCGTTTATATTTCATTCAAGATTATTATAAATACTTACGGGTATTTATCGCGTTTATTTACCTATTTTTCCCGACGTTTCGACAGGTTTACACTCTGTCGTGGTCACGGGATGACTGGAGTACTGGAGCTACCGCCTCTGCGAAGCGGGGGCAGCATTTTTTGTAACTACCCTCACTTGTTCTTCCGAAATAGAAATGTCCATCTGCACACTCGGACGACACACAACACTAACCGTGTCCATTACGCATTGAGAAACCGGTCTACGTTGAGTACACTTAGCTATAACTGGATTCCATGAGGCAGAGAGTCTGAAACCGTCTTCACGATTGAAATTAGGATATTTCTTAATTTCAATCGCTTCCCGAACCATTCTCTTGTAGTAATGCCTTTCATTACATAAAACTTGAGGTTTATGTAATTCAATCCAGTGATTGGGTCCTGAGTCCACGATGTGCTCTGCTATTGCAGACTTGTTTACTTGACGATTTTTGACCGCCGCTATGTGTTCTTTAACACGTTCCGCGACCGTGCGTTTAGTCTGGCCTATGTAGGAACGCCCGCAGCTGCAATCTATTTTGTAAACCCCAGGAACTGGAACTGGTTCGGGAAGCGATTGAAATTAAGAAATATCCTAATTTCAATCGTGAAGACGGTTTCAGACTCTCTGCCTCATGGAATCCAGTTATAGCTAAGTGTACTCAACGTAGACCGGTTTCTCAATGCGTAATGGACACGGTTAGTGTTGTGTGTCGTCCGAGTGTGCAGATGGACATTTCTATTTCGGAAGAACAAGTGAGGGTAGTTACAAAAAATGCTGCCCCCGCTTCGCAGAGGCGGTAGCTCCAGTACTCCAGTCATCCCGTGACCACGACAGAGTGTAAACCTGTCGAAACGTCGGGAAAATAGGTAAATAAACGCGATAAATACCCGTAAGTATTTATAATAATGTGTTCTGATCGCGTAAGTTTAAAAAACTTTATTCATTCAAGATGTTACTGACGTATTATGCTATAAAAGGAACCCGGCATAATGACATATATCTGCATGATTGTGATTTATATTACTATCTTAGACGTTTATTTTTAGATGTGTTTATATTAACTGACACGTAGTTATAATTCTAGAAGTTGACTAGACTGGATCAGCTTTTAAAGATTACGAGTTCAGAGTTAAATCCGTGATATAATAATTATATGTAAGAACAACAACATTGGCCAACATATCATATACTATACCTATTGAACTACATATGTTTCATTAGAATTCTGAAGCGCTAGTAGCCAAATTTACTTAGTCGTTCCTAACAGATCAGTGAAATCATGCAACGCTCTGCGAGGTCAATATCTAGATGGTTGACCATAGTGACATTCTCATGATAATTTCCCTGGATGACATCTTCGGATGACACGATAAGCTAAGGAAGCCTTTCATCTCCGTCATAAGACATTTAGGTAGATAAACACGGTTTTATTCACATATTACTTTATCGATGGAGACATCGACACTGTTTCGATTCATCTATATAATCTTCATCAGGGTGAGTTTAATCCGCGGCCCGCTCGTTGCCGCTCGCGTTCACGATTCGCATTGTTCGCGAGCGCGCAAACACAAACTATACCCAAACGCACCTTGATGCAGATTCTCTAGATTCTCTGAATCGAAACAGTGTCGGTGCCTCCATCGAGAAAATAATACGCGAGTAAAACCCGTGTTTATAAGAATGTATGGTATAACTCCGTCAGAATAGTCAAAATAAAATGAATATGTCAGAATAAATAAATAATAATGTACAATGCACAAAACTACATCTAGCCCTAAACTAAGCATAACTTGTATTATGGTGATTGGTGACTAGATGACTGATAAAATATTTATACATTTTTAAAAACATATTGATGATACTTTATAACATCCAGACACAAAACAGAAAGTAGTAGGTTAGGTAGACGAAATCTGTGGCGCAGGAGGCGAACAAATGTTTGTATGATTTGCAAGTATTTGTCTATGGTTTGGGTATTTTTCTTTGTATAATATGTATTCACAAAAAAAATATAATGTAGTGTATCAGTCATGTGGTACATAAAACAAGCTCTGTTTACTTTGGGGCTAGGTGACGCGGCGTTAAATGTCCGGCATTATTTATATATTTATATTTATTTCGAAGTTTCTGAATTATGATAAATACACAAATCAAAAGAGTATAAATAAGACCTTGTTGTTACTGAGTAGTTCGCAGTTTCTATTATGACTGCATCATTTGGATCTATTTGCGCTACGATTAGAGGTAGGTATTCCATTATAATCACAGTTGGCCTCTAACTCGCAAGTACGAACTAACTCACTATAATAACAGTAAACGGTAATACCATCATCGAAGGTAACCATGATCATCATCATTTTCCAATCCTTATAAGCCTAAAGCCAAGCACACACTAGCGAATTAATTCACGCGGTTTAAACCACGTGAAGTCTATTCTGAACTTTTCAACGCGGATTTCCGTTAGTGGGTAAGCCTACGTCTGATTGAATGTTTTACAAAAAAACGCGTAAAATCTTGTCTGAGTACTCTAAGTAGGATCGACACAATATGGTTTCTTCTTCAAATTCCCTATATCACCTAACATCTCAAAATTCATAGACTTTCACAAAATCCATATTTCCATATTTTCTTTAGCCATATTTTACCTCTACTTACTTGTTTCTTCTTCTTCTTGTGACATAATAATGTCAATTTTGCCAGTGTCAAGTGTTTATATTTGTTTATAGTCAATTTGTTTCTTAATAAAACAGTCATAGTCGATGCTCAATTTGTCAATTCTAAACGTCATCGCGGAATGGCCGTCTAGAATTTTCTTGGGATTCCTCGTCGTTCGAATCACATAGCACCATAATACACATATAATTCAATTGTCCATACTTGTCCTATGTAGTCACAATTTATTCATTAAAATCCCGCTAAGATTACTGATGCAATAAAACGAGTAAAAAATATTAAATTTGTAGAGCTATGTTACTTCATGAAATGACAAACGAAGAATCTACCTCTACTTGTGTTGTGTCCATTCACTTTCTTCTTCTTCTTCGTGAATGGCATGTGTCATAATAAAGTAAATTTTTCCTGTGTCAAGTGTTTAATTATTTATGGTATGATGTCTCAAATTCGTATATAGTCGTTCGTCATTTGTTATTTTATATAAAATGTTGTCTTTCATATGAAATAATTACACGGATTATTTTTGCTCGAATCACAAAGAAACAGAAAGCTTTTATTCCAATTATTCACACCTGAGTAAATAACTCGAGACAAAAAAATAATATAGAGCCATGTTTACTTCGCAAGACGGCCAAAAATAATCCCTCTAATATACTCATTTCATGTTTTATGCATTCTCTTCATATCACTCCCTATTAGAGTAGAGACTTAAGGGGCTTACCTTTGGACAGTGGGACAGGGAGCAGGAACTACTGATACTAGCAAGGATTTTAGGTTTTTGAGATAAATGTGGAATATTAGCTTGCACGATCGTAAATTTTATAATGAAGAGAATGAATGTGGTTGGGTTGGGAAAAATGTATGGACGAACGGATTGAGACAAGGGTTGCATGATCAATGAATAACAATAATTCTGTCCGATGAAAACGATAATCTGTGATTCAGTTAGAATACGTAACATTCCCCACGCGTCCATCACTAACTCATCCAAAAATAAGTGAATTGAATCTTATTGGCATGCACTCGGCGTTGGTAAGTTCAAATAACCAATGGTTTGTAATACAAAGCCGGCATGTGCACCTGATTATATTGTCATAATAACGCAGTTATATGGCATACAAGATTAAATTGCATAACACCATCCACATCACAACAAACAGTTGTAAATAGACTGTATTGTACTTATAAAGAGTAGAATATTGCGCGTATTTTCAATAGAACCGGTTTTGCTTTGGCAGTGTTGCTGAGATTAAAAGGTATGAAATGTTATTGAATTTAGGGGTCACCTTTACATTTTTTCTGTAACTATGGTACTCGGCCATAGAATAAGTAATAGTAATCAACTCCAATTTCCTACAGTAATACTTGATCATACCAGGTCAGGATTAGCAAAATTACTTTGTTAATAAACCTTTGCAGGGAGAAATATTGCTATACCATGATAATTGGGTTCAAATAAAATACAGAGGTTTTCTGTTACGATCCAGTTACGAAATAAATGCTGACTAAATAATAACCTATTTAGAATAATATATTATAAAGGTAATAGGTACGTGATTTAGAACAATAGTAGAAGCTGGGTCAATAAATAAATAATGCCGGACATTTCACACAACATTATCTGGCCCCAAAGTATGCAGAGCTTGTATTATGGGGGCTTATTCCCAAAGATTCTTTCCCAAACTGCTCCACGACAAAAAAATACTTAAAAATATGAGTTTCATTTTACTCCTAGAGAATAAAAAAATGTTCTCAAAGTACTCCAGTGTTGCAAAATATTAAATACGCCGTACATTCATTCTCAAACAAATCCACGAATTTATCATAAGAATATTAATGATTTATTTTATGTTGCATCCTACTCCAAAATATAGCTGACGTACAGTCAGCTATCATCAGCTGAGGTGCAAAGATTCGAATTATAAAATAATTATGTTAAACTATGAGCTAAAATTAAAATACAACACAGTAACTGATATTTGTATTTTTTATATTAATAGAATCGTACATGCATAACATAAAAAGGAACCTAAACAGTAAAATAATTTTGCAAAAACAAACAAAATTATATACCTATAAACTTTAAAATGGACAAAAAAAATATTTAAAAAATTAAACATGATAGCTAAACAAAAAAAACATATAAGGCCTATTAACACAAATCATCATTTAACAGTCAAAATAGTTAAAGATAAAAATCCGCCTTTTTCTAACCCTCTAACACTTTTTCTAATTTAATGAAACTTTCGGTTTTTGGGGCTTCTTCCATTAGCCAACTATCTTCAACAAACTCAATCAGTAATCAATACAGTGTAAAGGAAACTTCAGTGAATATTATTTTATAATGCTTATTAATTATAAATATTGTGGCTTACTGTACCTCTTGAACATTTCATGGAGTAGAATGAAACTAAATTATTAAAATAATAATATTTCGATGTTTGCAATGTAGTAGTTTGGGAATAATGATGATCAATCACTGGAGTACTTTGAGAATAATTTCAGCTACCTGTGGAGTAGGATGCAACTTAAATGCAATATTTTAATAAACAAAATTTATAAAAAATAATTTGTTGGAGTAGTTTGAGAATGAATGTGTGGGATTCTTATCTTTTTAGAACAAAAGAATGAAGTAGTTTGGGAATAACCCGTTATTCCCGTAACCCGTATATCACATGACTGATATACTACTTATATACATTTTTTTTTGTAAATACATACATATTTTATGTAGTACACCCAGACCTGAGACAAATACTTTCAGATAATACAAACATTTGTCCCACAACGGGAATCGAACCCGCAACCTACTGCGTCTCAGCTCCACTGCGCCACAGAGGTTGTCGAAGTTAAATACCTACTTATTTTACATAGAAACACCCAGACCCGAGACAAATGCTTGCAGATCATGCTAACATTTGTCTAGCGGCGGGAATCGAATTATTATTAAGTACACCATCTAGAAGGAAGACAAGAGCTACCTACTACCTATACAATTATTATGAATGCTTTTATAAACAAACAAACGAAGCGAAACAAGTGTCAAATTTCTTTTTGAGGTTGCATGTGTGGATGGTGTGTGCTACCGTTTTACTGACGTTTTGCCTGACTATTCAATTGTCTGCATTGTGTCTAACTCATTCTCATTACGAATAGATTGGCGGAATATTCTAAAGAGAGAGATAATTATATATTTTTACTAGCTGACCCGGCAAACGTTGTTTTGCCTTATTGAACATAAAACAAAATAGGTTTATAACAATAAAAAATAGTTATAAACCTATTCTCATACCTACTGAATATACATATAAAATTTCATCGAAATCGGTCAAGCCGTTTCGGAGGAGTTTAAACACGAAAACTGTGACACAAGATTTTTATATATATAGGGATTATTAAGTGTAAAGAATAGATTTTTGTTATGGATAAACTCAAAAACGACAACCAAATGTAATAATCCTTTAACCTACAGAAAGCTACATTATCAAAGAGCAAAAAAGGCTGCATTATTAAAAAAAAATAGAGATCTCTACGAAAATTGCCATAATGTAACCTAAGGTATCAAAAACTTGCCTATAAAAAATAAGTTAATAATTTTGGACATTTCACATCATCTAGCCCTAAAGAAAGCTGAGCTTGGTGTTAAAGTACCAACCATTATGACTGATTACGACGGGAATCGAACCGCAGCCTTGCCTCAGTCGGGCATTAGCAACTACGCCAAAAAGAGGTCGTTAAAAAAAATGATTTGGCGTGCACTTCGAAAACTACTAGCGACCCGCCCCAGCTTCGCACGGTGAAATGCTGATTGCAAGAGATACAGATTTTGCTTATGATCTATCTCGTAGGGTTCAGCCAGCGTATTTCAAACGCTGGCT
The DNA here is from genome assembly GCA_948098915.1 of Lampropteryx suffumata. NCBI lineage: Eukaryota > Metazoa > Arthropoda > Insecta > Lepidoptera > Geometridae > Lampropteryx > Lampropteryx suffumata. The sequence continues at coordinate 5,618,245 of OX402564.1, read as the reverse complement.
GAACCCTACGACATAGAGCATAAACAAAATCTGTATTAAGCGTAGTAGTATTACTATCTGTAATAAGCGTAAAAAAATGTGTGTACATACGACATTATATTAGAAACCTCGAAAATGTGTTTCTTTACTTTATTATGCATGTATTACACATATAAAACTTCATCTATTCACTCTATCTATTAAAAAAAACCGCATCAAAATCCGTTGCGTAGTTTTAAAGATCTAAGCATACATAGGGACAGACAGACAGCTGAAAGCGACTTTGTTTTATACTATGTAGTGATATTGTACTACATGTTTACAGTACTCATTCATTACTACCCACAAGAAGACCGCGAAGTTGCGTGCATTCCAGCATGTTCTAAATATTTGTCTATCTATAAAATATTTTACAAACTAGTGGTGCTGAGCTGTAGACCTCGTAAACATTTTTCGAAATGACTGATATATAAATTTTTTTACGATTTCAAACCCCATATCTCCGCCATTTTTAAAAATTTCCAAAAACTATATCGACATTCTATCGAGTTATAGAACTTGCTCACAAAGTTTTACGAGGATTGGTTGAGAAATGCGACCTGTAGAGGAAAACATCCGGACAGACGCCCGACAGACAGACAGACTTACATACGAAAGCATTTCGCCTAAGCTGAAACGAAGACACTCGTTCGCGCTTCGCGCTCGCTCGTTCAATAAGACAGGTGGCAATTCGGTTGGTTCATTTCTAAAATTAGGAATTTTCTAAAATATATTTAGTTAGTCATACCATTTGTAGAACCTATTCGGTTGGTACCATCTAACTAAATAAGGAACGCTTAATTAGATTAGATAAAATTAAATTATGATAAGTTAATAACAGCAGAATACTAAGTTTCATTTGACACTTCTTAACCTAATTTTAGCTAAAAGTAGTTGGGTTGGTGCCAACAGAATTAAATATATAAATAAATAAATAATACCGGACATTTCACACAGCATCATCTGGCCCCAAAGTAAGCAGAGCTTGTGTTATGGGTACCACATGACTGATACACTGCCTATATACTTTTTTTTTTAATACATACGTATTATACATAGAAACACCCAGACCCGAGACAAATACTAGCAGATCATACAAATATTTGTCCCGCGGCGGGAATCGAACCCGCAACCTTCTGCGCCTCAGGCAGGCTTTCGCCCACTGCGCCACAGAGGTCGTCAATTGAGGCCAATATCTGCATAGTGTCGCTAAACGCTACCAAAGACTGTTATAGTTACGATTAAACAAGCTTGATTATCATTGCATCATACGATTTCTGATGGATGACACGGGTTTCACCATATTTTCCCGGTTTTGGTCATACCTACTGCCTAACGAGTGCCAACATTCAATTTTGTGAATACTAATGCCAGTCTTCTTCTTTTCTTATCCTGTTATTTGTTATTTTGAACTGACGTGGTGAAAGGATTAAAAAGAGCCTCTGATGTTTCTTTCGTGCACTTGACACTAGTCTTAGGACTTTATATATACTGCGACATGCCGGTTTCCTCTCGATGTTTCTTTAACCGTTTGAGAGTACTGGTTTAGCGCACATACGTTTTTCGAACAGAAAAATCCATTGGTGCACTACCGGATTTGAATCCACGACCTTAGTAAGATCTAAAGGCGGGGCGGGGCTACTACCACTAAAACACCGGTGCTCTCATAATGTAATTCAAAATTAAAATCAAAATAGTTTTATTCAGCGTCAGCAAAATTACAAACACAACTTTTTCATTATCTTACATAACACCAAAGTAATTTGACTCTATGTGAACAAACCAAGATGAATCAGTACAAGACTCGGGTTGGCTTCTTTGTTATTAAATGAAATAATATCCAAGAACAATTTATGGGTATGATATGCATAGAGAGATGGATTTAGTTAACGGGGGATTATTATCAAAATCTATGCTAATAATAGCTGCTGCCCGCGACTTCACACGCATGGTACCTACTTAAAAAGTAACCTATGTCGGACTCTAAGATAACAATCTATCGTTTTACCAAATTTCATCAAGATCCGTTCAGCCTTTTAGTCGTAAAAACGTTTAAACAAACTGTTACTGTCACAGTCACAGAATGGATCAGACAAAGGTTATTTTGCGGTTATCGTGCGAAGCCGCGGGCAGCAATTAGTAACAAATATTTGCTCGACTTAGCGAGGGCACAGCCGTGCGCCCAGATAAATAATAAAAAAAAATATCTGTAAAGTCGGTTTACGGACTATAATTTTACGAGAGAACGTCATAAGAAAACATCCGATAGTGCCTCTCTGTCACTTGTTCTGCGCTCTCGCTTGCACGCTCGGCTCAGGCGGAACGTGACACTTTTTCGGGCGTGCAACCGGCGTTCATCGATTTATAAGACGTTATCACGTCAAAATAATAATAAATTGTTCTGGCCATTTCACACAGCACCATCTGCGATTATGGACTTCTGATACTATCAAAACTATGATACTAATCACTATCAGTTACTATTGATGAATTGGTATTAAGGAAGGTTGATGTTGATTGTCATACCATTGTCAATAAAATCCTCAGATCAAATAAATATGAAGACGGAATGCTGCAATCAACCAAAATAAAGTCTGAAAACCGTGCTCCCCTGTGTGTAGATACCCGCACCCACGCGCACACATACACCGAAATTGTGCTTCTTGCTTATTTATATATATATATATATATATTAAATAAATTATGTTCTTTTTGTAATATGTTTTATTGACCACGACATGACATAATACCTAATAGTATTAGTATGTATGCAAATACTAAGAGCAATGAGCACGGTTTGGCTAGATGTGTGTGCGTGGGTGCGTGTATTTACACAGAGGAGCATGGTTTTGAGACTTCAATTTAGTTATTCAAGGCAGTCTCCGTCTATATATTTATTTGGACTGAGATAGATTACAACGTACGTAATAGTAATCCATCTTGTCAAAACTGGTTCCAATTACAATCAAACTTATGATTGAAATTATGCCGATTGCTAATCAAAACTAATAGACATTGATTCTGTCAGAAGTTCCATAATCGCCATACTGGCCCCAAAATAAGCAGAGCTTGTGTTATGGGTACCACATGACTGATATACTATTTATATACCTTTTTTGTAAATACTTACATAGGTATTATATATAGAAACACCCAGACCCGAGACAAACACTTGTAGATCATACAAACATTTGTCCCATGGCAGGAATCGAACCCGCAAACCTTCTGCGTCATTCTGGGGCTTGGCTCATTGCGCCGCATAGAGTAAAGACCCCCTTAGACATTTTCAAAAAGATCTAAGTGATGATCTAAGTAGAAAGATCTGAGGAAGTGTCCGCTGCGCCTGGGTATCACAGTGAGTAAAATAGGTTTTGTTTTTATTTTTTATCAAAATATCATACCTGATGTCTGGGTATTTTAGAGCAAACATTTCTCGCGTTAGAAGAGTTATCTTGCCGTGGTGGTGGAGGGGGAGGAGGTATCCTGAGACCCTGGGAGGACTGCAGACGGGTCTTCACTACTTCCAGCGGACATGTCACTACTGCACCAGCAGTTCCTGCCACACTGAAACAAAATCACATTTAATAATATCCTTAAACTAAGATAATCATCATCTCTCTGCCATTATCTTAATGTTGGGTTTTTATATGATAACATTTGTAAGCAGGTAGAACATAGGGTATATAAATAAATAAATTAAATTTTATTTCAGGCAACAAAATTAAGTGTATGAAATACAATAACAAGGGCCCATAGAAAATAAATACCTTATAGACTAACATATATATAAATATAAACTTATGAACTACACAAAAGTTCAGGGCACTTTCTTCGTAAGCGGTGCTTCCCTATACCGTCGGTAGACAACTCCTGGTGACCAGAAGTCGGGTGCGAGAAATACGTCCTTGTACTTGGCAGCTACCCGGAGCACACACGACTTGAAGTTGGTCTCTCTATTTGATTCTAACCGCTTCAAGCCATGCACAAGTACAGCGGGCGGCGAGTCTAAGCGAGACACATAAATCGACAAGGTAGGCTCCACCGTCTGCAGAGTGAGCCCAGCAGATAGCGGAGCGGTACTTCGCCGATTTCGGGATGATTTCGGTCGACGTTTCTTCTTCGGCCGTGCCTAGCTCATTCGGTGCGTCTCGGCGCTGGGCTTCGGGCGTGCCGGCTGAGGATGGCAGGACACCTGCGCGTAACTCTTCTTCTGCTGGCGAGCTGGCGGCGCGGGAGCCGGGGGGGCTCGGGGAGCAGTAGGAGGCGCAGAAATCTATGCCACGTTCGTAACTAAGATTTAATTACTAGTTATGTTATTAGGATTTTTTTCACTGTTTCATAACCAGTTATTAAACACGACTTTTTTTTCCATTTTTATAACGAGAACCTCATATTTATGTATGGTCTCCTGATACTTTCGACAAATTAGCGACCAGACAGAGTAGAGCCAGGAGAAAAAGTTGGTCAAAATCAAAACCAGTTGGTTGGGTTATGTTAGAGTATAGAAAACAACGCACAAGGCGAGCGAGCAAAGCGAGCGTGCCGCGGCAGCGGCCGCCGTAGCGCCAGAAGTGCCACTTAAGAAAGATTAAGAAAAACTACCAGCAGATCATACATGACTAAGAGGTTCTCGTTATAAAAATGGAAAAAAAAGTCTTGTTCAATAACTGCTTATGAAACAGTGAAAAAAAATCCTGATACATAACTAAGTACTTATGAAATCTTAGTAACGAACGTGGCAGGTATAGGTATAAAGTACCTACCATTCATCATTATTCTTTAGTGTACACAAACAATAACATAACCTTGGAATATGGAGATATTAAAACCGAATGGTGGGTATGAAGTGTACAAAAGGGGGACAAGTAAAATAGGAAATTCAGAAATACTGAAACAAATAATTAATAAATTTATAAATAATGCCAGACATTTAACACAGCATCATCTAGCCCTAAAGTAAGCAGAGCTTGTGTTATGGTTACCACTTACCACATGATTGATATACCTACTACTTTTATAGATTTTTTTGTAAATACATACATATTATACATAGAAACACCCAGACCTGAGACAAACTCTTGCAGATCATACAAACATTTGTCTCACGGCAGGAAACCTTCTGCATCTTAGCCGGAACTTGGCCCATTGTGCCACAGAGTCAAAATATAAACTAACTAATAGAAAAATACAGGAAAATAATACATAGACTAAAATTACCTACATATACATTCTTCTGATTGTTTTTTTCCATCATTCTCTCTAAGAATTACATAGTAAGCTATTACTTTCTCTAGCAAGCTCATAAATTGACCTGTAGAGCATGCCAGCTGCGTCTGATGTTGGCGCAACTAACATTTCCTGAATAAGCTGTCTTCGATATTTTAGGATACTAATGCGCAAGATTCCTCAATGTTTTCATTCACCTAAGTACTCATAAAAAATAAACTGTGATGTACTGATTGCATTTAAGTAGCTACTTAGTTTGCAAATTTATGTTACAGTAAGCTAAAAATACTGAAATAAACTTTTAATATTTTTTAGTGTTTAATATTCAGTATTCAGTATCTATTCATAAAAGATGTGGTTCATTATACATTAGGTAGAATTATAAATAGTACTTCATATCTTACACAAGTACAGGTGCGTAAATATGATAAACTTATACAAATTAACTGTAGATATATAATAATTTAAAACCAAATTAGTTCAGTCAATTGATTCAGATCATTTTGATAGATATAAAATGCACAATTCATAATAATTGAGGCATAAGAAAAGATGAATGATCTATGTGAATGTAATGTGAAATAGGATGACTGCTATCTCCAATATTTAATAATATAATTTAAAGAAAAATGTTCCTAATTTGAATGTGGTTTAAATAAATATTCGCAGCATAGAATTTTCAATATTTTTTTTTAAATAAGTAATAGGTAAGCAGATGATAATGAAATAGGAAGAAAATAGAAAGAGAACTAGATTTTAACCAGTTTAACCCTATTTAGTCAAAAGGGGTTAGGAGTTAGGTCTATAAAAATATAAACAAACTGTATTGTTTTGAATAGATAGGTACCTACCTACTGAAGTGTACATTTTGTCGGCAAGTCATAATGTAGGTAAATCATTAAAAAACTGTGTCACGCGTAGGCACATTGACCGCGCCATGGCGCTAGCGTAAGCAAATCAGTCTTCATATTATGCCTGCCAAATGAACGCCACCTAAGATTACATACGTCTGATAAAAAAAGTGATAACAAAATAGATATAGGCGGTTTGACCTCCCGCTGTGTAAGTACTCACCCTCCGGCGACAAGATGAATTGCTGTATCCCTTTGAGACATAGTAAGGCCGCAACAACAATAATTACATGTCTGTAATTACGACTGTCTATAAATAACAAAATGCACTAGGTACCACTGATTCGTATACCGCACGTACGATCACACCAGACGACTGGCACTACGACGAATACAAATCAACGAACTGCCAAGAAACGCACGAGTTGGAACTGTGTTCAGTTTTTAAGTTATTTTGTTAATCGGCAAAAAATATCACAACAGTGGCATTCATGTCCTCGCTTCATACAATTTACACAATTAACTTTGTATAACACACATAATTCACGTTCACGTGCACACAATAACAGGCAGGGAGCGCGCGTACTGACTGCGTACGTGCGCCGTGCCGCCGTGGGTGAGAAAACAAGTTTTTTGATACACACAGAGACAGACAACTACTACTACACATTTGAGAAGTCAAAGTCAGCTACGTGACGTCTCCCTACTGATATAATCCTTGGCTGCTATTGGACGGTAATGAATACTGAGAAAGCAAAGCATATCTATCTCTGTTTAGCGGAAATTTGGTGATCCTTTATTTGTTCTTCTTCTACTTCCTTAGCACCTGTCTTGACAATTTTGCTAATGCCAAGGTGTTTTAGCTTTGCTAAAATAAATTGAGGCGGTTGGCTTCAATTCTGTTAGCACTAACCTAATTTTAGCTAAAATTAGGTTTAGAACTGTCAAATGAAACTTGGTATTCTGCTGTTACCATCTTATCCAAATTTAATTTTATATAATTTAATTAAGCGTTCCTAATTAAGTTAGATGGTAACAACCGAATAGGTTTTACAAATGCTATGACTAACTATAATATATTTTAGACAATTCCTAATTTTAGAAATGAACCAACCGAATTGCCACCATATCGATCATCATTTGTCTATTCTAAACGTCATCACGAAGTAACCGTCTAGAATTTTATTGGATGCCTCGTCGCACATATCGCAAAGGAACATAAATCTCCTGTTCAAAAGATTTTTGTGATTGACTGACTGAAATATGAGGCACAGCCCAAACCATAAGTCCTAGAAACATGAAATTTGGAAGGTGAATTCCTCATAACTATGGTGTAGAAGTTCATTAAGAAAGGTTTTTTAGAAGTGAAAACTTCTTATTCATCGTTATTATTTGAAAGTCGATGAAACGAAAGAGCGATAGTAAAAAGTGACAGACACATAAATTCATAAGATTTAACGTAGGAGAAAATTAGATAGAAAGCGTCATAAAGTGCTTCCTAAATTCGTGGTTCTAAATTTTTTTAAGGTTTCACTTTTACCACGTGTGAATTGCACACATGTTTTTTTTAATTCTACTAATAAGAGAGTGAAAAGGGGTAATTAGTATGCCAAATTGTATTCCTTGAAGATACAAATTTAATATTTTACATAATTATTCTTCAACATTAATGTGTAAAAGTAAAAATATTATTCTAACAAATTGAAACATTCGAAAGCCAAGCAAGCGCCCGGCTTTGTGCCTCCATCCAATGTACCTAATTAAAGATCACAAACTATGGGATGCTTAGAGCGGGTCAATGGATTTGATTTGACTTTGAGTACCTACTCAAGAAATCAAGTTGACAGTGACAGACTATTTACTAGATAAACGATTACGTTACCGGTCACTTCTACAAAATACTGGCCTCCTTCATGCAAAAGACAATGTAACAATGTAACATAAAACGTGACATTGGCGAAGTTGTGGTCCATTCCACAAAGGCCATTAACCAAGAATTAAATTGACCGATTATGCCTTCTATATGCTTGTTATAAGCATTGTTGTTTGATAAAAAGAGAAGAGAGATAATTGTTAGATAATCCTTGGTAACTGACTCTAAACGAAGAAGAAAGAGAGAATTCTGGTTTTTAAAGCAATCCAAAAATATTCAAAATATCTTAGGAAAATAACAACTTCATTACGTACCTACTTGAAAAATGCGACTCGAACATCTCAATATGTAGCGTGGCGTTTAAGTGTGGTTTGTCCTTTTCATCTAATGTCAATATACAAAGATGGAGATGGCAACAGGTTTAAAGAATTCATTAACTTGTGTGTGAATATAAGATAGGCCCTTAATAGTTATCGGGTATTTAGCGCATAATACCCTTAAATTTGTTCCCGGCGTTTCGTTTACGTCGTTTATGTTAATAAATACGACAACTTTTGTTATGCATGATACCTATATACATACTTATATTTATAATTTAAATTGATATCAATTCTAATGTGCACTACAGTCATTAGAAATTATATCAATTTAAAATATAAATATACATATTCACTTTTTTACGGTAATACCATGCTATACCTGAGCAACTAGCGACTAGCTTCGATAATAAGAGTTATTTTGGTATGCGGCTTATTTTGGCTTATTGTGGCTTAATTTTATATTGCTATCATTGTTGCCTTTGCTGTCGCTTGGTCGCTGCTATTACTCTAAACGTAATATATTTTTTTTTAATAAGCCACCCTCGTGATATAGCAACAGTTTAGGTATTCAAATATTATAAGCAACAATCTAAAGATCTTAAGCGTTTTAAGCGTTGCTCCGCGCATGAACCAGAACCCTTTTAGACGAATGTTGTAAAGCGTACACATCCTCTGTAGTGGAAGGGTTAATGCATGACTTACAGAGTTTTAAAGTAACGTTAAAAATAAAAAAGGTTATTCAGTTCAACTATACTTCAAGTCATGTCGTATGATGGTCAACAGTCTACAGACAGAGCTACAGACAGTATTGGGATATGCGAACTCTTCCAGAAGTTTTTTGTCTCTGTTTATGAAACAGATAATTCTCCTGTTGCTGTCTCTCAGCCATGGCAGCCTTCTTCTAGTGCAAGTGCAAACATTTTACTAAACATACACATAACCGAATCTAACATTAGCGCCAAAATAAAATTGTTAGACCGAAAAAAACGGCTGTGCCACATGCGATCACAAATGCAGGATACCGTCAGGCGGTATCCCGCATTTGTGATCGCATGTGGCTCGGAGGTATACACAACCTTATCACAAATCTTTATTAAATCGCTCAGTGCTGGCACTTTTCCTGATAGATTAAAGACGACTTACGTCATTCCCATTCACTAATCTGGCGATAAACACATTGCGATAATTACCGTCTCATCAACATTCTCTCTTGCTTTGCTTCGCCAAGCTGTTCGAGTCTGTGGTTTATGACTGTAATGGTATATGACTATTTACGCTCACGTCAAACCGTGTAGCTCGATTAATCAATATGGATTTGTTAAGCAAAGATCTACAGTTAGCAACCTTTTAGTGTATAAAACCTTCCTCTGTGATGCATTCGATTCAACTGGGCAGGTAGACTCTATTTATACAGATTTCCGCAAAGCTTTTGATAAAGTCAATCACAATATTCTGTGCTCTAAATTTCTCATTATGGTATTCATGGTAGCCTTCTACTGTGGGTTCACTCGTATCTTAATAACAGAAGTATAAACTCGTAGCAATCAAAGGATATCTTCAACGATGCAAATACCTTCTGGTGTCTCATAGGTATCCCACCTGGGTCCTCTGTTTTTTGTTATATTTTGTTACTGACCTAGCAAACAGTCTCGAATGTCCATGCTTAATGTATGCCGATTACCTGAAAGTTTTTATTAAAATAAGCTGTGTTTACGAATGCGCTAAATTGACAGTCACCTTCACCTACATAATAACTTCGTTTGATCTGTTCTTGAAATGGAAGATCAATATGGTCCCCACACAACGCTAACCATACTAAGTGAAGTAAAGTCATTCTGAACAAATGCCTTAAACTCATTTAATTTAATCATTTCAATCATAAAATCATACGACAATATAGGCGTAATCATTTTAAAGTTGAAGCTCTATCAACAAGAAGCGAGTTAACCTTATAATATGTATTTGCACAAATTTCAACATTCAACTGTTGATTGTGCTAGTTTGCTCGCGTCGTGTGTAGAAAGATATTGCATTGAATATTGAATATGTATTGCAATAATCTGTATAATAAATTATAAATCGAAAATAACTCTGTCTGTCTGTTTGTTACGTTTTCACGCCTAAACCACTGAACCGATTTTGATGAATTTTGGTATAGAGATAGATGAGACCTTGGAGAAGGACATAGGCTACTTTTTATATAGGTAACACGCTCGCGAAGCAGTGGGCAGCAGCTAGTTATTTTATAAAGAGACCAATTTTTAAACAAACAACGAATGACAACATACGACTTTGTGACGTCTAATTAAAACAATATAAACACATGACATTGGCAAAATTGTCATCATATGACACATGCCATTAACGAAGAAGAAGACGAAATAATATAATATTGCATTGCATTCTATTCTATTCTATTCCATGGGTTTGCTTTGCTTGCTTGTAGGGATGTGTCATTCTACATAAAAAATCGATTAACAAATAATCAATTTTTCGTAAAATAATAATCGATTTTATTATTAATCGATTTTTCCTTATTTCTCAATTAATTTCAAAATAAAAGCCATAAATGTTTATATTTATCAAAGTTTCATTAATTCAAACATATACAACAGAAATAAAAAGTTTTTAAATAATCAACATTATAATAGGTTCAAGCTGAAATGTTTTTTTTCTCAACAAAATTAAACTATTCAAATAAAAAAAACTGGAATACCGTAGGCAATGGGTTCAGGAATAACAGCTTAAGCTTAAGTGTTTGAATAATATTCGGCTCCTGGTCTTTGATAATATGGCGTCAGCTTTTGAGAACAATCTCTCTGCTGGAGCCGAAGAAGTCGGTACCTAAAGGTGCTTATACGCCAACTGTGTCAGAGCTTCTCCAGGATTCTAAAGCGTCTTTTTTTAATCCTATTAGAGGCGCTATGTAAAAGCTTAATTCGGATGTCTGAATGTGAATTTGACTGGTTCTCATAGTCTCCACTAACAGCTTGTTGTGGGTTTCTCAAATGTCATCATAATCGACATCATCAGCGGCCGAAGTTATTGACGGTGGACAATGCTCTGGTTTTTGGTTTTCTTCAATGGATCGTCTAATGTAGTTTATAGTTCTTGCCAAAGATGCTCCGTCTTTCATAAGCACAATTGATTTTAATAGATTTTTTTCATAATCGATTATTTTTTCACATCCCTACTTGCTTGGTTATCGTATCGACCGATCGTTGCATAATTTTTTCCTAAAACTCAACTGGCATTTGCCGGTTACATATATACTGAATCTTGACTTTATATTTCCATGATGTTTACGTATCGTAAAATTGGCTCTGTGCTGTAAGTATTTAAATCAATCCATAAATCCTGTATTTTTCTGATCAGCCGTGAATGTTCATCCAAAGCTATTTATATTCAATTTCAGCCGCACAGTGGGAGCATCCCGTCTAAAACATACTCTACCTGAACTACCCTATGAGTACAGCGCTCTGGAGCCGGTCATCAGCCGAGACATAATGAGTCTTCATCACAGCAAGCATCACGCGACTTATGTGAACAACCTGAACGCTGCGGAGGAGAAACTTGTTCAGGCACAAGCTAAAGGTAGCTCTCTTGCTTGTTTTGTGCATTGTTTCACACTTACACTTGCCATGTTTCTGTTCACTTAGTGGATCCAGAAAGAGGAGCATTGAACTTTTTTTACAAAGATACTTAGGAGTTTTATGCCTTCACACAAATAATAAGCGACCTCACCTTAATGACAAAACTTATATATTCATTGTATCTGACAGCAGCAGATTCAAACACTCTCCTAGGCCTATTCAGTGCTATTAAGTTTAATTGTGGAGGCCATGTGAACCATGCAATATTATGGATGAACCTTACCCCAAGCCAAACTGAACCATCAAACCCTCTCATGCAAACTGTGGAGCAGTAAATTTAATTATTTTATTTTGTATTTTCTGTTTTTGTATGATAGTTATAATATTATGTTATTTATAACAAATTTATTCATAGTAATAATTTGTTTAGCTGTTGAAAAGAATAAACAATAATTATGATTAAAGTACTTATCATATTAGTAAATAGTGCAGAACCATTTTGTAAATTTGAACTGGTGTAAAGTAGATCTTTTATTTCAGTCGCAGAGCTATTTCTAGGGCAACTGTTTAAGTTAATTCTTTATATGTGAAATTTTCTTATAAATCAGGAAATCCACTGTTTATGAGATAGGAAGCATTATACAATGTTTCTTATATTTGTGGTTCTCTTTGTGCACAACATTTTTGAAGGTTTCTCTTCTACCACGTGTGAGTTGAACACATGTATTTTTTTTGTAAGTTATGTAATTTCTAACACCATCCTCAGGTGACATCCAAACTGTCATCAGTCTAGCTCCTGCCCTCAAATTCAACGGGGGTGGTCACATCAACCACAGCATCTTCTGGCAAAACCTCTCGGCCTGTGGTGGGAAACCATCAGATGTCCTCACTTGTGCCATTGAAAAGTAAATTCTTTATTTAACACAAGCTTTGGCTATGGACTTATTTGCTTGAATGATGCACATTTATTCAAATACTAGTGGAATGCCTCCTTTGTTCACATTAAACACCTCATAATATAAAAAGTTTAAAATAATTACCTTCATGTCATACTATTGTAATAAAATTCCTTGTACTTTCTGACCCTGTCCTTGGCGATCCTAGTTCTGGCTACTTTACTTCTCATCCATACCTAAATTAATGTCATTATAATTCATATGAATAGTTTCATTTTAGTCATGTTATTCATAAAAGTAACAGTTTGTACTAACCTAGTAACCAAACACAATTTATTTATGATTATGACTTGGTGTTTACTAATTAATAAGTACATATATGTATTTCTAGATTATTTAACATAAATAATGTAGATACCTAATTTTTACTTAAGTAGACGTTGGTGACCTATTAACTCATTCAACAGAGGTAACCACTGACTCATATGAAAGTAGTAGTAGTAAGTACCTTTTATAACCCTACAAATCCTTGTTTGCTCTAAAATATACAGATTTTTCAATAGAATGTCATTGCATTGATTACCAGCCATTGACATTACCATTGATTCATGACTTTGGTTGGCGTACAATTAATTTATACTCAACTATAATCCTAGTATACATACAACAAACTATCTTTTGAACTATCTCAAAACCACAAGTGACATAAATATTAAGGTTATTCATTTTGTTAAGGTGGTGGTTAAGGTATAACATTACAAAATTCCTGAACGGACTGATTGAATCAATGAATGATTAAGTATTCTAGGATTCTCCATAGTTCTATAAATATTTCAGAGATTTTGGCTCGTGGGACAACATGAAGAACCAACTGGCAACGGCTTCCGTCGCCGTGCAGGGCTCTGGTTGGGGATGGCTTGGGTACAACAAACAGTCAAAGAAACTGCAAATTGCTACATGCCAGAACCAAGACCCACTTCAGGCCACCACTGGTAATGTTCTACTAAAACAAATGATTATCCTTTTTTTAAACCTAATATTAAATAACTTATGCCTTGTGCAAATGGAGATGATGCACAATCTACACCAAATATGACATTGTGCGTGTATTGGTGTCTTTCTAAATCTTGTAATTTGGGTTGACATAGCCATCCATGCAAAAATGGGTTTTGTAGCTGGAAAATGTTTTGTTGAGAGAATACCCATTTTGTTAATAAACTGAAAATCTATATATATATAAGAAAGTCGTGTTAGTTTATTTATTTATTTATTGATAGACTAGCAGCTAATGCTGATGTGCCTATATCACACAGTGTTGAAATGTTCATGGTTTCACTTTTCACTTTAGTTGTTTATTTTTGACCAGTAGTCAAGTTTATTCTTGAAGGCATTAAGTGAGGAAGCGGCAATAACTGATTCTAGTTATGAACCACTATGTTAGTGAGGAAATGATGTGCAGTATTGGTGTTTCATGGTGCACGGACTAATTTAGAATTTTGGGCTCTAGGTAGACGTGCGCGCCGATATCAAATTGGCCGGCGGCGGCCGGAGGCTTAGTCCGTGACTTTTCACCTTCTGTGTCAGTCGATTTGATCTGCAATAGGATGTTTAACTCCAGTATTTCGTCGATTTCTATCACGCTTAAGATTAGGCTCTAAATAAAACATTACTGTAAACTCTGAAATTAAAGTTTATTATAGAAAAGGATCAGTAATAAATTATTAGGCATTTTCTTTGCACAAATTAAAGTTATCGTGAATAAAAATAATTTTATCCAAGCGAGTTGGGTTTAAGCGTGAACGCTTGGCATTGAGGACCAGTCCCGCTACCGAAAACACCCGCTCACTTGGCGTACTAGTAGCGGGAATCGCCAGCAAGGAGGCTTAGCAACGGGAATGCCGATTTTTTGGCCCTCCAGAACTTGAGAATGTTATCATTTTCAAGAGTTTAATTTGTTGTGGCTGCCAAGAACCTTCAGCACTCTTAATCTGCTGCATTGGATTCGTAAACAAAGCTAGACCCGCCACTGCATTGTTTCCTTAACAGTTTGACAATAATGATTCTCTAGGCGAGCTCACTGTAGCAGGTGCTCCATCCGATGATGTGAAACCTTAATTTTTAGTTGCTCTGCGAGAAATGGAGTACGCGTTGAATGTTTGCTTTCTAGATAGGAGTTAATCAGGCTTAGGTTGATGAATCGAGGGTCGCGCAGAGCCGCGGTGACAATGTTTTCGGTAATTGGAACCTTCTGTCTAATTTTGCCAGCATTTTATTTTTCAGCGTTAGCATTAAGTATAAGCGTCTTTTCATCAGACAAAGAATTTAGAATATCTTTGATTTCTAAATGAAACGCCATTGCTAAATTAAGCGAAGCAGTCTTTTCAGTGGATAGCATTTCTACGACTTCACGGAATTTACGCAAAAATCTGATGAGATCCTCTAAAAGGCTCCACTCCTGTTGGTATATTTTTACATCTTCCTGACCAACCTGGGTTAACATGTTATTGACTGGATTTCTGTTACAAAAGTGTGCTAAACTTTCCAGCTTAGTTAGCACACTGTGCCAGCGGGTTGGCGTAGAAGTTTTGATTGAAGGCACATGATTAATGCTACCAAATTCACCATCGATCACTTGTGCTGATTCTAATTGTAACTTGGCTTCCTTAGATAATTGATTCAGGCGTGACTTTGCGGAAATCCATTACAAAACATTAAACAGATGGACAAATATTTAGTACAATTCCGCTAATCTATTCCTAAAGATTTACCTCTAAAAGAAATTCGACACGTGTTTCGCCACTCCACGAGGCATCCTCAGGAACACTTGACTCACTCCGCACCCCGACGAAAAACACTCTGCTCTGCAGACTTGTTCCTTCGACCAACGTCAGAATGAGACTGATCACTGACAGAATCAGTCTCATTCTGACGTTGGTCGAAGCAACAAGTCTGCAGGCGTCTGCCCGCCCGTGGCGGCGCCGGCGCGGCGCGCACGTCTAGCTCTAGATGACCTTATGTTTTCTTTCAATAAAAACATTTTGTTTAAGTCAGGCAAATTGTACATGTGAGAAAGTTCATAGTTCATAGTTGTTTATTCCATTGACAAATTACATTGTATGCGGAAATATAAATTATAATACATAAAATTTATATTGATAAATTATGGTAATCATGCAATATATTATAATGTCAAAACCTAACCTAACAATAAATAATCAGAACATTTTAATGTGATCAATCAAGACAATCAATAATTATAAAACGGTTCATAGTTCATCCAGCGAATAGAGACATTTCTCCAGAAGAAAAGACTTCAACTCTACCTTTAGTTTTTTTCTTTGGTAAATAGTGTTTCATGATGTTGAGTGTAGATTTTTTTTTTTACTTTTTGTCCGCACATTATTTTCACTAAGTGTCTCATACTCGTGTATGTTTTTGGCTAGAAAGCTAATAATTACATGTACATAAATACTTGGGACTATCAAAATACCCAGTCGACTAAAATGCTCTCTGCATGATTCTCTCTGAGAGATTCTAACTAAAGTTCTTATACTTCGTTTTTGCATAATGAATGCTTTTTCCAAATTAAATGTACCTAACTGTTTCCCCAGAACTGTAACTTCCCCAATTTAGGAGAGAGTCAATCTGTACTCCAAGGAACTTCACACAGTTAACGGTTTCAATTCTCTCACTACTTACCCTGGTTTCAATCAGATCGTTATTTCTAACCGTAGATTTGAACAACAGAAAACAAACATCATGGTTTGTTTTCTTAATATTAATAATCAGTTTGTTTGCAGAAAACCATTTTTGAAAAGCAACCAGTGCTTCGTCTATCCTAGTGTTAAGAGATGTCATGTCATCTGAGCTGATAATCGCATTCGTATCGTCAGCGTAAACAATTAATTTGATGTCAGTTAAGTTATTAGTTATGTGATTTTAAGTCATTCGTAAAAATTATAAACAATTGGTCCTAATATTGAGCCCTGAAGTAAAGCCCTGAAAGTACTTTGAAGGTCTCAATGAGGTCGCCACGATGGCGTCTTTCTTATAGTGTAGTGAGGCGTAATACGTGAAGTCTTTCAACGTAGGGCATACGACGGAGGGCTTGTGGAATCTTTGTGGCTTATCTTTGGACACTCAAGTAAGGTTATATCTTTTTGAAACTTTTGGACTCCACACTTGAAAACCATACTAGCAAGGGCCTTATATATGTCTTGTAGATTTTACGAAAGACAACTGCTGTCATAGTCTGGAAGGATCTTCGAATAATATAAATAAATGAATTGGCTTTTTTGACTATTCCAGTGATGTGAACTTCCCATTTTAAGTTTGCGGAGATCACCACTCCCAGATCTTTTTGAGAGCTAACCGAGTTGATCGGGTTATTGCCTATGCTATATGTAAGATTTGGGTTAGCATTTCCTAGATGAAGTACACTGCATTTGGAAACATTTAGATTTAGTTACACCACTTATAACTCAAGAACCGCTGGACCGATTTGGATTAAACTTTAAAATATAGTTAGTAACTTCGATTAGGATATAGGATATTTTTTATCCCGGAAAAACAACGGCAACGGGAACGGGAACGGGGCAGGGTGGCTGCGGGTGGTTGGTCGCTGCTATCAATAGCGCCATCTATCAATATTTATCTTAATCTCTTAATTATTAATCTTATTAATCTTAGTTAATCTCTGTAATTATTACAATTATTTAAATGGCTATCTAACTTGAATAGCGATATTAGTACTTTAAAATGTTTTGTGAAGTTGTAACGGCCCAACGAAGTGGGCACGGGTCAACTAGTTAAAACAACATGGTCGGCATGAACTGTCAAATTTACCTGTCCCTATTGGAAGAACCTATATAAAGCATCCAAGGTCTTATTTGATTTCTTGCATATTCCAGGTCTGGTGCCGCTCTTCGGTATCGACGTTTGGGAGCATGCATACTACCTTCAATACAAAAACGTACGCGCTGATTACGTGAAGGCCATATTCGACATTGTTAACTGGAAAGATGTCTCCGGCCGATTTGAGAAGGCTCTGAAGTAAAATACCCAGTAATCTCAGCATTTATAGTAACTATAAGATTTAGATGTGAGCTTTTAAAAGCTTCGTCGAGACGCGGTGGGTGGGCCCTTGCAATTAGATTATGTGATAAAATATGTATAAAGTTCTTACAGCTAAATGTTTGTTTAAAAATTGCTGTTTTATTTCATATGTTCGCCGCTATCTCGACCTGCCCTGCCCCTGTACCTAAGTAGGTAAAATTATTTTTTTCCAATATTTTTTTGTTTAATGCCGGACATTTCACACAGCATCATCTGGTCCCAAAGTAAGCAGAGCTTGTGTTATGGGTACTACATGACTGATATACTACATAATATATACAGTGGACCCCCGGTAATCCGGAACCCCCTGTAATCCGACATGGTCTATTATTTAATTGAACATTATTTTGACAATCTTCGCTAATGCATGATTGAACAAGTTATAACTTGTACGCACCACCACTATTGCGCTCAACGCGTAGGGTATTGTTTTGATTCTGATTGCTTAGTTAGTTCGAATTTTAAAAGTTTGAAGAAGATAGCGGTGCGTGTGTTCATTGTTTACTGTTTATTCATTGTGTATAACGTATTCTTACCTAGTAATGTCGTCACAAGCTCAGAAGCGAAAGCACAAAACACTGACAATTAATGAAAAATGTGATATTTTAGACCGCCTAAATCGTAACGAATCTTACGAACGAATACGGCGTAGGCCAATCTACAATTTATGACATTAAAAAAACCCACGAGAAGATTAAACAGTTCGTGGTCTTAGGCAGTAGGTACTCTATAATCCGACAAATTCGATAGTCCGACACTGCCCTGCAAAATATTTGTCGGACGGGGGTCCACTGTATATTTTTTGTAAATAGAAACACCCAGACTCGTGACAAATACTGATATAAGTACTGATACAAGTACTGATCATACAAACATTTTGTCACGCGGCGGAGATCGAACCCGCAAGTTTCTGCGTCTCAGCCGGAACTTTTTTTGCAAAAAGAATAAACAGGATAAAGGATAAACATTTGTGTGAAGAACATAGGTGTTTGTTCTGTGTCTGGGTGTTTTAAAGTATCATAAGTACCTATGTATTTAAAAATATTAAAGTATTCTATCAGTCATCTAGTCACCATAATACAAGCCGTGCTTAGTTTGGGACTAGATGGTATTGTGTGCATTGTCCAGCAAAATTCAGCAATATTTATTATATATCAATTTATTCTTTACCTACCTATTGAATAACTAACAACTGTGCAAAGCGTGGGTAAGTGACGAATAATATGTTTGGACGTTCCTCTGACTATTCCCCTTAGACATCCCAAAGTAGGTACTTAGTAACCAGAGATATGAGGAGGTGTCTGTCTATCTCAGACCGGAGACGTGAACTTGTATACTTATAATTAAGTTTCTACGACTCAAAGTTAGATTTAATAACATCAGTAAAATCCATAGGTACCTAGGCAGAAAAAATAATTTTGTTAATTTACACTAAAATAAAATTAATTTAGGTATTTATATAAACCCAAGGACTATCATTTCGCTACCACTATACTTGGGAATCGAAGAATACACGATGAGCATTTGAGCATAATTAAAAAAAAAAGGTATTCAAATTTTTTAATAAAAAAAAAAGACATTTTTAATTTCAGATCGATACGAAAACTTCTTTCCGTGATACATAAGAAGTTTGCTGTCAATTGTCAATGTCAACTGCCTGATTAAATTTTCTGTCTATCCGTCACCCGTCTCGCTGTCAGGCAGGCAAGCAGCCAGCATTAGTATAGTATCATTCCATTCGTCCTTTGCTTTCGTCCCTGTGGACGGTATTTTATTCAATTCATCTCGTCTTGCTTTAAATAAAATAAAATTTATGAACTTTTCTGAATAGTTAAATAGTGGCATTATAGCTGAAGGCGCCCAGAATATATTTTTTGTCGCCTGTGGAGTGGTAAGTGGCAATTTTCTATCCTTTATTTTATTAATCTGCACGACTGAGACTGGGAGGTGTTATTGATTTTTTCGGAAATCGGTCTGTAGCACCTCTGTATCTTCCGACGGAGTATTAGTCTTCTGTATTTGTACTAGAACACGAATTATTAATAGATATGCTCAATCGTTTCCAGTAGGTATGATAATGACAATAGAAAATGTTATGACTCCTTGATATATAATATATAATATTTACTCAAACATTAGTTCATAAAGATTCGAGGAAACTATTTAATAGAGCACCTTTTAGGGGTACTATAC
Organism: Lampropteryx suffumata; assembly: GCA_948098915.1. Classification (NCBI taxonomy): domain Eukaryota; kingdom Metazoa; phylum Arthropoda; class Insecta; order Lepidoptera; family Geometridae; genus Lampropteryx; species Lampropteryx suffumata. The sequence goes on along the minus strand of OX402564.1, from coordinate 5,598,160 downwards.
CTTATTTAATATTTATTAATTAAATCTGCTATACTGGACTAAAAGATCTTTTTGTATGTAAAAAACTCTTCCAGTCCTCAAACATCTAATAAAAATAATACAATAAAATACAATACCTAACCCAGAATTAATAGAAATTTTTAAATATCTGTATATTAAATGAAACGCTGGAAATAACTGTTGTGGTAGTAAATTAGCCCTTATGAGCTTGGACTAGGTCATTCTTCAGCGGTTGTAGTATACATTATGAATGGACTCTAACATACAACACGGTGATTATGGAATAACCAATGAAAGTTTTCTAAGTTGTCTGTCTCTTTTTTTTTTAAAGTTGTTATTCCTGTTACTTGGTGCGATGTGGACTAGTTTTTGCAACTAGGCTGTTGGTGGCTCCTTTTTGTGTAAAGTTGTTAGGTCATGATGGACGCCAAATCGTTCTTCACCACAGTTGGCTACTGACTCATAAACAGTAGTAGTAAAAATTTGGATGAATAGCAATTACATAATGAATGGTCAAAGTTAAATTGTACTGGGTTGACGATAAACCTTTGTGGCTTTAACCGGGACTTGGCTTAGGAGGATTATACACCTAACAAGTTAGAAGATTCAAACGAGTCTTTGTTATTAGTCCATTGAAAAGTTACATTTGGGTATGCATTTGTCAGAGGACGCAATTTTATTTTTTTAATGTGTAGGGGGGGTCAGTAGAAGCTTAAGTTCAAGTTTGTGGGGTCGGCACCCTTGTCCCCCGGCCGCCATCTTGGAAAAGGGGGTGCAAAGGGTTTTCGCGCTGTATCTCGTAAACTAGTTACCTTACAGAAAATTTAATCAAACATAAAATGTAGCAAATTAAATTTCCTACAATTTTATTTCTATTACTTTTTATCGTCAAGTGACCAACAAAAAAGTTATAAACAAAAATAAATGAAAATTTTGTTTGTTTGTTCTAGGTTTTACAGCGCTCCAAACTTAAACGGATTCTCGAATGCTCATAGGGATGCAATAAAAACTAAAAATTAGGCTTACTTTTCTATCTATATTTTTTTTATTCATACAATTTATTATGATCTTAACATTCCTATGCTATTATTGAACTATGTTTGACCCTTTTACCCACCACCTATGAGGTATAACATGGGCAAAGTCAAATTTATAAAAATTTTGCAGAAGCATCCAGAGTTAGCAAGTGGAACTAAATTATTTATGAGTGAGAAAGTCGAGTCATCGTTACTCAGTGTTGTTGGCGAACGTTTTTTCGTCTTTTTATATGGCGGAAATAAAGACGATACTCTAGACACTCTGCGATACAAACGATTTGCTAAGACAGTGACAAAAAATGCATTAAAAAATGCATTAAATTTTTATAAATTTGACTTTGCCCATGTTATACCTCATAGGTGGTGGGTAAAAGGGTCAAACATAGTTCAATAATAGCATAGGAATGTTAAGATCATAATAAATTGTATGAATAAAAAAAATATAGATAGAAAAGTAAGCCTAATTTTTAGTTTTTATTGCATCCCTATGAGCATTCGAGAATCCGTTTAAGTTTGGAGCGCTGTAAAACCTAGAACAAACAAACAAAATTTTCATTTATTTTTGTTTATAACTTTTTTGTTGGTCACTTGACGATAAAAAGTAATAGAAATAAAATTGTAGGAAATTTAATTTGCTACATTTTATGTTTGATTAAATTTTCTGTAAGGTAACTAGTTTACGAGATACAGCGCGAAAACCCTTTGCACCCCCTTTTCCAAGATGGCGGCCGGGGGACAAGGGTGCCGACCCCACAAACTTGAACTTAAGCTTCTACTGACCCCCCCTACACATTAAAAAAATAAAATTGCGTCCTCTGACAAATGCACACTAAGGCCTAAAAAATGTAACATTTTAATGGACTATATTGTATTTAATAATACTGACCTATTCAACTTTACTTAGAAACGTCTGTCTCAACTTCTGTCAAAAGATTATCACTATTACTGGTCTGTCAACTCGGTTGGTGATTGCTCCTCCTTCTACACTGTAGGTTGAGGGTCCCAGGACACACTTTTGTGTGATGAACAGAGATGTTTATTCTGGGTCTGGGTGTTATAAAGTACCTTATGTATGTATGTAAAAGTATATATGTATTCTATCAGTCATCTAGTCACCATAGTATGCTTAGTTTGGGGCTAGATGGTGTTGTGTGCATTGTCCACCAATATTTATTTATTATCTAAATAAATATCTTTTTTAAGATAGAAACAAATAGTAACAAACAAACAAAACAAAATGTATTTGAGAGCATAGGGAAGAATGATAACATTATGCAGATGTTACATAAACTGTGTCGCGAATGTTAACACTCATCTCTGAAAGTAACAAAAAAATAACCCAAATTAGCGAACCTTCAAAACAACAAAAAAATACAACAACAAAAACATAAGTCTTTAGGCGTTTATTAGTAAGGCTGCCTATCTCGAACTATAAGCATTAGATGGACAATGAAACAGAATTTCATACACTGTTTTTTTACTTATTTATTTAGCCTAGCATATCGCCAGCTGGGCTAACATGGCAGAGAGATGAGGAACTTCAATCGTCTCAAAAGTCTCTTTGAGGAAACTTCAAATATTTTTTAAAGTATGGACTAAATGTCAGCATCTCTATAAGTTGAGAAAACACAATCCAACAGAGCACATACTACATATGAACTAGGTTATAGGACAGGATAAAGTAAAGTGTTCATTAACAAACCTCAATTTCGGTTCATATTTAATTATTACAATCTGAAATAGCACTGCATAGAATTTTAAAGTAGGTACTCATATTAATTTATACCCTTCCTAGCTAGAGCTACCTCAAAATTTAAATTACACAACGCTTATAATTTACGGTGGGGTTGTTACAAGAAATGTGCCAAGTATAGAGATAGGTCATGTTTTGCTTTAGGGTGACCATGGTGTTTTGTTTTTGCCATACCTTGAGTAAGTTCACAAGCTACTATTGTTTGTCATCTTTTTTGACAGACTTTATAAATAGGAGGAAGATCTCAATTCGTCAAGAATATTTTTGTTTTTTTTATTTTTTCTCCGATTACTCAAAGACGCCTCAACCGATTTGGACAATTCTTTTTTGTTTAAATGGTATACTCTTACTTCCCAGGTGGTCCATTTTAATTTTAATTGAAATCGGTCGGTTTTTAAAAAATCAACAAAAATCTAAAAAAATTATACATGATATGTTTTATATACCTACACGAAGTCGGTTGTCTTTTTAGTTTTTAAAACTTAATTATAAGATCATACAATCAGGTCAGGCTCATAGAAATAGAAATATAAATATATATTTATTGCACTTATTGTTATATTATAGGTACATTGTTTTAGTCTCAAACTTAAACCCTGTTAGGGCACATCAATATTATATAAACAGCAAAATATAGTCAGGATAAACATGCAAGAAATGCAGGGTTTGCTGGCACTGGGCTATCACACCCAGGTGACCCAGGGTCACCCAGTCTTAGCTTAGTACCTAAAGTCTGTGATACGCCAATCCACCAATGGGTTTCTTAACACAACAACAACAACACTTGAATTTTGAATCATTTGTTTTTATAAGATACTGGGTAGTTTCTGGGTTCCACTCAACAGTCAAACACACACGTTACAAAGCGACAGTATAAATTTCGTATAAACAGTACATTTTTGCTTGTAATCTAAAAAAAATAGGATTATTTGACCCACGGCATAAAAACCTTAAGTAAGTTAAGCAAGACGTTGTTAGGGTGTTTTCAGGGTCGCTTCCCTTAAGGTAGTACCTAGTTTAAAATGTAATTCTGTCTCTCCTGATTGCAAATACATGGTATCACCATCCACCGATGGATTATCGGGTGAGGCGCCACACGCAAACCTGCCGACGGTGAATGCACTCCATGGCCGAGGGGAAGGCAGGGCGGGTTACTGGAAAGGGAGTAATTGAGGTCCTGGGGTTATTGTCTCCTGTTTGTAGAATTCGACTCATTCCTACAGAAACTTACTATTAGTCATCGGACAATAATTACTTATTGCAATAGGAAATCCATACTGACTATTATAAATTCGAAAGTGACTCGAAGTCGAAAGTAAGTCTTTGTGTTTTTTGTTACCTTTTCACGGCTAAACGGCTGAATTGAATTTGATAGTATTATGTAGGTAAAGAAAGAAAGAAAGAAAGAAAAAAAAAAGAAAAAAAGAAAGAAAGAAAAAAAGAAAGAAAAAGAGAAAGAAAGATACTGAGCCTTTCACCACACTTATCGTGTCACTAGTTCAAAATAACTGAACTGAATGACTGAAAAAATAAGAAGGCTGCCATCTAAGCTGACAGGCCAGTAATACCTTACTTAATTACGATGATAGTGCACCACCACAGAGCCGATGCGCATACTAACGCAGCGTCACGGAGCACCAGAGCGTTCTAAACGCTACTATAACACACGTCCGATTTTGCTATTTACTTAATTGCTAATTCATAAGTACTTTAATGATATCATTTGACACGAAATGAACTTTTCTTTCTTTTTAATTAATAAGTCCGGCTTTATCTTTTTATGATAAAAGATTTGAGACAACAGGGCACTAAAACATTCTGATCCATTAATATTAATATCCGAGATTCCCCCCCCTCGTCATACGTCAATAACCCTTACCACATGAAAGGGAATCATTTTATGTTCCAACCTAATAATAACTCAGCTATAATAATATGATTCCTAGCTCAGCAAATGAGAGGATGGATAAGGTTAGACTATAAAGCAATTATTACACATCTGAGACATAAAATCACTATTTAACAGCATTTTTTCCTTGATGTGCCATTAAACCTTGGGAACTGTACGAGTAGGTACATAGGGATAACAAAATGTCGCAGACGCGCCAGTGAATGAACTCTAAACTTCTCGTTGGGAATCGTCTGATTCCGTTTGAGTGATTGACGCATAATATTCTATATCCTGTAAGAATTAAATAGAATATCCTAAACTAATATTATTAATGTTAGTCTTGTATTTTAGATTTTTGTTTATTACTCAAATACGCAATAATTTCTAAACAATTTGAATTACTTTTATTATACATATAGATAGACCTGAAATAACATATAGCCATTTTTTTATCTAGGTTCCATGCGGGCAAAGCCAAGGGCGTCAATAGACCTAGACCTAGGGCCTAGTTAATAGACCTATATAATAATAGGTTTCCGTTCTACAAGATTTGTCTAGTTTAGGACTAGATGGTATTGTGTGAATTGTCTAGCTATATATTTTTATTTATTAGCAACTTTTTGGAGAAATGGTTCTTTGTTCACTTATTTTAAACCGAAAATCTCTGGTTATTACTCCTATGAGTCATCTAACAAGCTCTGCTTACTTTGACCAGATGATGATGTGTGAAATGTCCAGAACTATTTATTTATTACTAGCTGACCCGGCAAACGTTGTTTTGCCATATAAATATCTTTCTTAAAAAAATATCAAATCAAATTTTTTCATCAAATGTATCCTATGTTGCTTCTAATACCTGCAAGAATATGTGTACAAAGTTTCATGATGATCAGTTCAGTAGTTTTCGCGTGAAAGCGTAACAAACAAACTTACATTCACATTTATAATATTAGTAGGATTATTATCTAATGTTTTCACTGGTAGGCATTGGAATAGCTCTGATGTAATAACTTCAATAACGCAATCCTCCAGAATACAATAATTTGAATTAAACAACGAAACAAATGTCAACTCCAATAAAAAACGTCAAATATGGTCAATTTTGGAATACACAGTTACAACGTATACATGACATGTACGTCAATGCAATCGAAGGCGTCCAGAGAAAATGCCTTAAAATATTATACTATTGTTATGATTCAGTTCGAACTAAGCTTATATAAAGACCGGTTAAATGAATGTATCATTCCATCGTTGGAGACACGACGTATATACATTGGTTTGGTTTATCTGTATAAAATAATTCACTCCATAATTGACTCGCCTGAACTATTGTCCAAAATCTCTTTCAATATTGAATTTAGATCAATAATGTGCATGTGAATAGTGCTTGTAGATCTAATCAAACCAATATGTTTAGTCTACTCGTGTATAAAAAACCATATTTGCTTATTTAATACCCTAACAAAAATGTGTCGACAGCTCAAGAGATATCAAAAACTAATTCGGACCTGGATATTTTAAACTCAAAATAATATAAATTTAACAAACAAAGATCCATTTTTACACGGCATTTGACGCTAATAGTAGCGTCTTTTTCTCCAAAGTCCATTAACTAGGTAGATAGTTTAATTGGTTTTACTTAAGTATATGTTATTAATTTAATTTGTTACTTCTTACTATTTGTTTTTGCGTAATTGGTCATCAAAAATATTTTGTGTATGCCTCTTGTTCGCTCAACATTGTATTGTTTTGCTGTGGGCTCATAAGTTATGTTTCAAACTAGCTCAAAACTGTATTCTGGTGATATGTATTTTTCATTGGTTTATACCGTCTATTATAATATAATAATAATAATAATTGGTGGAAAATGTACACAACACCATCTAGCCAAACTAAGCATAGCTTGTATTATGGTGACCAGATGATTGATAGAATACTTATATATATTTTTAAATGCATACTTATGATACTTTATAACACCCAGACTCAGAACAAACACTTATGTTCATCACACAAATGTGTGATGTGTGCCTAAAGTAAATAAATAAGTTCGACTGAATTCGACGACCATTTCAACGACACTATCTTTCCGATATATCGATATTGGTTTGCCGAGCCCTGTTTCGTATACACGAACAAAAGTACAGTAAATGGGCATTTGTTTAGGATTATAAGTCTGTTTAGGTTTTAGATATACATGTTGATGCCTTATTAAAACCGGTACTGGTGATAGAAAACTGAGATGAAAACTGGTGCACAATACAGCTGTGGAATTCTTTAGGTTTATGATGAGGCAAGTGCAGACGTTAGACTACATTCAATTACCATAATAGGCATGCAGGACCTTTTCTGTAAGAATATGTAGCGACATTCCTAAAGCGTCGCTAAAAACAAACGTAGATTATGGCATCAGTTATGATGACTCATTTTCGTGTAGATGTTTGTTTGTATGCAGTATGAATGATTCATTTGCTAGGAACACGTGGAATAGGAAACATATATTGTACATCGAAGAGGAAAAGTACTAATGTAATAAAATAATGAGTTATTGTATCGCATTATATTTATTACAAAATAATCTGTCGTGGTGGGTGGTGGTAACCACAGTCTTAGATATTCTCCAAGCAGCCTCTAGTAGCAACTTCCAGTAGAAATAGACAATGTTATTGTCTGAATAAATATATAAATAATAATTATTATTACTGTGCTTATGTTAGCAAGCCACTGGAGCATGTGAAATTTCTTCTGGGCAAACAGGCAAAATAACTTATCTGTTGGGCTTTTTGATGTTGAGTTTAAAGATGAAAAAAACGTATTAAAAACATTTTATAAAACTTAAGGTGTAGGCAGATGTCACAGTTTTTTTTTTATTGTAGAGTTAATACTTAAAAAAACCAACACTAGGTCGTAAACGAATATAATAATAAACAAAATCGCCTTTTTTTCTAGGCCTCAAACATACCATATGACATACTACTTGTGCCTACTTATTTGTTACATTTAAATTTAAAATTGAAAAGCATCATACAGATATAAAGCGAATTATTAACTAATAAGCTCAATAATAGGTTTTCTAGGTTAAGTTTTCATTATTCTAGATACAAACTGATAATGTTTCTCACAAGATAATTAATTCGGAAGTACATCAGCCAGCATTTCTTCTGTAGGCAAATAACTTAAATTTATGCGTTTTCAAATTTTCAATTCTTTTATATAGTGTCTAATATCGATGTGCTTTTTTTACTGTTGATTTACCAAGGTAAAACACATACTCCGTGTAAGATCTACGGTCTATATCCCCACCCCAGTTGGCATCAGTTTCAGAACTGAACAGTTCAGAAATGTAATTTCAGAATTACCTATTAGAAATGTTAGACGATACTCTGATGCCCTTTAAGTACCTCAACACTCTTTTTGCAGCTTTTCAATTTCTTGAAAGGCTGCAAAAAGAGTGTTGAGGTTACTATAGCTGTTATTGAATCAAATCAAATGTATTTATTTGGGAGCATAAACAAATATATATCAAAAACATGGAAAGAACGATAACATTACGCAGAAGTTAAATGTAAGTTTGTCGCGAATGTTAACGCCCACCTCCGATGATAATAAAACAGAACCCAAATTAGATACTATGTAATGTGTAAAGTGTGTGTTCGTGTATGTGTGTGTGTGCGTGAACATTGAAGACATTTTTGTTTACAGTTATATCGGGGAAGGGGATAAATGTTAATTTCCTTATTTACCTTATTATAGAGTGTTGTGCTTAAAAAGTAGAAATGGCGACTGGCTAATGCCGTGCGGCGTTTTTCCGTTTTGCAAACTATATCAGATCTACGTTTGGCATAAACAACAGTAGGGTCAAAGACTTCTTCAAAGACGCATCAAAGACGATGTTTTCTGATGATCGTATGCAAAACAAAAAGTTGACGAATTGTGGGAAGTTGAGTGCGAGAATAAATTTCTGAGGTAGGAAACCAAATAGGTTTGTTTATTAAAACTTAGGACTGCCCTCTGAGCTCGTTCAAGTCTTAGCATTTGGGTTTGGACACAGCCACTCCAAGATGGGATACAGTAAGTAAGAACAGATTGACCTAAAGCATAATTAAATAGATTTAATTTTAAGAAACTAATGACAGGACGTAGAGTTTTGAAGACAAAAATAAGTTTTCTTACTCGGGACACCGAAATGTCAATTTGGTGTTTCCAGCTAAGAGTATTATCCAACATAATCCCAAGATACTTATTGGTAGAGGTGCATTCTAAAGGTGGACAGTCACAGGAAGATGGAATAGTAGCATTGGGACATACATGTGCGAGGATACAGAAGGATGAGGGCGGTTGTGCAGCAGAGGTTGGGGAGAAGGTCATAAATTTAGTTTTGAAATGTTCAGAGTAAGAAGATTGGATCGCAGCCAGAAAATAACAGCCTTAAAAGCAAATTGTACATTGTTACGAGCAATTTGCCAGGTACGACCGTTTATGAGAAGGGCTGTTTCATCAGCGTAGGTGATGATTTTACAGTTAAGAAGATTTAAGTCACAAAGATCATTAATATAGATAAGGAATAAAGTAGGTCCACGAACGCTACTTTGGGGAACACCAAATGAAATAGATTCCTCCTTACTCATAAGTCCATCAATTTTCACACACTGTGATCGGTCTGAGAGGTAGCTACGGAAAATGTCAAGTACAATTCCCCTAATACCAATGCGTTCCAATTTATTCAGTAAGATGGGTACAGAAACAGTATCAAAAGCCTTGGAAAGGCCCAGGAAGACACCCATAGTTTTTTTGATTTTGTCTATGTTCCTGACAACAGCATCGGTCAGTTCAATGACAGCGTCCTCCGTGGACCTGCCACTCCTGAACCCATATTGGTTAGAGGATAATTATGTCCCCTTCACTTAAAAAATTAATTAACCTACAGTTAATAATTTGCTCAAAAATGTTTGAAAATACAATCAGGACCGATATAGACCGATAGTTTGTAACAGCCTTTCGGTCCCCACTTTTAAATACTGGATGAACAACAACAACAATAATAATAATAATAATAATAATAAGCCTTTTATTCAGATCTCTAAAAACTGATTACAATGAATTTAAACTTAACTTAAACTAAATAACCATTTAAACTAATATCTGCTCCTTGGATCCCTAGATCTGTTTGCCAGTCAGCAAAGGCCTCCTCCAACCTTTTCCATTCGCTCCTTTGTTGAGCCACTCTGTTCCACATGACTCCCGCCACTTGTCTGATGTCGTCATCCCATCTTTTCTGCGGTCTACCTCTCTTCCTTTTGCCTTCTCTGGGGTACCATCGTGTCACTCTTTTGCTCCATTTGTCGTGTCCTCTTATCACGTGGCCGGCCCATCTCCATTTAAATCTGTTGACTTTGACATCTGTAGTTTTGTTTTTTTTCTGATGACGCAGTTTTTCAATCTGTCAGACTTTTTGACATTTAGCATACTCCTTTCCATTGCATAATGGCAAGTTGCTAGTTTGTTCAATATTTCCTGATTTAAATCCATGATTGACAGCCGTATGTAAAAACAGGTAGTAAAGTACGCAGGTGTTAAATAATTTACTTTTTATGTTTATATGAAGCGTTTTGTTTTTCATAGCCTCTCTCAAGCTACTCATCAGTGTAATCAATTTCAGTGTTCTCTAATTCTATGGTATGTTTGATTCCATTTGTCGTCACTCTTGTTTTTTCTGGATTCAGTGTCAATCCTACTCTCTCACTTTCTGTCGCAAGTTCTTTTATCATTTTATTTAAGTCTTTTGATGTTTTTGCCACTATATCGTCAGCGAATCTCAAATGCGACATTAATACTCCATCTACATTTAACCCGAGATGTTCCCAATTAAGTTTTCTGAAGATTGATTATAGTACTGCGTTAAAAAGTTTCGGAGATAAGGGATCACCTTGTCTTACACCTTTTTCTACTCTAAAAGGAGCGCTTTTCTTTTCTAATTGAATTTTCGCTGTACTGCGGCTGTATATGTTCTTTATTAATCGAATGTATTTATGTTCAATTCCTTGTTCTAGTAGTGCCTCCCAATTTTTTTTGTGTGTCAAAGAATCGAATGCTTTACTATAATCAATAAATGCGATGTAGTATGTTAGCTGGTACTCATTGTATTTCTCTAAAACTTGACGCACTGTGTGGATGTGGTCGATTACTGAATCTTTGCGAAATCCTGCTTGCTCGATCGGTTGGTGTTCGTCTAGAGATTTTTCAATCAGTTTTAAGATGATTTTAGCAAATATCTTGTATACGTTACATAAGGCTGATAGGGCGGTAGTTTCCGATGTCATATTTGTCCCCTTTCTTATAAAGTAGGATGATGTTAGACTCTGTCCATTGCTGGGGTATGGTTTCGGTGTTTATGATATCGTTGAACATATCTGTGAGCACAGGTGTCAGGATCTCCCTGCTATGTCTTAGAATTTCATTGCATATGCCATCGGGTCCGGGTGTCTTATCATTATTTTGAGAATCAATAGCTTTTTTGACTTCAGTATGGAGGATGCTAGGTGTAGCATATGCACAACCAGCCGAAGATTGGTGTGGCTTTCTGCTACTCTGGGAAGACCTTTCGTGGAAGAGTCTAACGAATTTGCTTTTGATAACACACGATGTTCACATCAAGTTTTGCTGACAGACAGTAGAAATATAATGCGAGTACATACCTTAGACTGCGATCAGCATACGTTGGTCCCACCGGTGTTTAACACGAATTTTCACGAGCTCACGTTGGTGGTTCTTGAGATTGAGATAGAAGTGAGGTTCACCGGATGATGAAAGATGAAAGATGCGCGCGATTCGGTCGGTGTCCCACAGACAACTGCTGGTCACTCCAAGCTTCGACGGATATGTGTCGCATGACTCCCAAAAAAATGGCGTCTTTCATACCGCTGTCAAAGCTAGAAATGACATGAACATCGCGCGTGTATGATTTGAAACGAAAAGAAAAATAGTTTTTGAAATGAAAGACATTCAGAGGCTAAGGAAACGAAACATCCCGCCCACCAAAATGCCTATGGTATTTTCCGGTTAAAGCCTAAATGACCTAAACAGAAACGATAACGATACAAATGAGATTAATAAACTACGATTCTTAACTACGATTTAATTACACTGTAATTTGATTACTTATTATGATTGACCCGATAGGATGGTTGATCACTCATGAACGGCTGTAATGGTTGTGGGTTCGTTCGAAAGCATTGAAGGCACTTGGAAAGGTGACGACGAATGGTTCGTTTGGCTGCGATAATCCAGAACTGTTGAAGAAGTAAGAAGTGAGTGGTATTTATGCCTGGGTGCAAGTAGCTGCGATGAATGAAATCGATGATCAAAATCGTTAAAGGATGATCAGACGGGAGAAAAGCAGGATGTTTTTGTTCGTATTCTAATCCTGATCTAGATATCCTACCGCCTACCCGGAGTATTCCTTGGTCATCAAGAAATGGATTGAGTTTACGATAAGGTTTGGATAAAGCTTTCTTTGATTTTAGATTAGCGATCTCTTTCGAAAAGGCTTGACCCTGCACATGCTTGACAATTTTCATCAAAGTGTGATGACGTTCTACGTTATTGAGAAACTCTTTGCGATTTGTTTGATTACGATGTCTAGAATTATTAATGAAGCGATATACATACGAGAGGACATTAACAAGTTTCGATAATGAAGAGGAACGATTTAGCAAGGTTTCGATAATGGAATAATCTTCTGTCACGTTCTCACAGGCTTGTCCGCTTACTAGTGCTACTGATTTACGTTCTTCGAATTGAATGATCGCTTCGTCGTTGTGATTGCCGTCGTCTGAGCCTAAAGGCCAGAAGTTTTGATCTTTAGATAGCCAACAAGGCCCCGCCCACCATAGAGAATTCTGAATAAGTGTACTAGGAAATTGTCCACGCGAGCAAACATCAGCTGGATTATCTCCCGACGAGACGTGATGCCAACATTCGATAGGCGTGAGTTCTTGGATCTGACTAACCCGGTTTGCAACGAATGTGGCCCAGCGAGATGAATGTGAGCGTAACCACGAGAGAACCACTGTGGAGTCAGACCAGAAGTAGACAGTGTCAATTTTTATACGATTGAGACAAGTGTCGCGAACGAATTTATAAAGATCCGAGAGAAGAACTGCTGCACAAAGCTCCAGTCGAGGCAGCGAGGTACGTTTTAGCGGAGCTACACGAGCCTTAGAGCAGACCAGATAGACATGAACTATACCGTCCTTATCAGTGACGCGTAAATAAATGACAGCACCATATGCTATTTCCGAACTATCACAAAATCCGTGCAGCTCGCAGGATTTGGATGCGAGGCAAGTTAGCTTTCGAGGGATACGAAGCTGAGACAACTGCGGGAGTTGATCTTTATAACTGGTCCATGTACTAATGACCTCATCAGGTGGCGTTTGATCCCAACCAATACCGAGGATCCATAGCTTTTGAATATACGATTTGATTTGTATTGTAATGGGAGATAAGAAACCTAACGGGTCGAACATTCTAGCAAGTTCGCTAAGAATGGAGCGTTTTGTACATGGCCGATCTGAGGGCTTGATTTCAAAAAAGAAGACATCCATTGAAGGATCCCATTTTAGACCAAGAATTTTTAGGTTTGAGGGTTCAGAATTGTCGAGAGAGATAGAACCGGTAAGGCAGTCTTGACTGGGAAGGTCTGAGAGAAGGTTTGCATCATTACTGACCCATTTTCGAAGCTGAAAACCTCCAAGTTTGAAAAGAGCAATAAGTTGATTCTTTGCCTGTTGTGCGTTTTCTGGCGAACTACAACCTGTAGCTACGTCGTCGATGTATACATCAGATAAGATTATATCCTTCGCGATGGGATACAAATCTCCTTCATCTGCAGCGAGCTGTCGTAAGGTACGACATGCGAGGTAAGGAGACGACGAAACACCATACGTAACAGTATTCAGGCGATACTCTTGAAGAGAATCACTAGGAGAGACCCTCCAAAAAATACGTTGAAAATCACGATGGGGGGGGGGATATTAAAATCTGGCGGTACATTTGCTTAGCGTCTGCCATGAACACGATATTATGCTCCCTAAACCGCAAAAGAATTTCCAAAATGTTTGGTTGTAATTTTGGACCGACAAGTTGAGTATCGTTCAAGGACCGGGAGTGAGAGTCTCTAGCAGAGGCGTCAAAGACAACGCGAAGACGAGTAGTTGCCGAATCGGGACGCAAAACACAATGATGAGGTATGTAGTACTTACCCATACTTAGTTCTTCGGCCGGAACCAAAGACATGTGACCAGCGTCGATATAGTCTGACATAAATTCCGAGTACTGACAATGTAAATCAGGGTCACGTGATAATCTTCGTTCGATAGCATGGAATCGTCGCAACGCAACGTCGCGAGAAGCGAGGAATAAAGGTTCGATATCTTCTTTGAATGGTAAGCTCACCGTGTATCTTCCAGATGAATCGCGTGAATGATCGGATACAAACTTTTGTTCACACAACGCTTCTTCTGGAGTCAATAAGTTTGCTTTCGGTACAGAATCCAGTTCCCAGAAATGTTGAACCAAACAGTTCAACTCGTCATCGAGATTTAACGATGTGTGTAAAGTGCTAGAAGCTAATTGAGTTTTTCCTAAAAGAAGCCAACCGAAGACAGAGTCAAAAGCAGTAGGTTGTTTTGCATAACCTTTGATTTGTTGGTTGAGCAGCGAGTCAGCAAAGACATCAGCAGCTAACAAGATATCGATAGATCCTGGAATGTCAAAGCCGGGGTCGGCTAGGGGTAACGAATCAATATGCGACCACCCCGATGTGTTTAATTTTGCGATAGGTTGGTCGCCGCATATGGTTGAAATCACGTGCATATTTAAAGTGAACAGTACTTTATTGTTAGCCCCTAACTCGCACGTGACGTCACCCACGATAGATGCCACGGCCTCTCCAAGTCCGCTTACGTTTGTGTTCGCTGGTGTGATATTTAAGTTTAAATGTTTTACCGCTGACTCTGTAATAAAATTGCTTTGACTTCCGGTGTCGAATAAAGCACGAAACGATTGCATCGCACCGGAGGCATCCCTGACTTGTACAATTGCAGTCGCCAGCAGAACGGACGTATGAGATGGCCTTGAAACCAAAGACGATACGGATTGAGTGGGTTCGATGGGTTTATCGCGGTGGAGTAAGGTGTGATGTTTCCGTCTGCACGAGCGACACGAAAATATAGATCTGCAGTCTTTTAATTGATGCGAAGGCTTCAGGCAATTGAAGCACCAGTTTTTGTCAGTAACGATTTTCATTCGTTCATCCAACGATTTTTTAAGGAATTCCGCACATGCCGCGATGGAATGAGCCTCAGCACAAAACGAACACTTACTGGTGTACGGAACTGAATCACTACTACTTCCGGTTTGCTTTTGATTAGAAGCGAGGTTGATTGGCAAAGGCGCAGGCGGCGCCGCAGCAACAAGCGTGTGTGTGAGAGCGTTACGTTTAGGTTGCGGCTGCGCGGGAACAGATTTTTGTGTAGGTATCTTAGATTTGTATTTTTCTGTAAAATGAGTGTCGCGAGATAATGCCTCACATTTCGAGTTTAAAAATAGTTTCAGTTGATCGTAGGTAGGTAGTTCGACATCAGAGTGTTTCTCTTCAAAGTCACGACGCAGTTCCGTGTCCAGTTTTGATAAGATATGATAGACCAAGACAAAGTCCCAGTGACCGACCGGCAAGTTGACTGTTTTTAAAATGCTTAAGTTTTCTTCGAATAGGTCAAGTGATTTTCTAAACTCATGAGCGTCATTACATTTAAAATCAACATTCAAAATGTCGCGCCAACACGTAAATGCTAAGTCGCGTTTTTTCTGGTAACGGGCTGTGAGAGCTTGGTAAGCGTCGTGATAATGTTCGTGAGTCAAAGGAAACGGTTTGACTACAGTAAGCGCATCGCCGCTGAGAGACGATAAGAGATAATGAAATTTCTCCGTGTCGGTAATCGAGGTGGAACTATGTATCAACGCATTAAAGATATCAAAATACTCAGGCCACCTTTTAATGTTACCATTAAAAGTCGGAAGTACTATTTTTGGTAACCGGATATTCGAAGAATTACCGCTGGAAAAATGAGTAGATTCTACTTTCGACAAACTACGATAAATCGATAACACTTTGTAATAGATCTCGTCAAAGCGTTCCTGAATTTCATTATTTTCAGTTTCAGGATCATCGTCAACAATCTCCTGAATTGTAAAATGTGCATCCTCAAAAGTAGCAGCGATTTGTTTCACTTCCTGATAATACGATAAAAATAGATCCTTTTGAATAGGGTCATTAGCAGCTAAAATACCTACCTCTAACGCCTTCGTCAAACGTTTATATGCGATAGTTCGTTTTCTACGCAAAGACGGTAAGTCTTGCGTAGTGTAATTGATTTCGAAAGATTTTGACTTAGACTTCTTGAAGCTACTTAATTTACGACTGCGAGACTTTCCGAGCGACATGGTTCAAATTAAACAGTAGGTACAACAGGAGGCAAGTATAATTATGTGTTTATACAGATACCTAGGCAGGCGCGTATATATTAAAAAAAAACTAATTGTAGTTAGAACTTGAAACTAAATCATCTATAGAAACCTGCCTAGCTATGTAGCACGATGTGCAGACAACGTAGATAAGATATTGCACACAATAACTTCAACTTCGCAAGCTAGATATACATATAGTCCATTAAAATGTTACATTTTTTAGGCCTTAGTGTGCATTTGTCAGAGGACGCAATTTTATTTTTTTAATGTGTAGGGGGGGTCAGTAGAAGCTTAAGTTCAAGTTTGTGGGGTCGGCACCCTTGTCCCCCGGCCGCCATCTTGGAAAAGGGGGTGCAAAGGGTTTTCGCGCTGTATCTCGTAAACTAGTTACCTTACAGAAAATTTAATCAAACATAAAATGTAGCAAATTAAATTTCCTACAATTTTATTTCTATTACTTTTTATCGTCAAGTGACCAACAAAAAAGTTATAAACAAAAATAAATGAAAATTTTGTTTGTTTGTTCTAGGTTTTACAGCGCTCCAAACTTAAACGGATTCTCGAATGCTCATAGGGATGCAATAAAAACTAAAAATTAGGCTTACTTTTCTATCTATATTTTTTTTATTCATACAATTTATTATGATCTTAACATTCCTATGCTATTATTGAACTATGTTTGACCCTTTTACCCACCACCTATGAGGTATAACATGGGCAAAGTCAAATTTATAAAAATTTTGCAGAAGCATCCAGAGTTAGCAAGTGGAACTAAATTATTTATGAGTGAGAAAGTCGAGTCATCGTTACTCAGTGTTGTTGGCGAACGTTTTTTCGTCTTTTTATATGGCGGAAATAAAGACGATACTCTAGACACTCTGCGATACAAACGATTTGCTAAGACAGTGACAAAAAATGCATTAAAAAATGCATTAAATTTTTATAAATTTGACTTTGCCCATGTTATACCTCATAGGTGGTGGGTAAAAGGGTCAAACATAGTTCAATAATAGCATAGGAATGTTAAGATCATAATAAATTGTATGAATAAAAAAAATATAGATAGAAAAGTAAGCCTAATTTTTAGTTTTTATTGCATCCCTATGAGCATTCGAGAATCCGTTTAAGTTTGGAGCGCTGTAAAACCTAGAACAAACAAACAAAATTTTCATTTATTTTTGTTTATAACTTTTTTGTTGGTCACTTGACGATAAAAAGTAATAGAAATAAAATTGTAGGAAATTTAATTTGCTACATTTTATGTTTGATTAAATTTTCTGTAAGGTAACTAGTTTACGAGATACAGCGCGAAAACCCTTTGCACCCCCTTTTCCAAGATGGCGGCCGGGGGACAAGGGTGCCGACCCCACAAACTTGAACTTAAGCTTCTACTGACCCCCCCTACACATTAAAAAAATAAAATTGCGTCCTCTGACAAATGCATACCCAAATGTAACTTTTCAATGGACTAATAAGTACAAGCGAACACTATAGAAAAAAGATATGGACCTTGACACTATGAGATACGACCTACAAAACAAGTTCAGCTTATATAGTATGGAGCGAAACAATGTTCCGATACTTGTGTGATAGATTGTACGTCCGATGACGATACTCGTACTAACTGTTTGATAAGCTGTTTATTCACTCGTTCTAGAAAATATTCCAGTGTAGCACTCGGCCGCGATGAGCGGTTATAGTGTTTACGTACTACCCTCGAGATAAAAATGAGAAAAGAACACAATGTTTTACGATGTTATAACTTTGATATTTAGATAGAAGAATTACCTACGATTATGTTACGATAAATGAGTGATTGACTAGGTAATCTACGTATGTTATGATGATTGATGTAACATTTGCAAGCCGAATTAAATTGTGCACCGATGGTGATTATAATGATTGCACAATTTGGATCTCACAAAATGTGACGATGAAATTAAGATAAATACAAGTACAATATACTTGCACTTCTATTTACTAATGGAATGATTGTTCGATGGTGATAGCTCGTGAACGTTAGATAATGAATTTAAGATAGGTACGATAATTTTGTTTTTAAGTAGTATAGGTATGGCGTAATTCTGATGGAATGGAATAACTTAGAATGCGATAAATACCTAATGCTTATAATTGAGACAATAGATCGATTGAGATATTCTAAGCTACGCTTTAACCAGAAATACCATACGCAGAATAAAGATGGCGATTACAATTTGCAAAAGATGGCGATTACAATTTGCAAATTTAAATGTTCCCTGGTTTCGGCACCATAAAGAATGTAGCATATGCACAACCAGCCGAAGATTGGTGTGGCTTTCTGCTACTCTGGGAAGACCTTTCGTGGAAGAGTCTAACGAATTTGCTTTTGATAACACACGATGTTCACATCAAGTTTTGCTGACAGACAGTAGAAATATAATGCGAGTACATACCTTAGACTGCGATCAGCATACGTTGGTCCCACCGGTGTTTAACACGAATTTTCACGAGCTCACGTTGGTGGTTCTTGAGATTGAGATAGAAGTGAGGTTCACCGGATGATGAAAGATGAAAGATGCGCGCGATTCGGTCGTTGTCCCACAGACAACTGCTGGTCACTCCAAGCTTCGACGGATATGTGTCGCATGACTCCCAAAAAAATGGCGTCTTTCATACCGCTGTCAAAGCTAGAAATGACATGAACATCGCGCGTGTATGATTTGAAACGAAAAGAAATATAGTTTTTGAAATGAAAGACATTCAGAGGCTAAGGAAACGAAACACTAGGAGTGTTTAAGGTTTGTAACAATTTTATTCCTCCTTGTGTAGTATTGTTTCCGTAGAGTTTCTTGTAGTATGTTGTAGCTGTTTTTAATATGTCTGTTCTGCGATGGTTCGATTTCCCTCGATCATCTTTTATTTTTACTATCCAGTTCTTTGTGTTTGTCAATTTCTTGAGTGCTTTTTTAGTTCCGCCCGTTTTGAGTATGTAAGTTTCTATCGTTTCCATCCTTAATTGTTTTCTATCCTTTCTCACGCTTTCTTTGATTTCTTTGCTAATCTTGGCTAGTTTCTTTCTTCTATTTTGCGTATTCCTTTTTCTATTTTCCTATTTTCCTATTTTTATGTTCCTATTTTCATAGTGTTGTCTTTGAAGTATGTAAGTTGGTCTCTCAGGGCGATTGTTATTTGTTCTATTTGCTGTTTGCTGAGTTTTGTGTTTCCTAAGTCTTGTCTTGGTCTAGGCTTCTTTTGTTGCTTTGTTTTTAGTTCAGCTCTGATCAGCCTATGATTGGTGTTAAAATAAAATCTTTTAATGACGCTAAAGTTAGTAAAGTTATTAGTTCTGTTGGTCATAATAAAATCAATCTCATTTTTATTTGGCTATCAGGTGAGGTCCACATGTTTTTCCTTTTCTTCCTGTACATAGTATTTAAGATTGTTAAGTTATTTTCTAGCGCGAAGATTATAATTTTTTCTCCATTCCTACTTCTAGTTTTGTTACTATACGAGTATGGTCCTAGTATTGTGTTTTCTCCTGGGCGACTTGCTCCAATTTGACCATTGTAGTCTCCCATTACTATAAGATTTTTATGGGCGTGTTTTTGAATTGCTTCATTTAGATCATGATAGAAGGTATTGATGGTTTCTAAATTTGATTGCTCTGTCGGTGAATAGACTTGTACAATGGACTATGTGTTCTTATATCCCGGTAGTTTCACATTCATAATCGCTATGCGCTCTGAGATTCCTATGAATTCTTCTACATGCTTCTTTATATGTTCCTTGATGATACATCCTACACCATATTGGCCTTGGGTCTCCCCTAGGTGGTAGAGTAAGTAGTCTGGATGAGAATGAGAAGTATTACTTTCACCCATTCTTCTCACTTCGCTCATGCCAAGGATTGTTTTAACGCGTATTTTAGTTCCGTAAGATTTTTTCGTTTCTTAGGGTAAGTACATTGAGGGATGCTATATATATTGTTAATTCTTGATTATTGTTTTCCTTTAATGTTGGAGGGTTGTGGTCTCTTTCCCCACGAGGACCAGTCGGCTTGGGGGAGCTCGATGTTTTCTTATTTGATGAACAATAGCTTTTTAAATGCACATGGAAAAATGCCAGATGCAATGGATAAGTTAAATATGTGGCATAAAATAGGAGTAAGAATATGTCTCGCAGATTTATCTATCAAGGTAGTAATACCATCCCAGCCTGTCGCACATTTTTCTTTGAGGTTGGAAATGATCAAATCTATTTCTGAGTTATCAATACTGAAAAGAGCCATAGAGCTAGAGAGGGGTTGAGTGACAGGTGGCAAGGAAAGTTCGGAGTTTGGAGGCGTAGATGGGTCAGTGTTAGATATGGGAATGAGTTTAGAAGCGAGAGAATTACTTATGTTTGCAAAAAAGGAATTAACAGTATCAACTGAAAGGGAGGGAGAGGAACACGTTTTCAATAGATGAGATGAGGTTGAATTTATCTTATGAAGATTAGCAATTTGTTTAATAGCGGTACAAGTATCCTTAGGATTATTTTTGGCATTACGGATTTTAGCTTGATTGTATTCCAGTTTTAGTTTTTTAGAAAATTGTTGCAAAACTTGCGATAGCGTTGATAAATAAGCTTGTGAGTTTCACTATCAGGATTTCTTTTGCATTTACATTACAGTTTATCTCTTTGACGAATGCAGCGCGGGATGCCAGGAGTGATCCAGGGCTTTATGATACGCTGTCGACTAGGAATGAGTACGTTACGACTATATATTTTTATAGAAGTGGAGATAATATTTATCATGTTATCTGAGATTGCTTCGGGATCACTAGCGAGGAGGAGTGGAGAAAAATCTGTGTTTTCCAGATAATCAACAATCGCAGGGACATCATAACGTTGAGATAAGCGATTTGTAGATGGTTCGGTGGTTTAAGACTTACAGCAGAGAAGTATAGGCACATGATCGGTGATGCGAGAGTTGAGTATAAGAGTAGTTGCGGGATTAGGTGAACGAAGTATGACATGGTCAATGCAGCTTTTGTCTCTTATAGCTATGAGATGGGCAGGAAGGAGGGCATGTGAAGCAACTAGATCTAGATATTCGTCTGAGTTTGGGTCAGAATTTCCAGGAAGCAAGTTTATATTAATATCTCCAATGATAATAGCAGTCTTGAAGTTGTTTAGGCTTTTTAGCGTGAGGTCTAGGCTAGAGAGGAAAGGTTTTACATTTTTAAATGACGGCGAGCGATAAAGAGCTATAATAGCAAGAGTGTTAGCTATCTTTAAAATAATGCAATTTGCGTCGTGAAAGCTGGGCATGTCAATAATGCATTTCAGGTCACTTTTTACGTAAGCGACCACTCCATCGTTTTGGTTATTTGAATCAGATTGGAAGTGATTAAAACCGGCTAGGGTTGGTATAATAGGCGCTTTGCTGAGCCAACATTCGGAGAGGATAATAATATCTACTTCAAGTTTCATTCTCTGTAATAGAACTAAAAGATGGTCAAAATTACGGTTGATGATATTAGCGGATATTAGTGTGAAGTATTTTGACGTTGTCTGTACCATATTGAACAATGTGTGTTCCAACATTTTGAGGAGAACATGTAAACGATTTAGACACAGAGATTTGCTCGATATCGTTGTTACTTGACTACGACTATCCATGATTGGATGGAATGATCAACACAGGGACTGGTACATTGTCATTGTCATTGTCAATAAAAAAGATAGCAGAAGAGAGATAATTTTTTTAACATAATATGTTGATGGGAGACACTTGGAATTGTAGGGAAATGAAAGTGCGATGGGATATGTGTGTGAGAGTGATGTTTGGTTGTTTGTATGAATTTGTTGTGTACGTGTGTTTAGTATGTGAAGTGTAATGTGTGGAGAAGTGAGGAGTGAGAATTGAGTATTTAGCGTAAGAGAAAACAAAACTAAAAAATTAAATGTACAGAAAAAATGTGTGAACTAGTAAAATAAGGTAACCTAAGTAATAATTAACAGATATAAAACTATGTTGTACAAAAAACAGGCATTCAACGATGTTAACTAGTCACTTGGGATCTCCTAGTTTCTGCAAATCTATTTCATTTTGGATCCGCATCAATGGGCCGTTCTCTCTACGGCGCACAAAGATCTAGCCATGAGATACCCAACAGAATTTAAAGTCATTTGCTTTGGCTGACTCTCTGGTCAGGAAGAATAAGCGCTTCATCTTCGATGATAGATTCTCAGATATGAAGATCGGAATCGCCGGGCCACTTATGTGAAGGTGTTCAGTAGTTAACTTGGAGGGACCTTTGTTAAATTTGCGAAACATCGATAAAACCTTTTCTTTAGTCAAAGCTAGTCAGGTCAACGATAATGGTCTTGTTTTTAGGGTCCTTAGTGTTGATTCTGAAAATATCCTTTACTTGATTATGATGAATAGGCACACTTAGAACCTTGCTGGTATTAATAAAAGTATCCAACAGTGCTGACTTCGATTCTAAGGCTCCAATAGTGATGTTTCTGATTTCCAGGCATGTGGATCTGGAATTGCGCTCGAAGATGTCCAGTTTGGTCTCAAGAGTCTGGATGTATTGGACGTCAGCCTTACGTCAGACTTCCAGTTTTTCTACTCTATCCTGGATGACATCAATTTTTTGAGCGAAAAAATCCATAGTCGAGCGCTTATCTTCGACGGCTGAGCAGAGGCGGTCGCATCTCTTTTCTTGTTCCTTTTTAAATTCAGCAAACATCATTCATCTTCTCCGACATGAAACTTTGCAGATGTTCGCCATCACAGATAGAGCGCTTTCGTTTACGGGTAGATACCTTTTGGTGTACCATTAAATCAGGTTCCGAAGAGCAACCTTGAAGCGGCGACAAAGTGGGAACTCTGAGCATTTCGATAGGCGCCGGCGTTGATGACGAACGCTCGAGCACAGGTGCAGCGGGCATAGTTGGCGAGGAGGTGGCTGCGGGTTGGTCGTGCGAGCAGGGGGGTGTGCGATTCAGAGGCATAGTAAAACAAAATTGTACCAGGATAGCAGCAGAGGCAAGGCGATATCACAGTACGTAACAAGTATACACAGCGCAACACAACCAATGCGTGTGTAGCGGAGCGCTAACCGTCCAGTTAGGGAAGACCCCTGAAGACGTGAGCTTGAAAATTGCGGATGTACCTTTCTCACTTGCAGGAATAGGCAGTAGTAGGGTGTTGTAGTGTGCTCAGTTATATGAGAAGCAAGAAGTGGTGGTAGGCAGGTACTCACATGTATTTTTAAAATCGTTGTATGTGTGCGGTGTGTAGGTGTGCGGGAGTCGAACTGTGTACGACAACGTTGGCTGCGATTTTGATGACTGCTTCGGGTTTATGCACTCCTAATTTCTTTTCTTGAATTTAGAGTTAAAAATTGAATTAAAACTTGGAAATAAAACAGTACGGATAAACTATGAAACACGACTGATCGGGTCAGAGGTCCGGAGGGAAGGGAATTGACTTAAATAGCTGATACTATGAGCAATATCAGGTCCATAGCTAAATACATCAAACATCTGACGAGACTTCTGTAATCAAAGTTACAATCTAAATTTTCCTCCCTTTGTATTGTCATTCCAATTTCCAAAGTACTCGTAGTACTTAAAATCTGGAATTTATCTAATGTCTTCTTTATATAGCTAGATTGGTCCAAGGTATAACTATAGAATCAGTTGATCTAGTAATCTGCATTCTCAAAATTTGATGTGCAGGTCCTACATATTTCATTTTTTTTTTTTTTTTTTATATTATACAATAATATAAAATACACGTGAAACAGTTGAGCTATCTAAGGACCGTTTAAAACGATCTATAGATAGCTCAACTGATCCATATCACTGCCAGAGGGCAGCGTTCCCTGTTCAGCGTTCACCGTTCCCGTATTTCAAATTGGTTCAACATCTTCTTGACGGCGATCTTTTCTGGGATGGTCTTGAAGTAAAGAACATGATGTCGTCCTCGAACAAATGCTATAATGGTACATTATGGTACTAGTGTGTAATGTTGGTGATTACAGCTGAGGCGCCATTGAGACCCGAGCCGTTAGGTGAGGGTCTTAAGAGAGCCGAGGACGGTAATCATCAATACACACGTGTATCATACGACGTTTTTCAACACACTTGTGAATAAAATAACAATAAAAACTCATTTTATTTGGTAGACAAAAAGTTTATTTAGAGAAACAATTAGTAAATGTGCCGTTAGTAAAATTATAATTAACTGTTTTTGATGGCTTAGCGGTCTCATCAGATAGATTATTTATTGAAATACTTTCATGTTCTATTGTAATTTGAGATGGCTCATTATTCGTGTAGGTAGGTGAAATCCAATCATTGGATGTACTTTGTGTTTCGACAGTAGGAAGCGCCTCAGAATCAAGTTTAATTCTTTTTGTGAATTTTGCACAAATTTCCTTCTTGTTTTGTATGGAATCTTCTACGTATGATTCTGCTACATTGCTAGATCGCCACCCACCATGGCGCTTCAAAGTCATTATATCAGCTCCTGAATTAGCCAGCAATGTAGCTGAAGTTCTTCTGAAACTATGTCCAGTGTAGCTCTCAGCATCTGCTAAACCTAAAAACTTAGCGATTTCTTTAGGCATAGAACCATATTTTGTTTATACCTATAGGCTGACAGGTACATTTATCATTCTGGTAATTTAGAAAGAAACGGTCAGTTTTTGCTTTTGGTGACCGCAAACTTTCATACTTCTTAACAATTTCATAGAATGGACCGTGTATGGTGAATGACCTCGGTATTTTATTTTTCGTGATAGGTATCTTCACTTAAAGCAGCTGGCCATGGTTCTCTATGTTTTTTACGGTTATATTTGTTAATTCTTGTATCCTACAGGCACCAGTTACACCAAATATTAAAGCAACCTGAAAAAAAAGAAACAATAATTAAGTTCAACACACAACACAGGCTGAAGTCGCGTAAATATTTAAAATTAATTTAACTAACCTTAGTAGCCAGATATTGGTTATCTGGAGCATCTTTTATAAATTTTTCAATATCGTCAGACGATAAAACCTTTGATTTCTTGCTTCCAAATCCATCGGATAGTCTCTTTAGATAAGCTGACAAATTAGAGTATGTTTTTAAGTCCACTCCATTCTTTGTTCGGACTGTACTTTTTAACATTGAGTATAAACACCACAAAGAGCTAGGTTTGTACTTAGAAGATAATTCTTTAAAGTACGCCATGAACACATTTTCTGAAAAAGACTGCGTATTCTTGCTGTTTTGCCATTTTATGAAATTTTGGTACGCTAATAGATATTTTTCCTTGGAGTTTTCAGGTAGTAAACTTTCCATAACGTTAAGGGCTTCACATCTTATATCGGGCGGTGTACAACATAAATCATTTTCTTCGTAACTAGTACTTGTAGACATTTTAATTAATAAATAACTATAATTTCAACAGTGAAAACGAGTTGTGAAAAATGATTCGCTATGGCGGGAAAAATTAATCAGTTTTCCTATGCGCGCGCATTGCGATCAGCCACAGACTAAAGGGATGAGGTTTTTTTTATTTTCCGCGCATAGGGTTTGCGCCTATTCTGCCACGTACAAAATGGGGAATTTAAAGTTTTCTTTTATTACAGAGAAAACAAAATTTATATTTGAGTGAAAGTTTTATTTATTAAACACGCACGAGTTAAAATTATCTATTTATATAAGAAGTTGCATGAAATGAGCAAGCAATAGGAACATTAATTTATTTGTTCTATTAAACACGATCTTTTTTTGAATAAAAACTTTTTTAAGAACAAAGCACCTCAACCAATAAAAAAAAAAAAAAAAACTATAACTCACTAGTGAATTATAGCAATGAAAAAGTCACAGTTTGATTATGGGTGTCATTCTGTGCCTAATTGCGGTGACCATAGAGCTACTTTATGAGCAAGTGTGTTGAAAATATTATTTCATCATTGTCATTGCACGTAATAAACACATGGTTCAAAAGATAGTCTCTGAAACTGCCATTTATTTGTTAAAACATCATTATTCTCCCATTCAATGCCTTAACCGATTATCTCAAGCCGTAAATTACTTTTTTCAGCTTATAAACTTTTTTTATTCTGGTCTTTAATAAAACCTTCTGATTGATCCATGTAATCATTGTCATGCAGAAATCCATTCAAAAATGCAGTTTTATCGTCGATACTCAACCACCACATCATTTTCAGCCGCCATCGCCAGGGCTAACAATACCCTTATTGTTGATTATCGAACAACACTTTAGCTACTAATCGAGCCCTGTACGAGTACTGTATTTCACCATTCAGTCTCCGCTTTTTGCTAAATACCCATTTGCATTTGACTGGCTTATGCCCTTTAGACAAATCAACGTCCAACATTTTTTAATTATGAAAGAATCATACTCATCTTGCATGGTTGCTTTCCATTGTTCTGATTCACTGCTACTCAGGGCCTGTTCCACAGTTCGAGACAGGTCCTCACCAATCTCTGTTAGTCCACCAAAGTCTGGTGCATCTTTCAATTAACAGTCATCTGAGTCTAACTTGATCTACCTGGAATGTACATATTATATTCGTCTGTTGTGTCATGTGTCGTATCTATCTAATACCTTTAAACGATACAAGAATTTTGTATATATGTATGTTTATTATGTAATCTGAATCTCGGAAACGGCTCCAACGATTTTCATGAAATTTAGTATGCTGGGGGTTTCGGGGCGATAAATCGATCTAGCTAGGTTTCATTTTAAGAAAACGTCGTTTTACCCGTGTTTTTTACCTAGCAAAGCCCTTTCATCCAGGTACTGTAAATTATCTGTAGTATTCTGACTGAATATAGTTTGCCGCCGAAGATTTTTGAATCAGAATGAAAATAATTATCTATTGTCATAACTGATGGTGTGCCTTTCTAACCGGTTTCCAAGAAAAATCAGGTTCTCAATTCAGCTGTATTTTTTAAATGTTTTTTTTGAATGTGTATAGCGTTTATTGCACTCTTCATACAACCAATGTCTTTCAGTTTCGATTAGCAATTCATGGATTGATATTACGTACGTCCGGTTTCTATCTCAGTTTCTATTCATATGACAGCATGTATGTATGTAAACACCTCTCTTACAACAAAACTATTGGTTAGGTGATGTTTCAAACTGTAGGTTAGGTACTTCATACACTTACTACCCGTATGTAGCGAGGTACCTTGTCTTCGAGATACAAAGCAGACAAGTTGCCAGACGACACCAAAAGCCTTTTCTATTCGAGAACAATAGAGCCTGAAATACTATCATATTTACACGCTAGCGTAGACTAGGAAACAAACCTTTTACAGACAGAATTATTACTTTAATTCAATGTCTGGGTATTATTAGGTATCATAAGTATTTATTTAAAAGATATACGTATTCTGTCAGTCATCTGGTCACCATAATACAAGCTAGTTTGGGACTAAGATAGTGTTGTGTAAATTATTCACTAATATTAATTAATTAAATAAACTGTAGTATGTACAGAATTCGGTTACGTCATATAAATTGCGGTACCCTAAAATGAGCCACAACAAGACTGGGCTCGCCTATTATCCTGCTTAAAGTAAAATACGAGCGCTATGATTATAATATTAAAATTAGCTAAATACTTGTGGGATTATGTTCCTCGTAAGTTTATTAATATTGTGTACGGCTATCCGCTATTACAATAAGCCTATTAGAGGTCTCTCGAATAAGATATCAGCTAAGGGCGTCTACTCGGCAAATCGATCTCGATATATCAGAACGGTAACAACTTTGAAATGTTCGTCGAATTCAGTCGAAGTCGAAGACAGTTTTTTCGTTGTCAAATATAAATTATCGTAGCGTCTGTTGTGATTACGATATCGATTGTTAAAAGTAATGTTATTCGTTCGATCATTCAAAACGACTCGAAACGATATAACTGAAGATTGTTTGTCGAATTCCGTCGAATTTTCAGTTTTTTCGTTGTTAAATACAAATTATCGTATCGTCGAATTCCGTCGAATTTGCAGTTTTTTCGTTGTTAAATACAAATTATCGTATCGTCTGTTGTGATTTTATATCGATTGTCAAAAGTAATGTTGGTCGTTTCAACATTCAAAATGAGTCGAAACGATTTAACTGAAGATTGTTCGTCGAATTCCGTCGAATCGTCAGTTTTTTCGTTGTCAAATACAAATTATCGTATCGTCTGTTGTGATTACGATATCGATTGTCAAAGGTAATGTTGGTCGTTCTATTATTCAAAATCGAAGTCGAAACGATATAACTGAAGATTTTTGCCCGATTATTGTCTCGATATATTGTGTATCGTTTCGTAAATCCCCAGGTTTAATTAAACCGCCATAATATAATAATAATGATAGTAATCTGTTATTTCCAAAAGTCTTTACAAAAGTCAAAAGTCTTGTCTTAAGAGTGAATAAGTCGATTATCTTTCCATACAAACGTCGAAGGGTGATCACACCACCGTCTGATGATGAACAACCAAAACTAAAAGTGATATAAATTTATCTTGTCATAATCTATGCTTGTATAAATACAGAATTGTGAAAATAATATGGGTTTGACAGATACAAGACTCAAAAAATATCATTTTTCATCACTGATTTTAGCGCAACTTTAGGTGTGAATAAATAACAAATGGAGTACGCAAACTAAAAAATTGTTCCTATACAAACATAGATTATTTATTCAAGAGCTCAAATACCCTTTTTTTCAATAAATACATTCAGTAGTTTTTTCATGAGAACCCTTGAGCCAAAGGTCTATTCATTATTTTTACACAATCGTTTTATTTAGAAATCATAGATTAATCTGATCATATGACCCGAAATTATAATCACGCTATCTCCTTACTGTTCATCTCTATCCTTGGTGCACATCTATCCTTTTCTCACACTAAGCTAGGCGAAATAGCATGCATTTTAGCTGCGCCCACTAACGAGTTTGTGCCGCTGACTTGTGTATCCTTAAACTTAGATCTAGATACTTACACTGAAGTTTTGTCGCCTCAACCCGTAAAGTCTACATATGGACTCCACACTCTACTTGTGAATAGACGTCAGGGATCTCTGCTTCGTATATTGAGTATATTTAAATAAAACAGTGACGAAGGTTTTGTGATAAGTTTAATTCTTGTGAAGACAGCCTGCAAGTTGAGATGCTCTCTTTGCTGTCACTACCGAATCCACGAGGTCGAGGGGTGGCGCCGAGCTCGTCGTATATTCCAATAAAGAAGGACAAGACTCTAATAACGCGACCCAAGTAAGCTCCCAAAACGACACCTCAGACTTTCCACCCGGCTAGTGCACAAAAATCAACCGTACCACACCGTGATATGAACTAGTTCTCTCTGATATATATAATTTCAGTAATAAATACGAGAACAGAACCGCACGTCCAGTAAAGTTTTTAAGAGAAGAGGACGTAGGTAGAATATTCGGAGAGGTTAAGTAATGGAAATTTGATAACACGCGTCGGAGAAATTACATGACGAGACGTTATGCGTCGTGAATATAAATAATCTGATTAGACATACTTTTGGGTGTATTAGAAAAGTTCGGGGAGTAACCAAGATTTCATATTTAATGATTACGTCTACCGTTTTCGTTGTACCCTATCGAAGAAGCTTGATCTATTTGGAACGACATATTTAGGTCTTATTCGTTATTCATCATATTTAGTTATTCAAAGGAAGATAGACTGGGCGTGGGTTTTATTAGTAATCGAATTAAAGCTTGCTTCTCTATTGTTAGCGAAGATTTTGTAAGCAAATTCCATCCATATCTATACTAATATTATGGCATTGAAAGTGTTTCTGTCTGTTTCTTGCTAGTGCATGCTAGTGTAAATATATTTATAAGTAAACAATATTTCCTGAATTATATGTATGAGAACTAGTCGCTGCCCGCAGCTTTGCATGCGTGGTACGTACATTAAAATAATTATGTCATTCCATTCCAAAATGAAATCGTTACCCTTGCCAAATTTCATCAAGATCTTTTCAGACGTTTAGCCATGAAAACGTAAAAAACTAAGGCACTTTAGAATTATTTATTTTAGAAAAACCTGCCGAAAAACTCAAATAAACAAACTACTCGTAAAATAATATAATTTTGATACTCGTAGATACGTAACTGATATTATGTAACGCTTAGTAACTACGAGTACGTAGGTTGGAAAATCGATTGACTATTTTATGGATACTATATTAAAAGACTTGCATAAAACTACGCACGGTAGTGAAAGCTTTCGTAGCGACCGCTACGTCGTAGACACGCTACGCAGTTACTACGCGTCTACGATGAAGTGCGTAGCATATGAGCACAATGAATTCAATGTTTAAGTCTTGATAACTAAAACTTTAAAGGAGTCTGTCTGGGGTACTATTAGGTCTTCTGTACTGGAGATTCACAAATTAATTCAAAAGTAATTTCATTTGTGTGTGATTGTGTGCAGGGGATATTTCAGAAAAGAATAAAGTGCAAGGGGGCGGTTGTTATACCAGTATTTCAAAATAAATAGCTGGGCTAAACGTGTGTTGGATTACGCATAGTGAAGACTTCCAAGTCAGTTTGGAAAATAATGATCAGTGGTCGAGTCCCGTAAAGCATTCAATCAACGCCATCTTCAGTATTAAGAATAAACGAATATGGTACGGAACTCTCATGTTTTTTTTTGGTTTTACAAATCAGGCTTTTAATCGTAATCTTACTAGCTGGGATTTCAACACGAAAAAAAAAGAAAAAAAGAAAAAAAAAATATTTGACCACACATTAAGGGCGGAAGTCAGTAATAATAGGTAACACAATATAATGGTATGGTATGGTACATAACAACCAACAGATATGAAAAATGAAAAATAATAAGCTATGTATACAACCTAAGTCTTGTAGCTAATTAGGAACCTATCATACCAGACCAGGTACTTACCAATCATGTAGGTATTCACTAGGCACCCTAATGGTAGGTCAAACATAAGCACCAACTAGTCAAGAACTCCGCAAAAAGCTACTTTACGTGATTGATAGTGGCTATCTATCATGTAAACTGCGCTGGTTTTCCGTCAGGGCCTTTGAATGGTGACATCACAAATACTATAACCACTTAAGATAAGACATATAGTCTGCGAGCGAGAGCTCTAATTAAGGGTAGACAGGTATAGTCCTACAAGAAAGAATAGAAATTAATTATTAGGGAACTAAAATTTACTATAACCTGGCAACTCTTTATGAAAGGCCAGTGTGGCCTCTGTAGTGAATTTGTCGTCATATTCAACTTTTCTATGTAATATTATATTATGCACGTATTTTTTTGATAAAGTAATGTCATGGTTTGATAAATACCTACTTTTGCTTATATTTAAAAATCATGCTTAATTAAAAGAATCAAGCATTCAAAAGGTTTTGTTGACATAATAATATACAAATTGCAACCACCTAATGATAAAAAAACAATATTGGTATTTATATAGGTAGGTATGATGTGATTTTTGTATGTAGATTTATTTTCATTACAATAGAATATAATGAATAAAAAAACAGACGTAAAAATTATATCTATAATATTATTTAAATATGTGTTGGACTAACCAGAAGTATTTTCCGCTAGTGGAAACACTGCACTATTTTATAGTGCAATCCTTTATTTTTGATACTTTACTTATCTGGAAGCGATGCTGTGAACACATGTACCAGCTGCACATGTATAGCAGCTGGTAACACGGTGATGAAAGCTCTAGCGAGGAATCTGAGAGTGAAGGTGAAAATTATGGTATGGCAGGAACATCTAATTATGTTTTACCACAACATTCTGAAGAAGAATCGATGTCGGGTATATTTGAGTCATTAGAGTAATTTACGTATGATTTAGTATTCTATTATTATTCAACAAAATTGACTATTATTGTGTTTTTTCCCCTCTGAGTATACAAAATATTCTTGCTTTCTTTCTAGGTAGGTACCAAGAAACATAGTGGGTTTGATTCTTATTCATGACAAACCTTTAAGTGATAAATGCATAAATGTTTGGTGTACAATTTGATAAAATAAGGACTGCAATGTGTTAGTATATTAAAAAATATCAAATATCAAAACGTATATGGTGATCTGCCATAGTATATGGTGATACCATGTAAACAATAGTGGCGCCCTCATTTATTTTCTACTCTTTCTTGTCGGACTATAGTCAATCAGAGAGGGCGAAACTATAAGGGTTCCTTGTAGACTTCAGAACCCTAAAAACCTATAATTTCTAGTGTGCTATATATAATTATATCTATCTGCATTGATAAAGTTCCCTATTATTTTATGGTTCCTCCTGGTTCCGACAGAAGATCAGCGTTGTTTTGTATAGTTCCGAGTCGACTCTATAACGCAACATAATGCCCGGACACCAATTTGTAACAGCACTCTGGGACGATTGCGGTCTCAATTCAGTTGGCACCAATCTAACTAATTTCAGCTAAAATTAGGTTTAGAACTGTGAAATGAAATTTTGGTATTCTGCTGTTGCTAACTTATACTAAAATTTAAGAATTTTTAGATGACATGTCTAATTTACTCAACTTAGTAAAAATTGGCCAAGTTGGCAATTCAAAGAAAAACATACTCTACAGACTAACATCAATATTATGGGTATTGGGCCATCTAGTAGCGATCAAATAAGTAAAAGAAAAAGTTATCTGTTAATTAAATAAAAAACAAAAAAATCGAATTAGAGTTTTCATTAGAGCATTCCTAATTTAGTTAGATGGTACCAACCGCATAGGTTTTACAAATGCTATGACTAACTAAAATATATTTTAGACAATTCCTAATTTTAGAAATGAACCAACCGAATTGTCACCACTATCTCTAATTTAGTTTAATTTAAGTTGTCTTTTCTGTTTTTCTTTCTTTTTGTTTTGAGTGTACCTTCATATTGTTTTAAAGTGAGCAGGCTCCTCCTCTCTCACTCTAACCCACAGCGCTAGTTAGATTAGTTTAAGTTATCACTGTCGGACGTCCCGAGACGCACACGTTTTTATTATGTGTGTGTCGTTACAAATAAATGTATTTTATTCCTTTCTTTCTTTCTATAGTATTTTCTAGCTACTGTTCAACTACATTAGCTAGTATCCAATTTAAACATCATCTTGCAGTATTTATCCCGTGCATCAAGTCACGTAGTACCGTAAAACGGGACGTAATGCAAGCGCCAGGCGCCGCTAACTGCTGCTTTTATAGAGAACGGAACGCTAACAGTTGTAAAACGTGTTACGTTGTACTTTATTTATGTACTAGTTCTAGGGCTAGCAGGGGTGAGATATCTTTAAATACTACTTTTATATGGAAAATAAAAAAAAAGTTTTAAAAACTATAAAGAAAACCGACTAAATTAATATAAAAATAAGAAATTTCGTTTATTTGGATGATATATATTTTTAAGCTATTTTGATTTAAAAACCAAACGTACGAACCTATTTTGATGAAAGTTCTATGGGACACCAATCGGAAAGTATACCCTTTCATATAATTTTTTTTTATTAAATCTGTTCATAAATGACGGAGTTATGAGGTAACTGAGTTACTTTTTTTGAAGTCGGTTAAAAAGTGTGTGGATGTTTCTTTGTTATCAATCACGCAATAAAGGCTGAACCGGCTTTGATGATACTTGGTATAAATACAGATATACACGAGTTAACATAAAGGCTTAATGAATGAACCAGGAGGGCAAAACTGTATTCGATAAATACCCAAAAACTTATTCTGTTATCGAATGTACTCTCTGACGATCTCTGTGGCGCAGTGGCCCAGGGCCCGGCTGAGACGTTGCGCGTTCGATTCCCGCCGCAGGACAAATGTTTGTATGATCTGCAAGTATTTGTCTCGGATATGGGTGTTTCTATGTATAACATGTATGTATTAACAAAAATAAGTATATAAGTAGTATATCAGTCCCTGTGGTACCGATAACACAAGCTATGCTTACTTTGGGGCCAGATGATGCTGTGTGAAATGTCTGCCATTATTTATTTGTTCTTACGTTTAGTTTGGTTTTGAAAAAATCGTATTTTAATATGAATGACTAAATTACTGATAAGAATGCATGGCCTCATGTTGCTCTATCCTCAGACAGTTAATTGAAGGATTTGTAATGTATAAACTACTGATATTGTATTAGTTTTTCGTAGTTAAGTAAGCTAGTTACAAGATGGATCATACATAAAAACGCTAGGACCAGATCCAGACCAGAATTTCTTGCCAGTTCTTCTCGGACTTGGGTTTCTTACCTCTTAGGGATTGGCACCCAAATTCACCTAGTATGTAGGACGTTAGCCAAAATTAGCTTTTTAACTGCGGGCGGGAGAGAGGTGCATGCGTCTGCATCGTGTCTAACTCATTAGGAATGAATTAGTAGAATGGTTAAATATTTTTCCATCTGATTAACGTTTTGTAATGGTTTTCCGCAAAGTCACGCCTGAATTATCTATGATCTTTGTATTGAATAAATACATTTGTGTTTTTTTTAGCTTTCTGTCGATCGTTGGAGTCTTTGTAAACGTAGCATAAACAAAGCCGTTGTTCAATAGCAGAATACGAAAACTCATCAAATCTATTGTATATCTATCGTTAAATTGCGGTTTGATTCCAATCAAGTTTCAATTGACCTAGTAGAACTATCCTACACACCCCAAAACCTGCTAAAAAAATAGCTTCAAAATTACAATGTCGTCAATTTTTAAATGAAAGATTAGTCTTAAACTTAAATTTTACTTATAAAATTACAAGTCTATTTTTGAAATAAAGTTTAATAAGCATAGGAATTTTCTAGTCCAATTTTTCTTAGATAATCGCTTCTAAAATACGTTTTCATGCTTTCATGATTGATGTTTATTCTTTACACAGCTCAATCGTATTTGTAGCTATTGGTTAGCAGAATCGACGAATACAGCTTTTATGGATTTCTTAATACAATTAATTACTATCCGTGTCATTTCGCTGTAGATTTGGTGGGTGTTTCAATCATTGCAACTAGAATCAGTTTTGACAACATGTGTTTCGATGAACTGTATAAATTTGGTTCTGTTTCTATTCAGATGACAGCATAATGGATTTTATTAAAATTTCACCAATGGACGGAGGGATTCATGAGAAGGCGTGTAATTCACTCATGCGAAGCACGGGTAACACACCCGTGCTTCGCACGAGTGAATAGTTCATTGATAAAAACAAATGAAAGCAGTTAGCTTTGATGATTTGTTCGTATCAGATTTAGAATCGCAGCACAGACGTAACTAGTAATCTAGCAACGTAACAACCCTAGGTTTTAGTAGTGCTGTTTCGATCTTGGCTAAGTGAATTTTATTTTTGCAACTTTGTATGTGGAGAAAACTTAATGGAGTACTCGTTATTTTAATTTATATCAAGCTGTGGGTGATAAATCTTGTAAAGACGAGAATCCACTAAAGCGAAGAGCGTTAGTAGATGCTATTCAGGAATGTATTGTGTTAGAGCTACCTATGCTTTTTGTGACATTGCTTTGTTAGAGGCAAAATGAATGAATAATAATTCTTTATTGAATGTCCACCGTAAGAGTAGAAAGGCGTTTGACACAAATTCAAAATAAATTATTAACCACGGGCTACTCGCTATATCGCTAAAGGAGCTATTTATTTCGATGGTGGTGTGTGTAATGTGTAGTTTTTATTTATTAACTAGCTCCGTAGCTAAACACACGTGTTACCTATAGGGTCTTTCAATAGGGACTTTGACAGTTGATATCGGCTATATTGTTGAAGCTACATCGCTACATTGTGCAGGCGAATCCGAGGCAGTCGATTTCGCGTCGCTCGCAAGAACTTTGCCTTTCGCAGACCACAACTTGGCGAATTTTGCTTCGTGACATGTCCCTGCACCCGTACAAAATTCTATTGATCCAGGAGCTGAAGGACAACTATGTGTGGTCGCTAAATCGCTCTGGAGCAGTTGGAAACTGAACCTAGCTTTCATCGCTAAATCATCATCAGTGATGATCATGCTCATTTCTGGGTATATATATGGGTACGTCAACAAACAAAATTGACGAATTTGGGACGATACCAATCCACACGAGATCCAATTCATCCCGAAAAAGTCACTGTCTGGTGTGGATTTTGGGCTGGCGGCGTCATCGGTCTATATTTCTTTGAGAACGACGTTGGCCAGGCCACCACTGTCAACGGCGAGCGCTATAGGTCGATGATTGCCAACTTCTTTTGGCCTGAATTGGATGATATGGACACCAACGACATGTGTTTTCCACAGGACGGCGCTATGTGCCACACAGCTCATGCCTCATTGGATATTCTGCGCGAGCGATTTCAGGGCATGGTCATCTCTCGTAGAAGTGATGTGAACTGGCCACCAAGATCGTGCGATTTGAATCCGTTAGGCTTTATCATATGGGGTTTTCTTAAGACGCTATATTTCGGATGCCCAGCGAAACCTCGGCGGACATTTGAACGATGTTATATTCCATACGTCAGGGCATCGATAGGGTTTTCAAACGAATAAAAAATCTTCTCATCTCACACACACTTAGATTTATTGAAATTTAATAATATGAAGCGCTTAATGAAATACCCTCTACATAAAATGTATATATGAAGTTTCATACAAATCCGCTTCGCCATTACGGCGTGAATGAACCGCAAACAAACATCAAACACAAACATTCGCATTTATAATATAAGCCTCTTAGTGTAGAATGTTATATAAATGTTTCTAGCCGAATAAACAAATCAACCCCTTTTAATAATTTGCTTTGTTTTTCGAGCTGGTATTTACTGTGCTAATAATTTCAATGCTTATAAACTCTCTATTGTTTCAGATGACACCAGCTTAAGAAAACAGGTTTATTCAACAAAAGGTGAGTTTAATATTGTATAAAGTAGGTAATCCTTGTCGCAATAAGGCTTACTTAGAAACACCTTAATCATTTATAATGAAGTGTGCTATTTTTCATTTTTATTACGGACTGTAATTATTCTTCTTTTCTGTTAAGGGGCTAGCTTTACTTGAAATTGCTTAGATTTCGGTGAATACTGGGCTTAAATAAAATTCAATTCAGTTCAGATTATTTACAACTTATTTTAACATTACAGATCTAATGCGTTAAAAATAGGAACACAAAATAGCATGAGAAAAAATAAAAAATTATAAAAAAGTACAGAGAACATGTAAAAGTAGGTAAATATTACTTCTAAAAAATAAGTACAACATAAATAATATTATGAGCTATATTTACACTAAACGTTTATTCTCACAGTATGTAAGGCACATATAAAATAAACATGCTTATTAATTTATTTAGAGCTCGTGAGCTTATATCATAGAAGTGTAAAAAACCCTGATAGAATTGTTCTATTAAGAGTGCCTGTATCGTGTGAAACCGGCATATCGTAAAACTCAAAGAGTTCGAATACATGTTCCAGGTGCACGAAAGGAGTCTGATGTGCACTTAAATCCTTTCTCCACACTGGTTCTAAATAACTTGTGACACGGTAAGAAGAAAATAATATACAATTATATAAAAAAAGTTATTTTATGAATGTGTGGACCAATGATTAATAAAATTCCTGCCCGGAATAAAGGTCTTGCCGATAAGATTTTTTCTATAGAAATTAAAATTGAGGAGCTCCTGAACAAAAACCGATAAATCCACTTTACGTAATTTTTGGAAAAATACAAAAATTGATTTATTTAGAAATCGTAATGCTTTTCGATCAACTAAAATATGATAAAAATGGGTCGTAAGAAGTGCTTTCATATAGTCATTAAAAAATCTAGTATGAATAGTGTCCTAAGCATTATAATTTAAAATATGGAATAGTCGGGGTTTTTTTTTAGTCTGACCATAACGTAATTATCGGCTTTTCAGCTGCTTAATTGTATATATCAGTTTTTATTCCGGCGCCCCTATTAATATAACGATATAACGATAATCTAACGATAATATGATTATCGTTATGTAAACAATTTTGATATTTCTCTATTTTAGGGACAGTTTTCTAAAAAGAAAACGATTAATGGACTAATCTTTTATTA
Source organism: Lampropteryx suffumata (assembly GCA_948098915.1). NCBI lineage: Eukaryota > Metazoa > Arthropoda > Insecta > Lepidoptera > Geometridae > Lampropteryx > Lampropteryx suffumata. The sequence continues at coordinate 5,559,872 of OX402564.1, read as the reverse complement.
TCATTATCTACCTTCTATGCTAAAATATTATTTACTACTTCTTCGATGCAATCGCATGTATTTAATTCATCATCTTCATGCTGATTAAGATTTTCTTTCTCCAGGTACCATCTAAATTCCTCATTAATCTTCCAGTCATCGCTAAATAGATTTTTCATTAAATTATCAACATCTGGTTTTTTAGCTACACTCAAACCCCTGCTTTTTACAACTTTGTAACTTTTTCGTAAAAAATCGGTTGGGTGACGTTTGCCTCTTTTTAACAGACATACTGGTCTGCTCTCTTCATCAGATTCATTTCTAAAGGTTTTATAAGTATTGACCAAATATTTAATTGTTGTTTTATTACTCTCCTGCCAATCTTTTTAGTAACTAAATGTTTCTTTATAACTATTCTCTTTATGTCTCTCATTACATCCAATTTCTTATAATGTTCTTCTAAGGATTTAATATCTAGTGTTTTCCATCCTTCACCTAGTTTTTTAATTTCTCCATGGTTTTGATAAATTTGTTTGTTGTTTTTAGCCCGTACTGTCCCACTGCTGGGCAAAGGCCTCCCCTCGAGTTTTCCATTGCTTTCGGTCCAACGCCATTGTCTGCCACCGACAGTCGGTAAAGGTGTCTAGCTCGTCACGCCAACGCTTGCGTGGTCTACCGCGCCGTCTCACTGTCTCAGGGCTCCACTCAGTGGTAGCTTTGGCCCACAGTTCATCCGGCATGCGGCAGACGTGCCCCGCCCAGTATCACTTCAGTTTCGCAGCTTTTTCAGCCACGTCGAGGACATTTGTTTTGGACCGAATCGTAGCATTTTTGATTCGGTCTGTTAGTTTAATGCCGAGGATGCTTCGCTCCATTGCCCTTTGACAAACCTCGAGTTTAGTCCTCTGAACACTAGTGAGGGACCAAGTTTGAGCACCATAGGTTAGAATTAGGAGGATACAGTTAATATTATAATATTATATAATTTTATTTAATATTTTTTACAACACTAAAATTAGTATGCCAATGTTCTATGGTGAAATATGTAAACCTACTGTATGACTCAATATCTTACTTACAATGTTTATATAAAGCAGCTAGATTTTAAAGTTATTTTAGATATTGGCCAGCAGTAGGGGTTTAGCCAATCTTCGTATATCAAGTGTGTATTGTAATTGTCGTGCAAGTTTCAAATTTCAAGTTTATTTATTTAAATAAGAGTAACATTACAGAAAATTCCAAAGCGTTACATCTACCTATGTTTAATTAAACAATATAAAATAACGTGCAGTAACGGCCACATGAGCCACTACATTAAGTTCTGCAGCACATCTTTAAACATTCATTGAATCGGTATCTAGTGGAATGATAGATACTTAGCCGAAATTCGGCGAAGCGTAGAACTGGGACAGTAATAGAGGCATTTTTTTGTGTGTTATAGGTGTTTATGTTGCTGTTTACCAGCGGCTTGTGCAAAATATTAAGATTTTTTTTTGTAACAAATATTGATTTGTAACTTTGTACATGTCTGTTGATGTTTTGTTTAACAAATAAGTAGGCAAGACAAATAATTTTTTATAAAAAATATTTAATAAAACAATAAAAAAAATATTTAATAAATTACAATAATAAATTTACGGAATGTAAAATTTATTATTTGATAATTTGTAAATCCTGTTTTTTTATTTATTGTTTCATTAGATTTTTTTAAATGTAGATGTATCTTTTCTTTTTAACAGATTTATACGCGGAGACTTTTTGACCTATGCTAAAAATAAACATAACATCAGTAAGTAAAAAAAATATAACGAGTCAACATTCGTTTTTCCATTTTGATGAATGTTCAATACAAATATTTATCAAAACGAGGTAGTCGCACTATACGCACCAACCGATGGGAATGAGCGTAAACTACGCCAATTCCTATCGTTTGGCGCGTAAAATATCGACATCGACATCGATATACTATTATTTAAAAAAATAGTAAAAAATTTTTACTCGATAGTATTCATGTAATAAGGAGAAATTTACAGCTAATTCAGAACATTTTTAGTAGTTTTTTTTTGGTAGGGTTTTTTTTTGTATATACCTACTTTTTACATATATCTGAATTTCGAGGCTGCTATAAACTCAACCACTATGTAAGGAATGTTGTTATATATTTTTCTTTTCGTTTTCAAAGTGCCTTCGCGCATTTTATTTGCAAACTCGCTTCGGAATTTTGGCTTTACATAAATAAAAAAAGCATGTGTGCAATTCATACGTGATAGAAGTGAAACCTTCAAAAAATTGAAAACCACGAATATAAGAAACACTATAATGCTTCCTATCTCATTTTCTCCCACGTTAAATCTTATGAATTTATGTGTCAGTCTCTTTTTACGGTCGCTTTTTCGTTTCATCGATTTTCAAATCACAACGACTCTAAAGAAGTTTTCACTTCAATAAAAAAAAAGCGGCCAAGTGCGAGTCGGACTCGCCCATGAAGGGTTCCGTAGCAGCAAGTAACATAATATAAAAGTTCTTGAAGTTCTTGTAGTTCGTTGTAACTTTGATCGATGTTTTAATATTAGTGTATTTTTTTAAATTATGTTATTGATATTTACTTTATTTATGTTTCGTTCAAACCAATTTTCGGTGGAAGCATGGTAATGTACATCATATTTTTTTTTTGTTTTTTTATTCTCTTATTTTAGAAGTTACAGGGGGGACACACATTTTACCACTTTGGAAGTGTCTCTCGCACAAACTATTCAGTTTAGAAAAAATGATATTAGAAACCTCAATATCATTTTTGAAGACCTATCCATAGATGCCCCCATACACGTATGGGTTTGATAAATTTTTTTTTTTAAGTTTCAGTTCTAAGTGTGGGGAACCCCTAAAATTTATTGATTTTTTTCTATTTTTGTGTGAAAATCTTAATGCGGTTCACAGAATACATCTACTTAACAAGTTTCAACAGTATGGTTCTTATAGTTTCGGAAAATAGTGGCTGTGACATATGGACGAACAGACAGACGGACGGACAGACAGATAGACAGACAGACAGACAGACAGACAGACAGACAGACAGACAGACAGACAGACAGACAGACAGACAGACAGACAGACAGACAGACAGACAGACAGACAGACAGACAGACAGACAGACAGACAGACAGACAGACAGACAGACAGACAGACAGACAGACAGACAGACAGACAGACAGACAGACAGACAGACAGACAGACAGAGAGACAGACAGACAGACAGACAGACAGACAGACAGACAGACAGACAGACAGACAGACAGACAGACAGACAGACAGACAGACAGACAGACAGACAGACAGACAGACAGACAGACAGACAGACAGACAGACAGACAGACAGACAGACAGACAGACAGACAGACAGACAGACAGACAGACAGACAGACAGACAGACAGACAGACAGACAGACAGACAGACAGACAGACAGACAGACAGACAGACAGACAGACAGACAGACAGACAGACAGACAGACAGACAGACAGACAGACAGACAGACAGACAGACAGACAGACAGACAGACAGACAGACAGACAGACAGACAGACAGACAGACAGACAGACAGACAGACAGACAGACAGACAGACAGACAGACAGACAGACAGACAGACAGACAGACAGACAGACAGACAGACAGACAGACAGACAGACAGACAGACAGACAGACAGACAGACAGACAGACAGACAGACAGACAGACAGACAGACAGACAGACAGACAGACAGACAGACAGACAGACAGACAGACAGACAGACAGACAGACAGACAGACAGACAGACAGACAGACAGACAGACAGACAGACAGACAGACAGACAGACAGACAGACAGACAGACAGACAGACAGACAGACAGACAGACAGACAGACAGACAGACAGACAGACAGACAGACAGACAGACAGACAGACAGACAGACAGACAGACAGACAGACAGACAGACAGACAGACAGACAGACAGACAGACAGACAGACAGACAGACAGACAGACAGACAGACATGACGAATCTATAAGGGTTCCGTTTTTTGCCATTTGGCTACGGAACCCTAAAAATGCGAAAAGCGAGGCCGCTATGAACTACAATAATAACTATTCTCCACCAAACAATAAGTAAAAATTGTTGTAGACTTTCAGTTTCTCTGAACAAGAACGCCCAAGATCGGCATTTATTAAAAAAACCACGATCGTAATGTAATAAGCCTCTTAAGTGTTTATTTAATTATTTAAATCATGTGAGATCATTTCAATCAATGTATCAATGTCTTGCCTCACAAGTTAGTTGGTTGTAGCTCTGCCTTATGCGATGTACCACAAAACCGGGTACGTTTTCCAGGACATACATTTGTGTGATGAACATAGTTGTTTGATCTGTGTCTATATTACAGGCTATATTATAATGAATAATAAGTCATGTTTTTAGAAGTAGGTATATAAGTATTCATAAGCATAGTTACAGGCTTTGCTTAGTTTGGGGCTAGATGGTTTTGTGACTAGCTTGTCAGATCTGTTGGTAGTAGCTCTTTCTTCTACGCTGTAGGTTGAGGGTTCGATTCCTTCGATTCCTCCCAGGACAACCATTTCTTTGATGGAGGTGTTTATTCTGTGTCTGGGTGTTATCAAATATCATAGGTAAGTATTTAAAAATATATAAGTATTCTATCAGTCATTAGGTCTTGATTAGGTCACTATGCTTAATTTGGGGCTAAATGGTGCTGTGTTGTTCACTAATATTGATTTATTCTATTTTATTTGTGTGAAATGTCCATCATTATTTGTTTATTTATTATCTAGTGAAACAAAAGTCTTACTAGTGCCATCAAACCAAGCAATAGATCCAGTGGGAAGAGACCTAAAGTTAAACTCAAATAATTAATCGTGGTCTCGTACGACCCTAATCCCTGGAAGACTAATTAGCTCTGTGACAGTTTAATTATCTGAGGAGGCTTAATTGGTTTTGTGTTGCTATTTTAGAGACCTACAGGCACCTGTATACTTCTTGGTTTGCTATGCCTTACACGTGAAATGAGCCACTTTGTCACGGAAAGACTTATGCCGATATTAATTTGAGGCCAATTTAAACGTTTGAGACTTCATTATACATTAAAATTGTACGAAGAAAATGACAGAATCGTCATTCTTAGTAGCCTTCTTTAAATTCCGTTTCAGTATTCGGAATTTAGTTACTCAAAAGCCGGCAATCATTATAAAACACAACTCCAACTAACCATTTAATAAAACATCAGAATTGAGAAGCAAAAAATGCGTAACTCTATTTAATCCATTCCGAGCTTTTCCTTTCCATGCTTCGTTTCTAGAGACTTATTTTCCTCACTTTTAGAAAATTCTAATTAGAGGCTATAATTACTGAACCGAACGCTTAACCACAGGACAGCGTCTCCGGTCCAGTGGCAGTTTATTAATTGTATTTACGACCGGCTGTCTTACCCACAGTGTTATTACTTAAAAGTACCTAGCTGTAGCGACAGCAACGCAACAGCAATATCAGCAAAATCAACCTCAAGTCATAAAAAACTCTTATCAAAGCCTATTGTACTCCTGTCGCCCGCCTACAGACGAATACGCTTGTATCAAAGATATTAGCGTACAATAATTGTGTTTGACAGCTGCAATCGCGCAACTCACGCCTATTGCTTGTTGTCGCGTACGTAATAGGGGGTCCGATTCAGCTTGCGACTGAATTACAGGCGGTTTGCATACTGCTGCGGTATTGTTATTACTAACACGATGTTCACATCTTGTATATCTATACATTCTTATATTGTCCGGTTGTTATTGTATTTACGACCGGCCGGGTGTTTTATACCCGGTCCGGCTGTTGGGTCTGACTTACAGACGAGTCGGGTAACATTGTGTTTGGTTCCCGTCGACTGACTTTGGGACGCTCTGCAAAATAACCTGTAAATAGTGGTTTCCAGCGTTACATATGAGTTTCTGTAAAAGACATCTTATTCTGTAAAATTCATCATATCAGACAACCATCTCAATTATGGCAACGACTCATGAGCCCAGCAATTATTCTTGTTATTCCTTGCCTGATAACTATGGCCTAGCTACAAATATATATTATTCAATCTTCACAGCCAATAACCGGACACCATGTAGTTTATTATTTAATGGCCGGCTATATGCTGTCGGTTTTTTACTAGCGCTAGTGTGAATCGCTAGATTAGCATAGAGTGGGTGCGTTGAGCAGAATACGGACCCTACCTTATTTTATCACCAGTCATAGTATGAACTGAAAAAAGCTGACGCTGCATAGCACGGTTCGTAGACTTCGTACACCATATGAGGTTTTGTAAATTCAAAAAATATATATACGTCACCGTCATAATAAACTCTACCCGTAGCTATGAAATCATAGCTATGACGTAATTAAGCGCATTATGAAACGAATCTATGAATCGTTTTTCAGAGTAAATAGGTTACACAATATATAATTGCGTTTTAAAAACTAAAAAGAAAACGTACTTCGTTTATTTATATACGAAATTTCGTTAACTTGGATGACATATTTATTCCATTTATTTTGAATTACCGATTTTATGAACCGATTTTGGTGATATTTCTATAGGACCAATCTGTAAGTTAACCTATATCCTTTCAAATGAAAAAATATTTTTTAAAATTAGTTCATAAAAAAATACAACCGAATTGAGAACCTCTTCCTTTTTTGAAGTCGGTTAATAATTATGCATGATCGAAGCGTCTTGTTTGACTACTCTGAAGTTTGCCGTTTGGCATCAGTTTGGTCGATCGATTGCTGCAGCAAATAGCTTCAGGACAGCCAACTTTTACCATAATATTTGCCATATTAAGTGCGGTGAAAGCATATTTTCCGTTGTTCAGATACCTACGCAATTTTGCAAGAACCGTCTGATAGGTATACGTCATTATTAGACAGACGCTCTCGCTGGGTGGTAAATGGTAATAGTTTTGGCAAAGTGCGTCTGGAGCAGTAGACAGTGGTTAATAAAAATCTTCGCGAGAATCCTCCTATCGAAAACTTATTTTTATTTTCTTATGAAGAAAGCTCTTTCATTATATACTTTGTTCGTTCTTTCCTTAGATGTTTGTTTATAGAAATACTAGCTGTTGCTCGCGGCTTCGCACGCATGGTACCTACATAAAAAGTAGCCTATGTCCTTCTCCAAGGTCCCATCTATCTCTATACCAAAATTTATCAAAATCGGTTCAGCGGTTTAGACGTGAAAACGTCAAACAGACAACAGACAAACAGACAGACAGTTACTTTCACATTTATAATATTAGTTGGGATCAAGAGCCTAAAGTTTTATGCTTCTAGTTCTGAAAATGACAATACTTTCATAGACAACCTTTCTCCTCCCTTTTCAACCCTTTACAACACTTAAAAGTGCCTATGTCCTTTCTCAGGCTTTAGACTATCTGTGTACCAAATTTCATTCAAATCAGTTCAGTAGTTTTGGCGTGAAAGCGAGACAGACAGACAGAGTTACTTTCGCATTTATAATATTATATATAATATTATAAATTATTATATATATTAGTAAGGATAAATTCACTTTTGTTAGACTTGAACATTTTGTTTTTGACGTGTAGCTCTAAAACAATGAACTCCGTAAAGCTATATTAGCTAGGTGGACTACGGAGTTATGTGGTTTTAGCTAGTCTTCAAGTGTGCGGGTTGGACCATAAGGTGTGGGTCGGACCTTATATAATAGCGGCATATATGTGTTGTTCATCGATTCTAGCTATTGATAATTGACTATAACAATAAAGGTTTTTATTATACATTGAATTCCACTTTCAGAATATTACGTAAACATATTCCAAAGAACAAACAGGGAGTAGATAGTTACGTAAAAAAAAACCCATAAAGTAGGTTTATATTATACGAAACGAACGCCTACGATCATGACGTAAACAAATTCAGCTAGAAGTCACCTTCTAATATTGTATTATAAACATGTCTCCGTCATATTTTAATACTCTTGTTACAGTGCGTCACAGGCGCGACGCCTGGTCGCCTATCTAATGTCTGTTGCTTCAACAAGCTACTCATTAGCTCTAAAGTTCTATCGTCTGATTCACGGATCTGATAAACAAACTAAAGAGTTCAGACCAGACGAATCTGTAAAGGAGGAATGCGTCACAGTCGCGTCGCGCCGTTCAGTCGCCGTCATTTGTAACCGTGCCAGGACTGCTACTGCAAGTATCTCATGACTCGCCACGAGGACAGTAACCGTGGTTTTCTATGTACTTCTTTACATGGCATTGCTAGCATACTACTCCAAGTTCTGTATTTATTATAGTCATCCACAGAGATTTAGTCGTTATTGTGTGATTGAGAAATAAACCGCCTTCTTATAACGTACGCGGTAATTGCGCGATCACTGCTGTTAAACGCAACTTTTTGTAACGAAGTTCCTTACCGCACGGTACGGATACAGATACGGATACGGACTAGACGAAAATAAGTGTAAAAATGTTTCGTCACAAATTTTCATCACGACCCTTTGTTTAGTGTAGACGGTTATCCATAGGGTGACGACACGAATGAATTCATTAGATAAACGAATGAATTAGATGAATTGAATGATGTACAAATGTTTATTTTCACAACACGAAAAAATATATTAATAACGAAATTTCCTACTATTACTTCAATTCATTAGTTATTTCTGGGTTTCATTTAATTGCTAGTATGTATTTATTTCAGATGCTAGTAATTCATTCATTTGTACTTGTTAATCTTTACCTATAAAAGAACTTTACCTGACTGACTGACTGATTCATCATCGCCGAGCCGAAACCGCTGAAGCTAGAAAGCGGAAATTGGGAAGGTAGCTTCCTTTTATAGCAAAACCACCCACTAAGGCCGGATTTTTTTGAAATTCAACCTCTAAGAGGATGAAAAGGGGTGAAAACTAATGTATGAAAATTTTTAACGCGTGGTGCGATTTGCTTGAAACTTGATTTGAATAAATAAAAATCGACACGTATTTTAGGATTTTTCCAAATAACCCTTACAAAAGGAGTAAAATGGGGTGTGAATGTTTGTTTTTAATAGGTGGTGGGTGGACTATAAGAGATGGTGGGCAGGTTAGTAAATAGACAGCGGGTGGCTTCCTTAATAACAAATTTTTGTTGCGACTTCTTTTGCAGATTTTGCTATCACGTTGCCATTACTATGGGCAATATTACGTATCAATGCCGGTCATCGGTTAAACTATGATCCAAATCAAAACATACCCTAAATATGTACATATGTGTAAGTATGTATATGTAAATATATCATCTGTTCATATAAATACAAGCTCCTTGAAAAATGTGTGCATATTTTGTGTTCTTTAAAACCTTTATGCAATTCGTGCTATTCATTCCTATGAAAGTTTGATGTGTTGTTGTTTTGCCATGTTCCGGCAATGTGTTCATGTATTCAGCCCGACTCTAGACTCAACGACTGCATGACAAAAAAGCTGCAGTGCAAACACAGTACAGAAGTAACTGACTACAAACATGGGATGCATCTTTTGTGTGGAAGAACCGTTTTTGAAATATCATCGCATTTTGTACGCTAACCTTATATAAAACGAAAGCTCTGTTCGTCTACATTGTGTTTGCTTATACTACATAGTAATTCAATAGTATATGTATTATACATAAAGTATCTACGTATACTAATATTTTAAGAGCTTCCAGACTACTAAAATTCTTTTACTGACATATATTGTTACATTAGTCCTGACTGAGTGCTATAGGGTTTGGGTATATTCTATAATGACATGATTAGCTAGCGTGTTGTTAAAGTATGACTGGCATGTCAGTTAAGTTGGTAGTAGCTCTGCCTTCTGCGCTGTGGGTTGAGGGTTCGTTTCCTTTCCTAGGATAAATATTTGTTTGATGAACACAGGTGTTTGTTCTATGTCTGGGGGTCACCATAATACAAGCTATGCTTAGTTTGGGGCTAGATGGTCTTGTGTGCATTGTCCACAAATATTTATATGTATTTAAATATTTATATTTATTATTACTCTTGTCGTTTTAATGTCAAGTACCCGAATGACCGAGCTTGGCTCGGTATAAAACACGGATAAAATGACGTTTTCTAAAAATGAAACCTAGCTAGATCGATTTATCGCCTCCGAAACGGCATACAAAATTTTATGAAAATCGTTGTAGCCGTTTCCAAGATTCAGATTATATATATACACATATACGAGAATTACTTCTTTAAATGTATTAGATGAGAAAATATTACAAGGATGACAAGGAGAAAAGGTGATAATGCTAAAAACTTTTCACCTTTAGCACGAAAGGAAGTCTCTGAGGTGCCTTAAATTATTTCATCACTCTTCTTCTAACGTACTATTGACTCTATAAGAAGACGAAGAAAAGGTTTTAGCGGTATAACAAGTATTTCAGGCATGCGATATGCCATGGGGCAGCTAGTGGTTCATAAAGTGCAAATAATCTACTAAACGTTTATTTAATGACAAATGTAACCTTGGAATTACCAAGAGAATACCTACCACCCCCTCGGTTCTTGCAGCTTGTTAAATAGGTCAAGGTTTTATGCGAACGTTGAGATTTTATGTTTGTTATATATAACGAAGTTCACAGGAAACATGTTTACTTATTTATGTTGTTGATAACTGTTGACTACGGCTTAACCTGTTCCTACCTAATATTTTATTGGCACACGGAATCACACTCAAAGTCAAAGTCAAAAGATATTTTATTCAATACAATCCCAAGGATCACTTTAAAACGTCTTACATACTAGGTGAATTTAGGTGCCAATTCCTCCTAACCCAAGCCCGAGAAGAACTGGCACGAATCTCGTCCTGGTCCGAGCGCTTTTTTACATGATCCATCTTATAACTAGTTTAACTGCGAAAAACGAATACAAGAGAGTTTATACATTTCGAATGTGTTGGTTAACTGTCTGAGGGCCGATCAACCAGAGGCCATGCATTCTTATCAATAATATAGTAATATATATTATAATACACTTTCTACAAAAGACTACCCTTTATGTAAGCTTTGAATTTCCATTCTTTCCCGTTTTAAACTCATCTTGGTCTAAAGATTCCGCTGGTATAAAACGTGTTGAGTTTGTCGGACAATGGATCAACTTCAGCGCCTTTCAGAAGTTACGTGAACTTTAACAATAGCAAACTCTTCGACAACGACCGTCAATATCCTGACAATAGGCTTTCATGGGAAACGCGTTGCGTGCTGCCCGAAGGCTGTAATGTACTTCACTTTACGGTGATTGGCGTTCGTACCCGACCTACCGGCGCCAGTCATAATATACAACCATGTAGAATACAAATTATGCTCTAGCTAGCTAGTTTAAATTATTCAACTACCTGCAACCTTTCAAGTCAAGGACTCTGAAGAGTTTTGTTTTAAGATTTGATGACTTACGTGATTCGTATTCTATAGAACTCTGAAAGAGCTAACTAAGGCTCGTGTTTAAAGTGATAACTTCTTATGGGACGGTAAACCGCTTCGTTACGTAACGCGTTATGGCGCTAGCCTGTCCGGCTTCCCTTTCTCTCACGCATACGACAGCGGTAGGCAGGCCACCTCTCTCACTCTAACTCACAGTGCCAGTTAGATTAGCTTAAGTTATCACTTCTATCGGGCGTCCCGTAACGCACACTTTTTTTTGGCCCGTAGTCTGCCAATATTACCCTACCTTAAATTTGATATTACGATTTTGACTTTTGAAGTTTTAATATCTTTTGTGATTTCATGACACTTATTTTACAGAGACTAGCGGCGAAATCCTTTCAAAGTACGATTTGTTATCAATATAATATTGATCTTCACGTTTAAAACTATCTCAAAGTATCTCGAAATTCATTGTAATAATGTAAAAAAGCCCATTCAGTTTATTAAAAACTTGCACCATTGAACAAGTAACTAGGTTTTATAAAAGGTTATTCAGCTTGGCTTCAAGTCAGCTTTCTATTCTTCCATTCCTCGCAGATGTATTTACGCTGGATGAATAGATAAGAGGTAATAAGGAATGCAGCGGCGTATTGCTCGCCTGATTGCCTCAGGGCCTGGGTGTACAGAGGATCATTTACTTTATGGATGAACATTCTCGCTATTGTGTATTGTGGCACTCGTATGTAGTTTTTTATTATGTTTAAATAAATACAAGGAACGCCTGCACACCCAGACTAACCACTATTACCTATCTAAAGAGATTGCGAAAACAAGTAGAAATGTTCGCTGGAGCAAACATCCTACAAAACAGATTACCAACAACAAACCTGCTCATAATCTGAAGGTTGCGGATAAAAGCATTAAAAAAATATAAGCATAAGAATCTTTGAATGAATCTTTATTTTATTATAGCTACGACTACTTTCGTTTAAGTCAGTGGCCAACTCAACAACGTTAATAGACAGCCCAAAGGTCTCGGTTATGGCCTAACAATTTTGATAAAGCAGGAACACGCAGATTAACCTGCCCTCAGAAGCACGGAAGCACTCAGATAAAAATGCCATTACGGAAAGCATCCATAGCAATATGCAGCTTATTCCAGGTTCAACAATCGCTTATTTAGATGATCTTGCGTTGGTCGTTCATATGAATGGATAAGTATGTTTAAACCATAATTTAGAGACTGAAAGCTCTAGATTTCGATCAGCCTATGAGGCAGTATAGTCAGAAAAGATGATTTATTTGCAATTCAATGAAGACGCATAAAATGTCTTGACACGCATTGAGCTACAAGGTTAAATACCCCTGCGGGTAAAAAATATTGTAGGGGCTTCGAAGTAAGTACTCCGCGCGTGTTGTGAATATGCTTTACAGGAGCGTATCCAGTATGGCCTGGGTTCATGGCCTCTGGAACCTAGTCTTAACCAAAACATGAAAACTAACTTCAGACCTGATGCTGTGTCGGCGTCCGAAAGATGCAAGCAAAGGATGCCTGCATTCACTTCTCTCAGTCGATTACTCAAATTTCAGGACATCGATACAGCTACTGACAAATGACATGAGTAGGTACTTCATATACTAAAATAACAGAAGAAATAATTTATTTACAAACAGGTTGGTAGGTAACAGATATTGAGTCATACAGTAAGTTCATATATATCACCAAAGAACATTGGCATACAAATTTTAATATTTTTAAATTAAACTTTATAGTATATTACGAGTATATTAATAAATTGTATTCATTAGTTTCCAAGAAATTCGTTTTAACAGTGTAAAAAGTGCTATCAAAAAGCTTTTTTTTTTTTTTTTTGCAAAAATCCTTATTGGAAAGTCCTTTATTTCGGAAAGAATTTTATTAAATATTTGTCCACACATTGCAAAATAACTTTTTTTATATCATCATCATCATTGGCCTTCGTTCATCTGTTGAAGATCATTTAGTGACGTCAGTCAAGTTACAGAGTAGTTATTTGTGATTCCACTGACGTCATGACTGGGATTCTGTTTGATAGCGCAGGCCTTCCCAGGTATCCACACTAACCTCTCGACCTTGCCGACAGGACGCGCAGGAAGATCGGTTCAGTTGCAGGTGCATAATGGCTGGCACCGAGACGGGTTTGTTTTGAGGTCTCCTTCTCTGTTGCTATGCTCTTCTATTAGTCAGCAGGGGGACTAACCCCCAATAATTTGAAGACTATCGCAGTCGTCTCCATCATCAGTCTCCAAGCAGCACTCATCTGGGACCAGTTCCACGTAGAAATCCTCACTCGAAGTGTTATATAGTTCAGCGAAAAATACTAACCCGATTTTACAGTCAGATGCGGGGGGGGTGCTGAGCCATTTTTGATCCTCAACTGATTATATGGACTTTGATCGTTATGGATTACAGCGGATGGTAAAAGTAAAAAAAGCGGCCAAGTGCGAGTCGGACTCGCGCACCGAGGGTTCCGTAAAAACCTGTAGGTATATAAGTAAAAGTTCACCCATCACGACAATTGAGTCATAGTTATGGTATTTTTATTGCAAAATGAAATCCATCTAAAAAATTACGGTTTTCGCAATTTTTCCTTTATCTGTGTTATAAGACGTTGCTTCGTACCAAATTTCAAGATTCTGAGTTCACGGAAAGTATCCTGTAGGTTTTGATTCCCTTGCGAATACCGAAAATTTGCGGCATTTGCGGTATCTTTTGATTAAGAGATTTTGATTTTAGTATTTGATATAAATTTCAGCTTAATACCTCCACGCGTTCTTGAGAAAAAGGGTTTTGACAGACAGACGGACGGACGGACAACAAAGTGATCCCATAAGGTTTCCGTTTTTTCCTTTCGAGGTACGGAACCCTAAAATATGTGATCTAACAAAAAATTTAAGGTTTTTGGAATTTTTCCTTTATATGTGCTGTAAAACATTGCTTCATGCCAAATTTCAAGATTCTAGGTCGACTGGAAGTACCCTTTAGGTTTTGATTCCCTTGCGAGTAGTTGCGAGTTTGAAATTATGCGACTTAAATTGCTGTTTGTTTTGATTGCGTTGACATAGAAGTTTTATTTTGTTACAGTTTAAAGGTATTATAGACCTGAGTATTTGATATGAATTTCAATTTAATACCCCTACGCGTTCATGAGGAAAGAGGTAGTAAGTTTATAATTATTAAAAATATTTTTATTATATGATCTAACTAAAAAATTACGGATTTCGCAATTATCCCTTTATTTGTGCTATAAGACGTTGCTTCGTACCAAATTTCAAGATTCTGAGTTCACGGAAAGTACCCTGTAGGTTTTGATTCCCTTGCGTGTGTCGAAAATTTTAGGAAATTTGGGGCATAAACGGCTCTATCTTTTGATTACGTTGGCTTAGAAGTTTGATTTTTTCACAGCTTTAAGGGACAATATACCTAAGTATTCGATATAAATTTCAGCTTAATACTTCCACGCGTTCCTGAGAAAAAGGGTCTGGACGGAAGGACGGACAACCGTTCCGTTTTTTCCTTTCGAGGTACGGAACCGTAAAAAACTTATAAAATAAAATGTATTTATGCAAAAAATCATCTGAATCAGTTCAGTTCAAATCACCCTTGAAAGGACAACTCTCTCAGGGTTTCTTAATCATCCATGATATGTATATGTTATGAGCTCTTCAAAAGAAATTCGGTTGTTCTTTAACAAACGTAGCCGCTTCTAAAATATACAAGCTGGACAATGTCAACAGTTTTAGTTTACGAAGGCTTACATACATGATTCCCACGGTGGTATCCCAACAATTGATCATACTTATTTTTTATTTGCAATATTGCGATAAACAATAAAATACCTGCTTTTTCCTCTTATCGTGTCACTGGTTATTTCGTCCAATGTGCTTAAATCATTTAAGTCCGCTTCAGAGACATTTTAATATTAGAATAGAATATTATTGTATTTATATGAAACAAAATGACACAAAAAAAAAAACAAAATTCTAATGTATAACAATTACATACCTACTGTATCAAAAAGTTTCTAACTCAGCATATGCAGGTAGCAAACAACCTGCCCTGGTCTTCCTTTAGAACCTTTATTGTGACCAATGTAATCAATGTAATGTGTTATGTTGCAAGTAAGTAATGATTATCCCAAATTAGAACCCCTAGACTAGTTCTTAGTACGTGCTCCTACGTGCGAGATGCGTGTGCTACACTCGATTTACGAGTTTTATCCGCGAATTTTGTTCTCCCCGGGGCCGATCCTGCTGGCTTGTTTATGCTCGCCTGATGCTTAGAACGCCACCGCGTGGGACGAATTAAGGCTGATTCGTGGAGCATGTGTGCGTTAGTAGGGCACAAAATTGTTTATTACGAGGTATACAGCGCTCTAGAAAACTGAAGGTTCAGAATAAATAAAAAAAATAATCCTGATCATTTCACACGGCATCATCTAGCCCCAAAGTAAGCAGAGCTTATGTTATGAGAACCACATGACTGATATACTACAAATATTTGCAGATCATACAAACATTTAGCCCGTGGCGGAAATCAAACCCACCCTTATGCGTCTCAGATGAGCCTTCGTCACCTGAGACGCATAAGAAATCGTCAATCCGTTAAACAAAGCGTTAAACAATCTACAACTACAAATTGAACTAGTAATTTTTTTTTATTTAATATTATTCTCAGATTGTTAAGAATGTTGAAGGTCTATACGTTAAATGACAGATGCACATCGTTGGCCTATAAACTTCGTCTCTAGTGTTGGCCTCTGACTCATACGAAGGTAGGATCATTATTAGTACGTTTCATTACAAAGTGCATGCCCATCTTTGATCAACTCAGCAATACATAGCATGGCTTACAAGCAAATTAAGAAAATGCATTAAATATTACCATCTTTCAAAAAAATACAATATTTCTTGAGTCGATTTCCAATAGATACTATCGGAAACTTTCGTTATTACCACCAAAAGTTAATGCATAATAGAAAGGGGCTCATCCATCATTATTATAAGTAACATGTGGCGCCGAGCTTCCAAGATTTTCATATCAAAGTGTACTTAACGGGCTCATACTTTTTGTTTATATCAAAATATTCAGAAGGCAAAAGATTTTCTAGACTTAAAGCTGTAAAAAGCTGTTCTCTTGATGAAATTTATCTCAATTTCAATACAAGTTTCGTAATTTTGTTGTTTCGCTGATTTTCGTGTGTAAAGTGTAAAGAGATCGTAAAATCTCATTAAAATCTACACATCGATGATTACAGTAATTGAGTTCAAGTTTTTGTGGAACGGTAGACTTATCGCGACGATCAATATTCGTGCCACAATCCACCCTGTAATTAAAATTCCAACGGATCAACCTTTCATTGTGGTTTCACTCGATGCGGGTACAATAAATAATACCACAGTAGGAACACTACTATTACGTTGTTCTGCTGTTGCGCCATTGTTCAATATCAGAATAAATATAAATATAAATCAATATAAATATTGATGGACAATGCACACAACGAAAGAGTTCTAAGTTGGGGACCTTGTAGACGTGTGGATCTGAGTTATTGCTCAGCTTACGCTACGTTGACGGGGTTGCCTACGGTGAACCAAATGTTTTCTTACGTTTAGACAAAATCATCATTGGCCTTAGTTCATCTGTTGAAGATGATTTAGGTGGCGTCAGTCAAGTTAATGAGCAGTTATTTGTAATTGAAAACTTTCGTTCATGGATCCACTCCAGCAAGCTGAGGTGGGTGAAGCTTCCTCTCTACTGACGCCATTGCCTGGGATTCAGTTTGATAGCGCAGGCCTTCCCAGGTACCCACACTAACAAGGTCCAAAGGTTTACACATACTCGTAGATATAATAGTATAGGTTTTCGGTTTGAACGCAAACGATGACGGAATAGACCGATAACTATTGGTAATTTTTAATTTTAGTACCTGGATGACAGAGCTTTGCTCGGTATAAAACACTGATAAAACGACCCCTCCCTTTCCGAGATTCTGATTATATATATACATATATACATTCATTATATATATACATATATACAATCATTAATTCCTTTAATTATTAGTTTTTTTTAAATATATAAGTTAGATTTATTCTCTTACTTTTTCTCTGTACTTTTATTTTAACTTTAATTTTTTTCTCCTGCAGTTTTATGTTCCTATTTTTAACGCATTTGATTTGTAATGTTAAGGTGTAAATGAACTGAATTGAATTGAATTAAAAGACAATAAATAATAGTTTAAAAAAACTAAAAAACACGCTTTATATGGAAAACCAAACTAAAAAATAGAAAATAAATTTTTATTTATGTAAGTAAGACAAAATGTTTTATTTAAAAAAACGCGTGGGGTGCATGGTGCCAATAAATATAAATATTTCATTGACAGATATGAGAAGAAGGATTATCATTTCGATAATATCTTAAAAAGCACCCCACGCTTTTTTTAAATAAAACATTTTTTATTAATTACATTTATTAAAATTTATTGTCTATTTTTTAGTTTTGTTTTCTATATAAAGCGTGTTTTTTAGTTTTTTTAACTATTATTTATTTTCTACTTTTTAGTTTTAGGATAATCAGATATTTTTTTATATTATTTTATAAATATTTTTTATTTTTTTCGAATTATTGCATTGTCAGCGGTCTTTGACAGGTGTGCAAAGTCCTAAGGAGTCGGTTACAAACATACATACAAGT
The DNA here is from genome assembly GCA_948098915.1 of Lampropteryx suffumata. Taxonomy (NCBI): domain Eukaryota; kingdom Metazoa; phylum Arthropoda; class Insecta; order Lepidoptera; family Geometridae; genus Lampropteryx; species Lampropteryx suffumata. The sequence goes on along the minus strand of OX402564.1, from coordinate 5,541,719 downwards.
GAAGCTAATATAAAGCGTATAAAAAAGGCTATCACTACAAAAAAAAAACATTTCGACACAGTAAAGCGCAATGTCAATTCTGTACATTATTAGGGACCTCGGCCACACCTCTGGCTCAAAGGCGTCCTTACTGTTAAGTATACATATTGTGATGCGGGCCTGAATTTCGCATTCAGATGCCATTCGTGATACCCTTGGATACTGAAGATTTCCATTGTTTCGCTGTCAGCCTTTTGTCAGTCTGGAGTGTGAATTATACGTTGGATTCGATGTGATACGAGTACCTTTTTGTTTTCATAAAGGTGCGTATATGTACATTGTTGTCTATCATTATTTTCGGTTTGTTATTTCAGGTCTTTGTTAGTCTCAAGTTAAATTTTGGTACTCGTGTGAACCTTATAATGTTAGCGGATTCTTCGTTTGTCATTTGATGAAGTAACATAGCTCTGCTAATTTAATATTGCTTACTCGTTTTATTGCATGTTTTATTCAGTAATCTTAGCGGAATTTTAATGAATAAGTTGTGACTACATGGGACAAGTATGAACAATTGAATTAATGTGTATTATGGTCCACTAAGACTTTAACAAACAAATTGACTATAAACAAACATACGCACTTGACACTGGCAAAATTTTCATTATTAGGTATGTCACATGCCATAAACAGAGAAGAAGAAGAAGAAGAATTATAATGTTAGCGTTTTTATTGTCATCAAACTCGTTTAAAAACTTTTAAAATTTTACAATAAGCAGTTTGGCTTGCCTACACATAAAGTTGCTTGTATGCAATTCCAGGTAAGAGACTGTATGTACATTAAGTTTCATCCAAATCAGTTCTGCCGATACAGTGATTGTAACAAACATATAAACATACAACTACCCACACAATCATTTTCGTTTCTATTAGTGGGATTTTTAAAAGCACATTGAGTGTTTAATGGCAAAATATCGAATGACAGAAAAACCCCAATTCACAGAATATTGCACGAAGTTGTAAGAATAGTAGACAAAAGCATCAGTGCCAATCAACTGCGTAGCCGTATTTTGGCCACACTGTCTGACGGACCGTCTCTCGACACGTGCCCTTGGGGTTCCAACCGATCAATGTTTACGAAACTAATTCCACGTTTGGGCGATTCATCGAATCGCGTTGGGCGTTTGTCCGAATGTGTTGCTTCGTAATCGGTTCTAGAACAAACGTCCTGTCTTTCATGACAACTGTGTTGTTATTTACATGTATGCTAGTGTGTATATTTTTGTTGGTGATCCAATACATGAATATATCTGTTATTAGTATCTACCCAACAGTTCTCAACAAAAATATGTTCTATAAAAATAACGTGTGACCTAATAAAGATTACTAAGCCCATGGAATTATTAATCCTATCACCACACTTGTTGTCTATCTCCAGGCAGGAGCATTTGGTTGGCTGCTACGTCAACCTGAAGACCAAGGTCTACAGGACACTGAAAGTTTACAGTCAATTGAGTCTTATACGCTCAATTAGTTAAAGCACTTGCTTGTTATTAGCTCATGTTTATAACCTACTACGTCATACCAGAAAGACAAAAAGCTAAACGTATTATCGGAGCTTTTGAATTCATTACGTATCAAAATACGCTCGTCGCTTCAGCCAATCGCGGTCGAGCTGGCTAGTTGACGCATGCGTGCCCGTGGGCGTTGGATCGATAGCGTGACGTCACGGCCGCGAACCAATGGCGCCCGACCCGCCGCACATCAATCGATGCCGCGTCTGCTGAAAACTACGGAAGAAAACGACGCCATTTCTTTCACTGAAATGCAATTTTATCATTTAATGCACTTTATGTGGGATCTGAGCATAAATTATTTACCTACGCTACAATGTTGAGTGTCTACAGGAAAGGACACATCTTATATTTTACTTACGCGATTAGAAATAATATTATTTTAGTAGTCATAACTGTGTCAGTCCGCAACTACATAGTTGCTACACAATCGAAACGTAGACAGTCAATAAAAAGGTAACACCCGATAAATACACTAAACTAAAAAAAATGCAACAAATCTTTGCTTACCATATTCGTAGCATTATTATTATATAATTATCATCCCTTAAATTATGTAGGTAAGTTAGACAGTTTCATATTGTTGTAGTAGTTAGCCGGGTATGTATCGCGTATTACCGTTTAATTAATTCCCGACTTTTTTATGTTCCAATAATTGAATAGTTTTATCATTGCTTTGTACAATTGCTTTGTTAAAATCATTTTCCTAAATTAAATATAGATATCACTCCAGTTCCTGACGATATTCAAATTTCCTCAGTAGACGCACTCAATGTTTTTCATGAATTGTATTGTCGGACGTTTCGCCTAAAGCCTTAGCTAAACATTTCGACTGACACGTCAGATGGCTTGCTTTCTACCGGCCTAACTTAAAAACGTTTCTAAACTTCTGTCAAAAATTTATCTCTGTTAAAATTGTGTAAGATTGTGACAAATAGTGACATTACGTTTTACACCAGTGTTGGTATAGTCATCGCTAGAATTAGAACTAGAATTATATTTTCTATAAACCATATTTTGCATTTGACGCCAGGGCCGCCCCTGTTCTGCATAGGCAAGGCTTTAAGGCTCTTACGCTTGGAAGTCTTAGGGGATGTCAACATGTCTGACGGGAGACATTAAATAAAACCTTCTAAAAGAGCTGATAACTGTTGTATTGGGTTAGAGTAGGCTGGATAACGAAATAGGGTATTGTGTTGGACGGCTTTACAAATGGTTACTTCGTGACTTCTATGAGCATATGCGTGTAAGCTTGAGTTGAAGGTGAGCTGTTTTTATCTTTGAGATTTAGGTTTAAGATTGATAGATGACAAACAAAGTTTGTAGCCCACTATCTCTTATTTATTTAATCTATATTTTCGTCCTTTATCGTGAAGGAAATTTCGAAGGAGCAGGTTATCGCGATGCACGACCTCGCTAATACTACTTGTGCATATCTATAACTATTATTATAACTATTGTTAAAATGTTCATGCTGTAATTGCCTTTCCAATGTATTTTTTGTTATTGTCTGTGACGTATTACTCATACTTTTGATGTAAATGTATGATGTTTGATGTTTGATGATGTTCGAGAACCTAGTGTCTAGACAAACCTAACATAGATTTTAAGACATTATTAACAAACTTTGTTTGTCATCTATCAATATTAAACCTAAATCTCAAAGATAAAAACAGCTCACCTTCAGGCGACCTGTCATGTATGGAATTGCGGATTAGGTATTCACTGATTATAAAATCTAAAAAAATATAGTCGCGTTTCTATTTTCCCTAACATGAGTCAAAGCATGTTACTTTTATGTAATTTTAATTAAAAGTTGAAGTGGTCTGGCGTTCACCCTTCAGTCCAGAGTAGGTCTGAAGCAGAGGGTACATTACAGGCTGATTTCGAAATAGGTAGTCTGCAGTTGCTACTCAAACAAGAGCACTTGTAGGTTATATTATGAAAGCTGAGCTGCGTTCCCCGTGCCTTGAATATAGTATAACTAGCTGTTCCGTTCGCGACATCGTCCGCGCGTTTTAAATACATATATATCACATTATAACACTTGTCTTGACTTTACTTCTATGACATAATCACACCCACCACGTATTATAAAGTTTCCATACAAACATTCACACCCCGTTTTACTCCTTTATGAGGGTTATTTAAAAAAATCCTTAAACACGTGTCCATTTATTTTGCATTATAAGTAACCAAACCAAGTTTCTAAGAAATCACCCCACCCGTTCAAAAGTTCCTATACAAACTTTGACATCCCATTTTACCCCCTTGTAAGGGTTATTTTGGCTAGGTGATATTTCGGACACTTTGACCGAAATGACATTTTCAATTTTAATTTATTTTTTAGCGACATTTCGGACACCATCAAAATATTGAAGCTGTTTTGTACAATCAGTTACAAAAGTTTTAACTTATATTAGATTAAACAGGTGCTAAGAAAAAGAGCGTTACCAAAACTGAATATTTTAGAGTAAGTCATAGCGCCATTTTTCGGAATCATAATTGTGTATGTAGGTACATGTTGAAAAACAAAAAAAAAAAAAAAAACGTGTAAAAAAAGTATACATATAGTATAAAAATCAACAACTTATAAATATTGCTTTTAAATCTAATATAGGTAATCATATATTATACTATAAGTAGTAAAAAAATTACTTGAAACCCATCATTATGATGATATTTTATAGCAATATCGATCGATAACATTTTCGTTTTCTCTCTTAAAATACAGATTAAAAGGTATATATAGAATATAACAGGCACAATACAAATCACAGATAATAATCACTTCTAACAGACTAAATAATAGGTTTATATCTACTTCATACCTATTTATTTATTATACAAGCAATACAATATTTTACGAAAAAATCTACAATAATCACAATAGTTTAACAGCATTTGGCACAATATTCTCCTAGGTAATAAACCAATCGAATCAAACAATTTAAAAAATAAGGCTTTCTATGCACAATTCAACACATATTTCTCCTTGCCTAAAATCAGTCAGTAGTAAGATGTTCATCGAACTCATTTGTGATTTTGATTTTTAAATATTTCTGGTCATTGCATAAAGAAAATTATAAAATTGAACTAGTAAAAGTGTCTGACGTAAAATTTAATAGTTGTATGGCAAAATGACCACCATTATGAAAGAAATATTAATCTCATATTAGACTATTTAGAGTATTTGCCTAAAAGCGTAATATAATAAAAAAAATACTATTATTATTACTAATCAATAGATCAGAGCAAAAATACAGAAAATACAGAAATTCAAAATAGTGTTGAATCTTAATCTATCGATTTTCTTTACTATTACTATATACTCGGTTACATTTTATTTAACTTACCTCCAAAAAACATAAAAAACAACACAAATTGCCACATATTCTTTTTTCACTTAACCACTTGCACTTGGCAAAGTGGCAACTGTTCATCGGCCGTGGTTTTGAGCAAAACGAACCCGAGAGATTCCTATACGAATAAATATATATATATATATATATATATACCTATATATAAAGAATAATATAATACAATATATAAGAATGTATATATTCAGAATAAATATATATATCAATATATATACGCACATCAATATAAATACACATACATATATATATATATATATATATATATATATATGTCGTAGAGAAGAGATTTTTCTATTAATTGAGATCAAGTTTATACATTAGCTCTCTCTCGCTATTATTATATATTCAATTTTAAGCGAGATATATATATCTCGCTTAAAATTGAAAATGTCATTTCGGTTTAAGTATCCGAAAATATTGTGTCCGAAATGTCAGCAAGCCGTTATTTTGGAAAATCCTGGAACACTTATCCATTTATTTTGCATTTAATTTATTCAAATCAAGTTTCAAGCAAATCGCACCACGCGTCAAAAGTTTCATACATTAGTTTTCACCCTCTTAGGGGTTGAATTTCGAAAAATCTCTCCGTAGTGGGTGGTTTTGCTATAAAAGAAAGCTACCTTCAAAATTTCAGCTTTCTAGCTTCAGCGGTTTTGGCTCGGCGATGATGAATCAGTCAGTCAGTCAGGTTAAGCTCTTTTATAGGTATAGATTATAATTTATAGAAGCGTAACTCCTTTTCATTTGTATCGCGTCGCTCGTCAGCACATTGATGACTTTGACACATTGAAACTGTCAAGATTTCTTACACATACATTGTGTCCGAAATCACGTTTAGAAAGACAGCGCGACTTTCGCTTCTACTAGTGTTGCTAGTTTCAGGCTTGTAAATGAAACCCGAACCCCGAGATAAAGTTTTGAAAGTTGAACGTGCAAGTATTGATTTAGTAGCGCGCCGGGACCTCGCTTTACATTAATTTATGTTTAATCAGCGAATATTTAGTAGACAGGTCGTTTACTTTTTAATTATCGTATTAATAATGTTTTACCTTCAGGTAAAAAGCTAGGTACCCTTTATCATATTTCAAAATTAGCTAACGGGGTTTTTAAGTATGGTCTGTTCTTATCATTCTAATTTTAATAAATAGAAATGGCAACAGATTTCAACCACGCATTAGTTAAAATGTGTGATTACGGGTATAAGATAGACTCCTACTTTAGGTAAATGTAGTGAATATACCACCACTTCGTCTGCTTAAATCTAAATATTCTAAATGTTATAAAGAATAACAAAAAGTATTTATTGAAACAGCAGAAAACTGGGTTGTCTGGTACTTATGATGCGCCCTTTGCCTGTTGATAACCCTGCGTATGTTACGCATTAGTTGGATAAAATTATAGTGGATATTGCGTATGTATTGTATTGTTATTTATTTGTCTATATCTTTGTTGTTATCTAGTTGTGCATAATAACCATTTCGTTTATGTACATATGTGTTTATTTATTTTTTTATTTTATTATTGCGTTTCGTATGGTTGAGTGACTGGATCGATGGTCTCGGCAGAATAACAACGCTGACTGTCATCTGACAGAGAAGCATTACTCTGAGTCGAGTTCTATTTGCTGCTGCACTGTTAGGTTAGGTAAGTACGCAGAATAATTTTAAGCATTTTAAATGTCTTTTCTCCTCGTATTTTTTAATGTGTTACTTCCTTTTTCACCTAATAAGTCTTCTTTTTAATTATTGATGTGTATGTGTGCTTATTCAGTAAATAAACAAATGTCTATAATGTCTATGTCTAATATAAAACGCTAAACAAAAAACGGGTTTTTTTCGCTATCTTCCATATTATTAACGTGAACGTGTATCTTTTTACTGCAAACCCTAAGTTACCGCAAACCCATTTGTCCACTTCACATATTCCAAGAAAGAGATTACTTCCATAGTTAGCTGGTCAATGCAAGCAATACACTTTCGCCTTGAGTTTAAAACAAAATGCATTGTTCGGTTTCAATACAGTTAGCGTTGCAGTCAGTTAATATGGCCCCACAGAACCAACATAGTTAAAAGTTTAAAACGACATGTGCCCGGAAATCGAATACTGAAGCTCTGAACACCACACCGCAAAACCCTAATAAAGGCCACCGTACCACAACCTCAAATGATTTATCTGGATGACCAAGTAAAAATTACTTTTAATATGAATTATTGGTGGAATTTGGTGAGCTCGCCCCCGACCTGGTTCGCGGTCTGCCGCGACGTTGTCGTATCGTATCAGAGCACCACCCCGTGGTCAGTTTGGCCCACTGGTCTCCCGAAATGCGGCAGACATGACCAGCCCGGTCCTATTTGAGCTTGGCGGCTTTTGTCGCTATATCAGCGATCTGTGTTCTTGAGCGCAGCTCGGTGTTGCGAATCCTATCTATTCGCTTTACTCCGAGGATGCTGCACTCCATCGCACGTTGGCAAACCTTGAGCTTATACTTTTGGATGTTGGTCAAAGACCAGGTCTGCGCACCATATGTGAGAACGGGGGAGAAGCATACGTCCATCAATTTGCGCTTGAGAGTTAGAGGGAGGTCTCCTTTCATCAAGTTGCCCATGGATCAATAGCTCTTCAAGGCATTTTCGGTTCGCCGAGCGATTTCCTTGTCCTGCCTGGATTCGAAGGAGACTATTTGGCCCAGGTAAATGTACTCCTGGACGTATGCTAGCCGTTCTCCATCTACTGTTATACTGGTCTCTACGCTGTTATTCATGTTTTTGTCTTTGTCCTATTCCTATTCAATCCAATCTCAAGGCTTGCGATGCTGAGCTCTTGAAGCATTGTTTGTAGCTCTAAAGCCGAGGAATAAAATAGGACTATGTCGTCAGCGAAGCAGAGGTTTGTTAACCTTACTCCACCAACAGGAATGCACTCACACAAAACAAACACCTATGTTCATCACACAAATGTTTGTCTGAGAAGGGAATCGAACCGAAATTGTTAGCATACTTAGGACAAATATATTGTTATAAATAAATTTTAATTGTGTTAATAATAATAACCGAGAAAAAAAAATACGGAACACAAAATATGGAGTTTCGGTTTGAATTATGGAGTACGGAGTTTACTTGTATATGTTAATACGAGTATGTACATATTTAAAAACAAAACGTATATATGTAAGTAGTATATCATGGTATGTGGTACCCATAAGGCCATAACACAAGCTCTGCCTACTTTGGGGTCAGACGAACAGTACTGTGTGAAATGTCGGGCATTATTTATTTATTTATTTATCTACGTCCTTTAACAAGTCAGCCCTATGGCTCCTATTTGTGCTTTCACAGTGCTGACATTCACCGACCTTGATATTCAGAAGACCTTCAGTGAGACTGTTGGCGGCTTGTCTGATCATTTTAGTTTAGATTTATGAATGTCTGAGTGGGCAGCGAGGATCAAATTACAGCTGTGATGTCAAAAAATATATCCTTGCTGAGGCTAGAGTAAACACTAAGAACTGTTTTGTTGACGTTAAAATATTTTTATACCCATACTTGGGTAGGGATGAATCGAGATAGTCGGTATTAATCGACGTAATAGATGAATTTACATAAACAAATCTAATGACTGTAGTCCTAGGCTTGGGTTATTTGACAACTGTGATCTCTAGTTACTAAGAACTTTAATGATATCTAAAAAGGATAGTCAGACATATTTCGTATATTCCCACATTTTGCACAGTAGTTAGTATTGCGTACATGGTAGTGTAACAGTGTTATATATATTAAATCCCACAAGACATGTTAACTGTTTATTCTTCATCAACGTATCACCTCAATATCCCGCTTACATTATTCAAAAATTTAAAAACGGTGTAGTAGGTGACGCTACTCACCGTTTTTAACCGACTTCATCTAAAAGGAGGAGGTTCTCAATTCGTCGGAATCTTTTAAATTTTTTTTTGTTTTGAAAGGGTGTACTTTCCAGATGGTCCCATTGACATTTTATCAAAATCGGTCGAGCTGAAAAATCAACAAAAATCTAAAAATTGTATACATCGACGATATTTTCGTTTACTCCGATACTTTGCTGTCTCATTGGAGCAGTGCGTTTATTTGGCCAACCCATGAGAATGTTATATATTATAACAATATACGTTTACTTTCTACTAAAAATGTATTATAGGCTCAAATTTCATTCAATGAAGTCGGTTTTCTTTTTAGTTTTTAAAACGTAATTATGCCAGAACGTGTTGCCAAAACGAACGAGTATTATCTCCCAAATTTATGTAGTATTGCCATTATTAGTTTTATTGGATCTTATTGGACATAATGTTTAATTTATATTCAGTCGTTCTTTCTGTACAAAAGATATAATTTATTTTATTTAATAGATATATTCTAACAGTAAGTTGCAAGTCCATGTCAATGTAAGTCCATCGCAATCCATCAAAACGAACCGATGACACACACTTTCGAAATTTTGGTTCTAAAGTATACCGGTTTCATCAAGATGTTTTGGTTCACCATTGAGAGCACACATAGGTTTTTCTGAAGGCAAAATCCATGGGTGCACGTCTAGATGAATTGTAAATTACACTGTACTAAAATGAAATAACCCTTTATATTTCTGTCAATGCAGCGACTGTTAATTATTTATTAATGCTCGATAATCCATCTTTGACCGAGGGTCGACCATCAATCACTCCATCTGTCACGACTCCAGACACGCGCTTGGTACATAATATACTTTAATCCGTTATACCAGATGGACGAGGGATTAATCGGTTTATTTTGATAAAAGTGGACTAATGTGGTCGGTGCTAAGGAAATTTTGCCCTTGTTTGGGCAAAATTGGCAAGTCGTAATTTTTTTATCTAAAGAAAGGTTTTACGCTAATTTATAGTCGCTCATGGCAAAACGAAAGAAACCCGAGTGTTATGCATAAAACATATTTGCCAAAGTGCTTTTCTCGTTTTCATAATCGTCACTCAAGCCGTATCGTACACATTTTAAATTGAAATCTTTAGGTACCTCATTTTTCCAGTTTAAATAAACAAATCCTCTGTTATTATAAATCACGCTCAATCACACCATAAGGGCTTCAAGGATTTTGATGGTTGAATTGAATGATTGAATGATGATTTTGAAGGTTTTGAGGACGGTAGTCTCTGACCTGGTTTAACATATAGGCTACTCTTTGTTCATCTGCCCTGTAATGTGTACTTTTGTGATAGGTAATCACGTTTTGCTTGACCGATCTCCCGCGATACAGGCTTGGCCTAGTGCGGGGATCACCAGTACTTGTAATATTTACGTAAAATTTATTTGGTAAATAAACATTATCCTCTCTTTATCTTTTATGTAGGTGAAACTGACAAACACGGACAAAACCGCGGGCATAAACTAAATTTTATACATCTATGCTCGAGGTTCGGTTCAACTATTGTTTTTGCTGCTGAACGTAAAACTATAAAGATGCACAGCGAAGTTTTACTTATTACTAAGCTCAACGAAAATTCAATTTCGCCAGCTCAATGAAAGACGTTCGCTGAAAGGATCAAAGGCTGACTCACGCGGGAACTTGTACAACCGGATCCGGATGCAGTTGGAAATTGCTCGATTCAAACTTGTGCATTACGCTGGTAACCGCTATAGTAAGTTTATTTCACGACTGTCGTCCCGTCTTTTCAAGGAAATTGTTAGGCCATGATGAAGAGCTTGGGGTGCCTATTAATTCCTTCAATACTTGACCACTGACTCATGTGATAAGCGGTGTCATTTCACGATAACGATGTTTTGTTACGTGATTGGTTTCTAGGTAAAATTACATGCAAGTAAATAATTGTTCGATTTGTTCTTAATCCACCAGAGTACTCTGATTCAACCTCATTGTCCGATAACCCTTTGGTAACCCTCAAACTAGTTGTGATAAGTACTACAGTTTTCTTTACTTGTCTCTTGATATGATTAAACTGGTATTCACACTGTTTCGTACATGTTTTGTTTATAAAACACAAGCTGTCCCCGCGAATTTCGTTTCGCTTTTATATTTTTAACGTTACAATACCCTTACCTATACATTTTTATTGCTATTTTCGTAGGGATTTCACCTTTTTTTAAGCTAATCACGTAAGTGTTTTTTCATACCTTCTACACTATAGCAAGACCTTACAGTGGTAGTAGGATACCAAGGATGTATTTTTTTCTCCATATCAAATTAAAATTCTAACGAACTCTATCCCCGCGGCTTTGCCCGCGTGGTACCTAGATAAAAAGTAGCCTAAATGTTCTGCTAGGTCCACATCAATATCTACATTTACCAATAGTAATTTCAATCTTTCGCGATCAGAATTCATATTATTTTAGTAGTTTATCAGGGTGTTTATCGTGTATTTTAATTTATCGGGAGTTATAGAATAACAAATGTGTTGCAACAACCGTGATCGCGGGCTGATTGGAAGCATAGAGAGTTACCACCGAGTAGCATGGGCAATTATCAAAACTACCCTCACATGGTTTCCTAAATATCCGAAATGAAAACACGAGAATAAACTAAACGCCTTCAGCTTCCCTTATCTTAAAATCAATAAAAGTGCTCTAGACTCGCTAAGAATCGAAAATATAGAAATTCCTATATAAATATAGAATCAGTCCTATAGAAATTTCATCAAAATCAGTTCAGTAGTTTGGTTTTAATATCAAAATAGCTGAAAAAAATGTATCATCCAAGTAAACGAAATTAAAGCACTTAAAAACGTGGAATAAAAACTTTCTTAACCTACTTAAAAAAAAGGAGGAAGTTCTGTATTTTTTAGTTATTAAAACGTAATTATTTTTTGTGTTGTTCACTTCAATACTGGGTTTAGTTTTCAATCAAATCAAATTATTTTTAGGTGGTACGAAGTTCACGTAATAAATACCCGTTAACTACTAAAACAATATACAACACCAAGTATTATCCAAATCGGTTCAGCCATGAATGAATCATTGAGTAACAACGAACATCGAAACATTCACACAAACTTACACATTAATTATATCAGTAGGATTGTATTTTATCGCAATGGGTCATAGATCTTTTGTATACCTAAGAGAGAAAAGACCTATTACGATAAAATATATTGTTATTATTTATTGCTATGGCAATAGCCACCGCTGTGCCGTACAGACCCAACACGGCTAACTTCTCTGTAATAAGGTTTACTGCGGTCCAGATTCCAGTCGATGTGACAAATGCATTAGGCTCTACTATCTTGGCCTGGATTCGGCTTCTACCGCTATTTTCTTACGAGTCAGTGGCTAACTCTTGTGCCGAAGTTAATTGACCGCCGTGGCTTACAGGTTAACGATTCGGGTAAACATAACTCAAAACTAGTATTTCAATACTTTGTCTCGTAACAAGCAATAGGCATGCGACATTAGTACTTAGTAAGTTAGTAAGTAATTAGTACTTTTTTCTCTCAGGACTATGTAACGTCAAGAAGGTGGCGTTGAGACTGCTCCATAGTTTTTTTTAACTTTTGCAGTTCTCATCGTTCTTTTTGTAACTTGTCCTGTGTATTTTGTTTTGAATAAATAATTTTGAATTAGTTTAATAATTTAAACTTAAATTCTTTACGCAAATTTTCTGGTATAAACTTCTTGACTCAAGAGCTGGCTTCTATCTTGCACAGCGTATTAGCATTGCCATTTAAATATCTTGAGGACGCTGCCCTCTGGCAGTGATTTGAATCAGTTGAACTATATATCGTTTTAAACGGTCCTTAGATACGAGTAGCTCAACTGTTTCACATGTATTTTATATTATTGTATTTTATTATGTACATTTCTGTAATTATTTTAAGCAATCGAATATTGCTTACTATAAACATAAGAAATTACTGTGCAAAGTTTGGGCAGCACATGTTAAATGTAATGTATGGACGTGCCTTGGACTACACCCATTAGACATCCTCAAAGAATAAAACGTGTGGCACTCGGGGACTGCCGCGGTAAAGCTATTTCATAGCATTTTTTATCAACTTATGCAATAATAATTATTTGATTATCCAAAAATACTTATAATGAGCAGAATAAACAGTTTTTGTAATAATAAACGGCCCCTTACTATCGATAAATCCAGTAAATGCACTATCAAATCAGAAACAAAACACAATCAAAGTTCACTGAACTCACACGGACCACCGCGATACAAGACTGCCAATCAAATATCGGGTTGCTCTCCGGGAGTGCCGACAGAAGTGAAAACTTATTTTGGCGCGTTAGAGTTTAGTAATAAATCACTTCAAAATCTGTAATTATGGCGACTGTTAATCAAATACTGAACGAACACAGATGATGCAATATTTTTTGTTCAGAATGTAGATAATATATCAAAGAACGTAACTCAGTAAACTTCTCCATACAAACAGTAGACTGTAGACTGTAGTAGACTGTAAACATGTGAATTAAGGTTTATAATCAAATGGTGCGAGCGCGGTAACCGGATGCCGCTCGGGGTTTTACGGTGAAGTATGGCGCGATAAGGCGCGCGAACGCTCGGCCGAGCTACATGGTAGGCGGAGTGGGGGGTGTTAGGTTTTATTTTCGTTACGGAATTTCTTGATTCGGTCGCCGCGCTCAAAGCCCGCGATAAAAGCTATGCAATAGCTTAATATTTCATTATATTTTTTCAACTATTGCTACAATAATGACTTTGGATCTAAACTTACGTGAAGTTAATCTGATCAAAGTCTGTCTCACTCTTACGGGTATAGTGCGTGTTCGCTGTCTCTTGCAGGGAGCCTGTGTACACATAAGGCTACATCTCTTGTTAGTAGGAACAATATAACCCTCGGATGTATAACCTGATCAATAACGAAACTAATCTTAAATTCGTACAATATTGTTATTATTATTACCGTTCATACTTTTGCTACTGGTTACGCCACAGTTTTAAACTTTTGCGGTCGGTATCGTTTTCATGTTTTAATGATACCTTTGTTATTTTTGCTCCATATATATTTGTAATAATTTATTTGTATTATATACAATGTATAAAATATATTTGTATTGTATTTGTATTATTGTAAGAGTGAGAGCACATGACTAAATCGCCATTTAAGATTCGTTTCTGTAATGAAACAGGGCGTCACGGCAAACCAATTTCGATATATCGGAAATAACTTTATTGAAATGTTCGTCAAACTAATTGACAATTATTTCGTTGTCAAATTCAAATGATCGTATCGTCTGTTAAAGGATTGCGATATCGATTCTCAAAAGTAATGTCGATTCATCATCGTGAAAATGAGTTTTAACAATGATACTAAGAGTAGGTTTTTGCACGGTTATTGTCCCGATATATTGTTTATCGTTTTGCGTTTTGCACAGTAGGCCCACCCTGATTATGAAATGTACCCCCCGGTACATGAAGTTATCACGTTTTTGTCAGTGTATTTTTCACGTGGTTGATCCACGTGATTAACCCCCTATTATCTTAAAATAGGTTTGTTTTCGTTATGGACGGAAAAGTAAGAAGTTGTGTATTGATTTTATGAATAGCTTCATTGCGCTTGCTCTCCTGAATACATACAATATCATAAATTCAAAAGTTTGTTTGTGTTTATATGTTCGTTTGATGCGCGGAAACTCCGAAAAGGTTTAACGGATTTTGATGAGACTGCGTAGCTTTATTGTAGTCTGTGACCTAGAATAGCATATATGCTTTTTTATAAAGGTATGTTATACCTTCATAGTGTGAAGTAGCTAGTGAGAGATAAACAATGATTTATTAAAATCTACAGAACAAAATACAATAATTTAAAATACATGTGAAGCAATAAAGCTATTTAAGGACCGTTTGAAACGATCATGTATTTATAATGTATTTATACAATCACTTAAAATACATGTAAACCAATAGAGCTTTTTAAGGACTGCTTTAAACGATCTATAGATAGTTCATACGATCCAGATCACTAACAGAAAGCAGCGTTCCCAAGATACTGGCACCATTGCCACGTTGAATGGCAATGCTAATAAGTTGAACCCACCGCGTTATCAAAATTATTTCACGGCGTCTGGTAGAAACATTGCTAGACCCAAGAGCTGGCGCCTATCTGACTCATCGTATTAGCATTGCCATTCAACGTGGCACTGCCGCCAGTGTCTTGGGAACGCTCCCCGCTGGCAGTGATCTGGATCAGAAGCTAGTAAGATATAATTGACTGGTCTCATAGCTCAGTTAGTAGTAACTCTCCCTTTTGAGCTGTAGGCTGTGAGTTCGGTCCCTGTCCAAGACCATAATTTATGTGAAGATCATAGGTGTTTGTGTGGTGTTACAAAGTATCTCACCATCATCATCATCATAACAGCCTTTATGAAGCCCACTGCTGAACATAGGCCTCCCCAATAGATTTCCAGGAAGAACGATTTTGAGCCCTCTCCATTCACCGACTACCTTCCTACAATTTATCTAATGCTCCCATAATACAAGCTTTACTTAGGTTGTGGCTAGATGATGTTGTGTGAAATGTCAAGTAACGTTTATTTTTTTATTAGGCGAGACGCAGCCGGCTGCTGCGCTCGCCCCATTTGTTTATAAACCTTAATTCACATGTTCACAGTCTACTTTTGTATGGAGAAGTTTACTGAGTTAGGTTCTTTGATATAGACGCAGCCGGCTGCCGCGCTCGCCCCATTTGATTATAAACCTTAATTCACATGTTTACAGTCTACTTTTGTATGGAGAAGTTTACTGAGTTAGGTTCTTTGATATATTATCTACATTCTGAACAAAATATACCTACCTATATATTGCATCATCTGTGTTCGTTCAGTATTTGATTAGCAGTCGCCATAATTACTAATTTTGAAGTGATTTGAACCGATTTTTTTACGCATGTGTTACGTTTAAAATTTAACCAGGACTCGTAACTCTATGTAAGTACCTGCTTAGAAGGTAGATATTCAAATCATATTGGTATGAAATGTTCTCTACATCAGTTATAATAATTATTAATATTATTGTAATAATTTTACATTTGTATTATTTTGATCAGGGTAATTGTTAATAATTATAAGAAATAGAAAGCCTCGCTTAAAGGTTGTGTGACAGCCGACTTTCATACATATAACCTTGGTAGGATAAGTACATTATAGTCTGTTGTCTAAAATAACAAATGTATTTAACAATACAAATATAATACTAGGGTACATCAATTTTGCACAGTAAAGTTGGTCTGGCTTTGTAGAAAACAACTGGGCATTGCAGTGGGGTCTAGAGAAATCCATATTGCGAAGGCGTCGACGCCCACTCGCTTCTAGAACGTTCAATGTTTGTTTGGTTTTATTCTTAGCTCGATCGTTAATTATTTAGTTGATTAGTACGAAAATAAACCAAATCAACGAACTGATTGTATAAATCAATGTTTGTTAAAACACAGAGTCATAGACAATTACTTCGGGTATTTTGCGTACTATTATTTTATGTATACAAAACATAAAATATATTTCAATTTTAGGTACTGTCTATGTTTGTAAAAATAACAGAAAATCAATTCATTATCTATATAATAAAAATCAATTGCATTTCGTTAGTCTGGCTAAAACTCAAGAACGGCTGGTCTGATTTGGCTAATTTTGGTTTTGAATTATTTGTGGAAGTCCAGAGAAGGTTTAAAAGGTGAGTAAATATGAAAAAAATGCTTGCTTTTTTATTTATTGATTCTGAGGCGGTAGGAAGTTTGCCGGATCAGCTAGTTACATATGAAAATTTACTGGGTAGGTAATAGGTAGGTACTGCTGGATGATTCGACTAAGGAAAGAGACCGATCGAGATGAAAATGTTTTTTGTTTAAATTTTGCTCTAAACTGTGATGTGACCACCGAATACGTAGCAATAAGTAATTTCGTGATTTAACAATGGTTTATAGTTGGAAGTGACGATAGCTAAATATGATTTGAAAAACACGGTATGCTCACAGTAAATTCGAGTTACAAAAAAACCCGAGTAAGCTCAATGTTATTTGTTAATGTATAGAGTTTTATTACCTAACTTAAAACAATAATGAATTACATAAACTTGCGCGTAATGGCATAACTGCCACAAAATCATTATACCTCGCTATAAAAGCTTGCCCTTTTTGCCTCTACGAGCTGCGTAGAACTTGTCTACAAATTTCGTAGATGCGCTACGAGAGCGCGTATTGCAACTCTTTTGTTTGTACTATTGAATAATCTAAAGTCCTATAGTACCTAAAGTCTTATAAAGTTACTTTCTGTTCTTTATTGTTTGTTCAACACAAAGCCGTAAACGAAAAAAAACTTCATTTACTCGTTACAAAGCGTATGTTGATGTTGTAGATTACTTATTCCGTCTCGAGTCCAAACAGAAAAGAACATCGCTCGCTCACAACTGTATTCAAAGTACTTCGTCAAGAACTTCTTTACGCGTGAGTGCACTGTAGACAGTGGAATGGAATAGCGACTGACGACTATCATAGGTTTTTTGTATATGAAGCCGTTTATTTTTCTGTCACTGGTTAATTTATTGTATAACGGTTGTGATAATCGGAAAGATAATTAGCATTGTATAAGGCACTAAAGCGAAGGAAGTGAACATTGGTGGGCAATCCCAAATTAAGCATAGCTTGTACTAAAGGGATTAGACGACTGATAGAATACTTATTTTTTTTATTTGAATATATTTAAGTATTCTATCAGTCACTTATGATATAACCTTTAAAATTATTATGGTTTTGAACATAATCATCAATCAAAACGGGATATTTACCATGATAGTTTTTCAATATCGGGATTGTCGGGAAGCAGAAAAACTCGCATGTTATGATAAATATCCCGTTTTGATTGAAAACTGAATTTATGATACTTATAACATCAACACAAAACAAACATCTAGGTATGTACACACATGTGTTTGTCCTGGAAAAAAAAGGGCGAGATGTGTTAAATCTACCTTAAGAAACGCGTGTATTATTTCATCCAATTACATTAATTAAACATTTTATTAATGTTTAATTAATGTAATTGATATTGTGCCGTGTTAATTAAAGTAAATAAATAAAATAAATAAATCGCTTCTACGAGAACACTTTCAGTAAAAGGGCCATATTTTGGGAACAAAGCATACATTTGTTAAAAGCAATAGTCACTAAACCATACATTAGTTCTTGATGTGAGTTTGAATTATTTTGTACTGTAATGCGACCCTAATTGTTTTACAAATTTGTAATTTAATGTATTCTTTATTTACCAGTAAACCGGTACCAGCCTGGTTTATATGTGACAGTGCTCTTTGTTATTCGCATCGGTCTTCCTTACCTACGTGTGTAGAGTTCGTTTGTGCATGCATTTTTCACATGCTGTACCGGTTCCGATATTAATAGGGGCTCGTGTTTGAAATAACAAGTGTTTTCTCCATTCTGATTTGTTCAATACTTGGAGGGTAAGATCGACTTTTGTAAGACATTTTTAAGACTTTTGTGTAACACTTTGTTAGTTTCTGTAAATCCAACCAAATAATGTTTTTTTATATAATTTCAATACCTAACACTTGACGGTTATTTTATATGAATACAATACATCGTGCACTGTTACTCGAACACCGTAGCTCGGCAATTATCAAATGATTCCGATTAACACCTTTTTTCTCAGTAAGATATGGATTTGTATACCCGAATATAATTTTTGACTGGAATATTTTTCTCTGGCGGGGTTTGTAATCGTTAACTACAGGTTTCATGCTACGCAGGTTAGTGTGTGCGAGAAAGTTCTTAGCTATGTTTGGTTGTAATCTATGTAGTCATGTCTTCAGGATCATTAGGGTTTGCCGCCAGAGTTGATAACGAGCTTTAGATTTTGGCATCAGAATTAAGAGAACCGAATGAGGTGGGTGGGCGAATTTCGGACGTATACAGGATAGAATTTGGGATGCGGCAGAAGGGTTAAGCTCACTCTCAGCAATTATCAATCAGTATGTGAATTTAAATAATAATAATCCCTACTAATATTATAAATGCGAAAGTAACTCTGTCTGTCTGTCTCTCTGTCCTGTTTTCACGTCAAAACTGCTGAACCGATTTTGATGAATTTTGGTATAGAGATAGATGAGACCTTGGAGAAGGACATAGTCTACTTTTTTGTAGGTACCACGCGTGCGAAGCCGCGGGCAGCAGCTATTATTAATAATAAAATACTAATAAAAAAATGAGACATTATTGACAGACTCAGTCGGTTGCCATGTCGGAGGTGTGTGCATGAACAACCTATTGATATGCACTCTGAATGCTACTTGCCGTATACGAAAATAAAAAAAAAAGATTCCAACCAATTGAGATCCTTCTTCTTTTTTGAAATCGGGTGAAAATTCTCACATAGGCTTTTTTAAAATATAAAAAATAGGAGTTTATCGTTTTCATTGCGGGTGGGTACCAAGTGTCCCAGTTTTATCCTCCTATTACCATATACGGTAGCCTCCTTATCAAGTTGTCGTAGTTAAATACCGCGGACAATTGGTAACCGACAACCTGCAAGGGGACTTTAGGCGTACTGCACATCCATGTACTCTGCGAGTCTGTGGTTTCAGCATACTCAAACGGCTCATAATGCTCTGCGGGTCCGTTTAAATAACGTTTTTTAGACGCTGTTGCGACTCCTGCACTTAAGTAGCACTTCAGTAGTAGGCATGTTCGCAGATGCGCATATTTGAAGTCATTTGGCGAAAAAAAAACGCCTCACCACTGAGCACAGTGTGCGCGTGCAACAACGGCGTTCTAAAATAAATTTCAAATAATTATGCATGTCCTCTGGTATGGAAGCTCTCCCAAAAATGAAACCTTTTTTTTATTAGAGTACCTAAACAATGAATTTAAGGTTTTTCTTAATGGACTCTTATTTGAATAAATAACTCTTATTTAAATAAATACTTTTATTATTACGACATCGATAAGAAGATTTAGTTGTGCATCTTCTAAAATAGCTCATTGCATATATTTCTGCGTTCTAACGCACTAGATTGCTAAATAAATAGATTAATACAGGCATTTATTAGCAGCTACAAGTATAATCACACAAATACGTAAAAGCAACTAAAGTTAAAGGAATGTATGTTACCAAACGAAGACAATCTATATATTAATACGTGAAGCAAAAACTTTGTACCCCTTTTTACGAAAATTTGCGCGGACGGAGAAGTATGAAATTTCGCACACTTATAGTTTATATAGAAAAGAAGTGCAGAACGCTTGCAGATTTTTTTTAAATTACATATGCATAAAAAGTACATTAATTATTACTTAATTGATTATGGTCGAATTTCGACCAGTGGGCGACCACTAGTATAAATAAATACATAAAACAAAACGTTTAGGTGCCTAATTAATGTTTATTATGTTTAATGTTTGGTATGTTTGTGTTGCAGCCAGACAAAAAGTTCATAGCTCAGCTCATACTTTCGCTCAGAAATAATTGTTTGAACATTGGTTTTCAACACTAGTTCCAATTACAACTGACCGTACAATATAATCCTAATAACAAAGCAATAACTCATTACATCGGAGAGAAAATCCGTACCTCCCACGCCCACTCCAGCCTGACAACGTATCGATCTGCAGCGCTGAAGCTTTGACCTTTGGCCCACACACAAGCACTTGCATTACCTACTTCCATACCTATGAGCTATGTTTAGCAATAACATTTTCAAAAGTCTGCAATAAATTTTAGTGAAAAAGGCATAGCAAGCTTCTGCAATATTTCCAGTAAGAACTTACTCAAGAAATTGAAAGAAAACCTTATTAGTGCAAACTATGTCGTAGCTATACCATGTATTGTGATTTGCAATAGCAATGAAAGAAGAGTGATGGTATGACATGTATGTCAATGATATATGATACAAAATGCAGTGATTAATGACTATTCTTTTATCAAACAGATGATACATCATCGTCGTATGTGTTGTGCAAGCAATTAGATGTTGATCGATTCGTAAATGTATACGCAAGCATAGGCATTCAATCGTCAATGCTTAATTATACTTAAGCGAACAAATTTAGATTGCTTTACGATGTGGTAAATGGGTCTTTTATTCCCAATTTCTCATTCATATTTAAAGACCTAGGCTTAAAACGACCTGAGTACACCGACCTAAGGTGCAATGCTCCAGGCTGAGACGATAGACTTCTTGAAGGTTGAGATATGGAGTAACTTTAGGAGTTCATAAATAAACCGTTTGAGTTCTCACCTGCTCACCGATTAAATGAATTTCTTTTACGTTTGATATCATTGCAATTACCTTCGAGCAATCAGCTTATCCTTAGTAAAAATAACTTTAATAAAAATAAGAATTTGTAAATTCGAAAATCTGTCTGGTTCAAATATGATTTAAGTAATAATTAATCAATCGTGTGTTCTTATTTGAACTTGATAGATGTCTTGAACTTCGGGTCTTTGATTTATATAAACCTAAATAATAAGCGGTTCCTAAAATAGACATCCAATCTCTTTTAACATTTTAGGTTCTCATGTGTGTGACTTCGTCAATATATTGCTTACAAAGTTGCAAACCCCTCGTCTTCCACTCGGTCCTTTTGATGTGTCTGTCAACTGAAGCAGATACAGTCTGACGTCCTTTGACGTTCGTTAAATATTCAAATATTCATGAAGTCTTGAGCTATAAGTTGACAACCATAGGCTAGGAAAATAATGTTTTTTATTGTCGATAAAATGACTGCTGTGCCTTTAGCGAATCGAGTAATTCATTGGACTGAATATTGTGTAATGAGAAACATTCGTATAAAAAAGATGGTCTTGCTTCTGATTTATATGTGTGTAGTGTTCAAAATTATAACAGCATGTAATATTATTAAACTTTTCATTCTATACAAAACGTGTTCCATTTACTTCAGTTGAGCTATCTAAAGATCGTTTTATACGGTCCTTAGATAGATCAACTGTTTCACATGTATTTTATATTATTCTATATTTCTCTGTACATTTCTATAATTATTAAAAGTAAATATTTACTCTATATTTTCCACCAAGTCTGAAAATCATTTCATTTTCAGAAAAACACGAACCTCATTAAAACTTTTTCTGAACACTGAAACACGGGAAAGAACAAGATCTAAAAGCCAGGCTCTTGTTTTAAAAAGACAACAAGATTCAGCGAACTCGCAGAGTGCTCGGGAAAGCCTCCATTCGTTCAAATTAATTTCAAGGAAGTCCCGGGAGACTCGACTGTAAACGACTTCAATGTTCGGCACTATAAACATTCCTCCTTCTACAGTGTGGCAAAACAAAGAGGTACCAAAATAACCAAATGTTTTGTAGCTGAATTTATATATTTTACTAAAAGACCAGAATACTTGCGTGATAAATTCGAATGGCCTAATATTTTTGGGAGTCGTAATGTTAATATTTTCGATCAATTGTGACTTACTCTATATATTTTCCCTTTTATACAATTATCTATTTAATTCAATTGCTACCTTATATTATGCCAGTATAAACTGCTTAGTAGGAAAATCGCTGTACATTAATATCTTATTCTTATATTACCTGTATTTCGTAAAAAAACGAATTATGAAATATATTCTGTATTAGACATTTTTTTTTTCAAGCAGTTACTTTTATACAGGTCATAATGGAGGCATTTGCTTAATAACTCCGCCACCAGATTTTCTATCAGTGGGAAGTTATAGTAGTAGTAGTAGTAAAATTATACACTTCTGGTTCTTATGATCTTTACAATCAAAACACATAGGTTTTAGGCACCTTAAGGGACCTTTAAATTATGCTGTACTTTTATCTACTGTTTCTAAATTCTTTCTACGCAGCTATTCTAAGAGACCGAACAACCGAATTAGTACGTAATTGGCAAAACAAACGTGTTCTAATTAAGGTTCTAAGATAATACAAGTGCCTTTGTACATTTGTTTTGTTTTATAAAGATTTTATTTATTTCACCGCAGTGATTAACTTTGTTTTGAAAACACAGCTATGGTAGAGAGTAGTACTTAAATATAGTACGATTTATTCCTAACCCACTGAGCTAATCTATTGATTGATTTGTTTACACAATAATCCATTAACGGAAACACGGTTATGTATTAGACCATCAAAAGTTATAGGAAAATCAGAGGTTAATTATTAATCGTAAAGAGTTTAAGCTATACTTCTATAATATTGTATTATTTAATTAAAATCAAACCGATTTGCAATACAATTTATTGCAATCTGACCCGAGCACAGACTTAACTATGAGCTGAGCTGGGTGGGATCTTTACACTGCAATCGATCCATCATGCCGCCGTACGACCTGCGTCATACGAAGAGCTTGCTTTACATCGTTGAATTTTCATAGACGAAGAACATTTTCATTTATAGTGTTCCGACCAAGTTACAAAAGAAATTGTAACAAACTAAGGACTCGTATGTACATTGGCGGAAACATGTATTTCTCATGTTCCTTATTCCCAGCGGAAGACTGCGTTGTTCTCCTTCAATTTCATAGCAATATACCGTATTCGAAGAGTACTATTATTTATTCTGCGCCCGTAGGGACCAAGGAATGTCGGCCGGGTATGAATTGTGACATTGCAAAGGCTCAAGAAGGTTGGATGAAGTCATTTATTCAGAAACATGGCTCAATTTATGAATAATTTGAGACCTCGGGTATACAATCCTAGAAAAAAAATTACACTTTAACGAGCGCCTATCGTGTAAAGGTGAATTTAATAATAATTCTTTTCTGGTTAAATTTCTGAGACCAGTCCGCGAACGCGAGCGAGAGCGAGCGGACCGAGGATCAAACTCACCCTGATTAAGATTCTCTAGATGAATCGAAGCAGGTTCGGTTCCTTCTTCGACTTACTAATACGTAAGTAAAACCCATGTTTCTCATTACAATATTCAGCTCCAACTTTTATTCCTTGAAGATTCAAGAATATTAAGCCTAAAGCTAAAGCTATAAAATCTAGGGGTCATCCCTAAAGTTACTCGATCGTCGGCTCATACCAAAGACTAGAATTTCTCGGCCACTAATTCCCACATCTACGCCGTAATATTTCACCGCCTGACCGAACGGCCTTATTACCTGTCACCTAAAATACCTCGGTAAATATAAATAGGTTTTGCGTGATGCGATAGCTTAGTTCCCCTGATGAGATGTCTGATTAAGATTGAGGGGCGGCGTAACCTCATTTCCTTACATCTGAGGCTTTCTGCCATTTTGTTTTTTTGGGGTAAAACTCATTTAGATTTGTTTTCTCGTATGCTTAGTTTGTGTGATGTGATAGACGAAGCTGGTATTAACTACTTTTAATGAGCGGTTTTTAATAAAATGTACAATTGACAATACACATAACTAAGCATAGCATGTATTATGGTGACCAGATCACTGATAGAATACTTATATATTTTTAAATACATACGTACCATACTCTAAAACTCATTACCTTACGTTTGTGAGTTACCGTTTCACGGCTAAACGACTGAACGGATTAAATAGATAGATAGATAGATTTCTTTGATAAACCAGCGTTGTAATACGTACAATCAATGGTACCATTGTACATAATGGTAAATACATAAAACTTTAGGTTAGATACTAGGTACTTAAAACTAAAAGTGCGTGTGTGTTGCAATATCAAAAGGGTCATAGCTCAGCGATAGTATTGCTTAAGAAGCAAACACTGATTTTCAGCTACGAGGCATGCCTTCTAAGTTTTGTTCTTTGAAGAAAAAAACACAACTAGAACCTTATAGTACTTTTAAGTATTCACCACGTAGCTTAATAGACTTCCCCATTCGCTCAAACCAGTTATTATAACATTTATTCCACTCTAAAGTGGGGGTGTTCAAAATGGCTGACTTGAAAGCGTCGACTGCTTCTTCACCGTACTGGAACCTTTAACCACAAAGACTTTTCTTAATATTAGGAAATGTAAAGAAATCGTTAGGGCTTAGGTCAGGACTGTATCGAGGATGGTCAAGAATTTCTACTTTTTCCTGCTTCAAATACTCAATCGTTTGACGAGCTCTGTGTGAGCTTGCGTTGTCGTGGTACAGGATGATGCGTCGCTTTGAGTTAGATTTTCGAAGTTCGGCGATGATTTGTGGTAAACAAACTGTGGTATACCACTCTGTGTTAACCGTTCTACGATCTTCAAGTGCAATAGTCGCAACATGGCTGGTTTTTCCAACGAACGTGGCCACCATGTTCTTTGAAGTGCTTCGAGAACGAACAACTTTAGTCGGCTTTGGCTCGTCTTGAAAGACCCAGATTGTAGATTGTTATTTGGTATCAGGATCGTAGGCATAGATCCAATATTCGTCACCACTGATGATGTCGTAGACGTGATTTGACTCTCCTCGGTTGAACCTTTGCAGAGTTTTCTTACACCATCTGACGCGGGCCGCCTTGTGATCGTCGGAAAGCAGATGCGGTATCCAACGGCAAACTAGCTTTCTTACACCAAGCGCTTCATGCAAGATCTTCTGTATGGTTGTCCCTGAGATGCCTAATAGAGCCTCTATCTCTCGATACGTCACATGACGATCTTCGAGAATTAGTTGTCTCACAGCAATGATGTTATCTTCAGTGAAGGCGGATTTTGGGCGTCCTTCGCGAGATTTGTCACTAACACTAGTCGACTGTCCGCAGACATGGGGCTTCATCGCTGAACACAGATGTTAGCTCTTCAAAACACTGAAGCCGTGTCAGGCCTCTTCTAAAGTTGTAGAAAATTATTGCACGAACATTTTCCTTAGAAAGATTAATTTTCGTACGTTATCTGACAGATTCCAATCGACGCAGTGACTAAACAATAGCATTAATCCTAATACTTTCAACTGTTTTGAGATTCAAAATTTAAACACATTCGAATATAGAACAATTCCAAATTCAAAATTGCCGGAAAATATGGAAACAACAGAACTTAAAAGGCATGCCTAGTATTACCCTCGAGATGACGAGCCGAAAACGAGCGCAATACAACATTCAGTGTACCTACTGTTCGAATGTGTATGAGAGAAAAGAGGCGTGTGAAGGCATGAAAAGTGTGTGTGTGTGTATGTATGTATATGAGTGGGAGAATGAATTTGTATTCGTGTCGTGTAGTGTGATATCTTCTGATAGCAGCAGTCTCTTAACAAAAAAACAAAAAAGCCCACGTGCATGTGGAAGTTAAGGGCGAGTGTGTTAAGTAATGTGTAAGTTGTGCAATAGAACTTAGACGGCAGATTACCTGTAGTCGGCGAACGAAGTGTTTTGGAATGCCTTGAGTTTGATTTTCTAGAAGATACGTTTTGAATTAAATTGGGTGGGGGGATATTATTCCAACACTTCGTCGCCAAATATCGGAAACTACCCTTAAATGCCGCTGTTTTATGACTGTTAAAATTAAATTTAGAAAGGAGATAAATTGTATCTCGGGACTTCATATGTACCTATGTATTATTTTGTGTTATTTACTTAGCTGTATTTTAATTTTGTAATATTTTTTGTATTATTTTTGTTTTTCTTTTCTTTTCAATCTTTTTTACTACTCATTATGGTAATCAGACGATTAATTTATATTATCAGTTTTGTATAATCGTAAAAGAGATCTCCACGATACAGGCGTGCCTAGTGTGGAGATCAGTAGATATACATTTAACTGTATAAACATAGCCCCTGTGTATAACACTTGAAAAATTCTATTCTTTTATGCTTATTTAGTTATAGTCTGTTTTGTGTTGATACAGAAATACATATTTTTTTCATTTTATTTTCATGTATTATTTAGCTCGTATGTAATTCTATTTAATTTTAGATTTTTTTATGAAGGTACTGCGAAGCCGCAGACAGTAGCTAGTTATGAATAATGGAATAAAAGTTTACACTAAAAGCCAACCCAAAGTTAGTCATGTAGGTCATAAATACCCTATATTATTAACTAATTGAAATTCCATTTAAATTTCTACCAAACTAATCTGAAATACATTGAACTTTGTCACAATCTGTGACATGGCGAACAAACTTGACCGATTTTGAGCTTTTGTAGCCGTAAGTGCGTATGGGCCCAACGAGCCAGAATAAGTGCCTGGAGGGTGCGACCCTGAAACTATGTCTATGTGACGCAAACGTCAAACCACTCTCATTGCTACAAATTAGAAGGTAGGGAGGGTACCCAACTCAATATTATTAGCTTCTCTTCAACTCATATAAAATGTATATGGCTCATTTTTTTATAGTGATCAAATAGAAATAAATTACTGACACAATAAACTTAAATTGGGCACATCATTTTCTAGATAAAACAGAAAATTATTATTATATTATTATAATTATTATACGGCCTTACTTAGAAACGTCTCTCAACTTGAGCACTGCATAACACTACTGAAGATTCGCCCTGTCACGTTTTGGCACTTCTTCTTTCTTTTCTTAACAATGGCACCTGTCTTAGTCGATCGTCATTTATCTATTCTAAACGTCATCGCGGAATGGTCGTCTAGATTTCTTGGGATTCCTCGTCGTTTAAATCAAATTGCACCATAATACACTTACGAAATACACTCGTATAATTCAATTGTACATACTTGTCCTATGGAGTCATAATTTATTCATTAAAATTCCGCTAAGATTACTGAAAAACATGCAATAACACGAGAAATAATAATTAATTTAGAAGTTCTATGTTACTTCATTAAATGATGAAGAATAATTTTTTTTTGTCACCATCTTACAAAAAGAGATGGCGCTATTATACTGTCTATAATAGCGCTATTTTTATTGAACTTTTGACAGAAGTTGACATACGTTTATGAGTATTCAGATACGTTTATGGGATAGTATTCAGAATATTCTAGAATACCTCTGCAAAATGTTTAGAATTGATCTATCCAAATTATCCAATGCAATTGCAATAAATTATGAAAAGACTATATTAATTTCTCTTAAGATATAGTAAACACGGGGAAAAAACGACGTTTTCTAAAAATGTTATCTTGCTAGATCGATTTATCGCCCCCGAGACAAATTTCATGAAAGTTGTTTGAGCCGTTTCCGAGATTCAGATTATATATACCTATACAAGAATTGCTCGTTTAAAGGTAAAGCGAGATATATACTAAACACCTTATGAATTAAATTTTATGACTGTTCTACTTATTTACAGAAATAATTACAGAAACGTACAGAATAATATACAATAATATAAAATACACGTGAAACAGTTGAGCTATCTAAAGACCGTTTAAAACGATCTATAGATAGCTCAACTGATCCAGATCACTGCCAGAGCGGCAGCGTTCCCAAGATACTGGCGGCATTGCCACGTTGAATGGCAATGCTTAGCCAGATAGGAGCCAGCTCTTGGGTCACGCAATGTATCTACCAGACGCCCTGAAATAATTTTGAAAACGCGGTGGGCTCCTGTTCCCCACGGGCCCAGAGTCTCGACTCTAAAATCTTGATCTATTTGCGCTTTTTGAGGTCCTCGGCACATTCAGCCGCCGCACTAGCTCTAACGGAAGTCTCCGAAAGATGGGATGCGGCCAGGGCGTCGAAGCAAGTAGCATCCCACACCAATGGTCTACCCATCTCCCAAGGGAATTATGAATTTGTAATTTCACTTTTCATATAAAAAAATTCACTGCATAATCAATAAGGGTCACTCAATAACTACTATTAAATATAATGGACCTTTGGGGAGTCGCTGGCCCGATAACCGCCCATCGGGGTATTTTATTGCCACGGTATGCTGTAATGACATTTGAATAAAACCGCAGGGTTCAGAATAAATTATGACTGGTAAGTACCGTAGAGAAATCGATGATTCGTTTTAAATATGGGAGTTTATACATTGCAAGAATGTATAAATTTCAGTTTGATGATTTTGGCGAAAACGACGATCATTGTTTAATTCTTTAAGAGTCTTCTCAGCTACTGGTTCTTCTCTTCCTACAATATGGCATCTATCTTGAAGACAATGCTGCCAATGTTATGTGATTGTATTGTTCCCAAAGTCGCAGTCGATCGTCATTTGTCTATTCTAAACATTATCGCGGAATTACCGTCTAGAATTTACTTGGATTCCTCGTCGTAATAATTAAAATGTAACATTTTTTTTAATATTTAGTGAAATTGTAGCTCTTTAGATTGTAAATTGTAGTTACTGTAGTCATTTATGAGAGCTTCATAAAATGTTTAACGACAAATCTCAGTTATTTTGGGTAAAATAAAATATGTAAATTATATATTTTATCACTATCACTATATAGTATAAAACAAAGTCGCCTCCCGCTGTCTGTCTGTCCCTATGTATGCTTAGATCTTTAAAAGTACGCAACGGATTTTGATGCGGTTTTTTTAATAGATAGAGTAATTCAAGAGGAAGGTTTATATGTATAATACATGCATAATATAGTAGAGAAACACTTACAATTTTAGAGGTTTCTAATGTGACGTCTTAAATAAACAAATGTTTTTGCCCTTACATTGTAAACGCTGGCTGAACCCTACGAGATAGATCAAAATAATGTACTACGGTATGATACAATTTAAAAAGGTCTACACAAATATGTATATATTTATCTATTAGGCTATGTTATTCTCTTAGATAACGTTGTATTATAAAGAAATTCTGTAGTAAATTTAGTATCAGCATTGCACCCGTGCGAAGCCGGGGCGGGTCGCTAGTTTGAATTATAATCTGTAGATAGATAGATAGATAGATAAAACATTTATTTGGTACTACATACACACATACAATTTACATAGATATACCGTTTTAAACATAAATAGGTACAATAGGTTTAATTAATGAAACAAACATTTTCAAAAAGTAAGTGGGTAAGTAATTAGAAATAACTTAGTGTAGGTAAGTTTGTGTGTTTTTTTTGTAAGTTTGTGCACGACAAATAGGCCATGGCTCAGTGATTTTTTTGCTTAAAAGCAAAAACACTGATTTCATCTGTCAGTCTGGGTTGATCATAAGCAACATCCTTTTGCATATTTCATATGTTTCTTCATTAAGATAATCAATTATGTGCGGTACTTTTAACGAAATACATTTTAAGTTAATTATTACAATTGAATAATATCAATACACATATAAACTAAATAGGTATTATAAGGTTGGGGAAAAAGTCTTTTCGCATTATAGTATGTATGAACTTGTAATAAAATCTCTTTGGCTATACTATTTGTCTCTGGCTGGTTTTGGTATCATTAAAAGTTTAAATTTTAAAGAACATAATTCCAAATTCAAATTAGGAAAATGTGTGATTTTTATTTGTTTTCGTACTGTCAAGATGAGTGAATCTAATGAAGAAATTCGATACATTTTAAAATTTGACTACAAAAAAGGTAAAAATGCAACGCAAGTCTCGAAAAAAATTCGTTGTTGCGATGTTTATGGACCTAGTGCAGTGTCTGTGAAAGTAGCACAAATTTGGTTTAAGCGTTTTCAATCCGGAAATTTTGATGTCAAAGATGCACGTCGCTCTGGTCGCCCTATTACGGATAAAATGGATGCCATTTTTGAAAAAGTGGAGCAAGATCGGCATATCAGTAGTTACGACGTAGCTGAAGAACTGGGAATTGACCACAAAACAGTTTTGGCGCATTTGAAAAAACTGGGTACACAAAAAAGTTCGATATTTGGGTACCTCACGAGCTCACTGAAAGAAACCTAATGAACCGTGTACTCATTTGTGATTCTTTATTACGACGTAATGAAACCGAACCATTTTTGAAGAAGCTGATAACTGGTGATGAAAAGTGGATCACGTACGACAAGAACGTGCGAAAAAGGTCGTGGTCAAAGGCCGGTCAGGCTTCACAGACTGTGGCGAAACCCGGGTTAACTCGTAACAAGGTGATGCTGTGTGTGTGGTGGGATTGGAAGGGCATTAATAATTATGAGCTGTTACCACCAGGCAGGACCATCGATTCTGAACTCTACTGCGAACAACTGATGAGATTAAAGCAAGAAGTTGAGAGAAAGCGGCCGGAATTAATCAACAGAAGGGGTGAGGTTTTTCATCATGATAACGCTAGACCTCACACATCTTTAGCCACTCAGCAAAAATTAAGAGTTTGGCTGGGAGGAGTTAATGCATCCGCCGTATAGTCCTGACCTTGCACCTTCAGATTTCCACCTGTTTCGGTCTCTTCAGAATTCTTTAGGAAGTGTCAGGTTAACATCACGAGAGGACTGCCAAAACCACTTGTCGCGGTATTTTGACCAGTATGGCGATTATGGAACTTTTGACAGAATCAATGTCTATTAGTTTTGATTAGCAATCGACATAATTTCAATCATAAGTTTGATTGTAATTGGAACCAGTTTTGACAGGATTACTATTACGTACGTTCTATATCTATCTCAGACCAAGTAAATATATAGACGGAGACTGCCATGAATAACTAAAGTGAAGTCTCAAAACCATGCTCCTCTGTGTAAATACACGCACCCACGCACACACATCTACCCCAACCGTACTCATTGCTCTTAGTATATGCATACATACTTATACTATTAAGTATTATGTCATGTCGTGGTCAATAAAACAATAACAAAAAATAACATAATTTATTTAATATATATATATAAAAGCAAGAAGCACGATTTCGGTGTATGTGTGTGCGTAGGTGTGGGTATCTACTTACAGGAGCATTGTTTTGAGACCTTTTATTGGTTGATTGCGGCGCTCCGTCTTCTTATTTATTTGATCTGAGGATTTATTCATATGCCAGCATGTATGACAATCAACATCAACCAACCTTCCGTAATACCAATTCATCAATCGTAACTGAATGTGATTAGTAACAAAGTTTTGATAGTATCAGAAGTTCCAAAATTTCTATAGCAATAGGATCATGTCCCTACCTACAAGATGGCAAAAAGTTATCGAACAAAATGGTACCTACATACTTTAGTTAAATATAAACAAACTATATAAAAAAATGCGAAGAAACTTTTTCCCCAACCTATTTATAACGTTTCTTAAAATAGTTGACCAAAAGAGCTCCAACCGCAACATAGCTATCATTATACCTAATGACCAATGACGTAAATTGGGATTAGCAAAATACCTTGTATTGTTTGTACCAATGTTTTGAAACGGAGATAGTTCAATACGTTCTCCTCATACATAAGTGGCGTTTCGTTTGGGTTGGTACTTCAGCAAACTGATATGGTTATTGCCCAAAGGATTTTATTATGGTATTGGTATAACATTACTTTTATGTATTTTTGTGCTGTTCGGGAATTGCATACGGACAGTTTGAATTTTAAAACTGAAAATATAATATATGCGTTTTTCTATAATAATAACAAAAATATATTAGAGCGACAAACATAAGTACGACTCCGATGTATCCATCTTCTTTCACACGACTACAGAAATAGTAGATTCTTCATCTGTTCTCAAGTACCTTTTAATCGATATACTAAAATCGATATGACACTGCGTCGTAACATTACTTAAAGCATGGGGCTTTTGCTGCCCAGTTTGACGGAATAAGTGCGTAACTTATCTTATCCTTTGTATTTGGAATTGGTGGAATAGTGAACTGGTATTAGTGATAGAAAGATTGCTAGCGTCTGTGGGACCTAAACAAACAAGGGAGCTGTCATAGGGAACCAACAAATTGGATTAAGTGCTTAATTTTTATCTACAGAGAATAAGCTTGCGTAATGTCTACACGCGTTATAAGCCTAGTTGTTTTGATGCTGTTGGGGACTTGGAAGTTATTTTTTAATTTCGTCACTGAAATTCAGAGAAGGCTGCCGATTGAGTTGATCGAGAGAGCTGAAATCAAAGTGCACGTGCCTGGCATCCAAATAGAAGGTTTCATTTCCAATCCGCTCGCCCCTTTCGCTTCGTTTGCATTTCCAATTAAGTAAGCGTTATTGCCACTCTAATGTAAGCCTTTATATTTTATGAGGAATCTATACTTGGATGTTTATGGCAGAGGCAGACACAGCGATTCCCATAACTTATCAGGACATAAAGTACTAAAGCGGTTAAAAGCTTTTGAGTGTGGCTGTAAGCTGGTAAACGGCAGTTCAGTTTCCACCACCCTTTTCAAAGCATCGTTCATAAAAGAATATATAATTTGAACCTGGGAGTGCAAATAAAGGATTGATTCAAAAGCCCTCTCGACTGTGAATTATTGGACAGTTGAAACGGTCAGGTTTGTGGATTGTGTTATTTGCGGTGTAGGGATGCGCGTAGGAATTGTGCGCAGCAAGGAGTTAGATCGAAGGCTCGGGGCCGCCATGTGCGCATGTCTGGCGCCGCCGCCCCTCCGACGCCGCTGCCGGCCCGCAGTCGCATCGCGCACCCGGCCCGACGCGCCATGTCGGCCGCCGCTGCAACCTGACCGAGAGCACCCAGCTCCAACTACAAACAAACCCGCTAGAGTATAGCTAGCCCGATCGACAACGGAGATCTGGGTAAGTCCTCAGCGGTTATCGAGCTCTAACAGTGCAGTGTCCAAGGTTAAAAGGCTTTCGTGTTTCTCCCGGATCCTTTGAAGAATGTTGTAGGTGGCGCTAGTGAGACCGGTGAGTCATCTCTGCGACACGTTTTTTCATGGCCGCCCCTTCGATCTCGCATCGTAGCCTCGTAGGTACTGAAAGGTTTTGGAAGATCGGCTGCAGTGGATATTACGTAAGTGCGTTGGGAGTGCAGCGGCATGGCATTGGGGCCGACACTTTCAATATGCGGAGTGCGCACTCGGCTGTGGCCAATTACAGCACGCGAGCAGCGTTTTCAGGAAAACATTCACCATTTTGTACGTGGCCCGCGAGTCAGCAACTGTGTTTTGTGCTTTTAATGTTGTAAATATGAGCCCGTTCGTTTGTGTGCGTCTTGTAAAAAAAACACGTTCTCGTTGATGATTTTGTCAACATTTTGCCGTGATAGTGTTAGAAAAAAAATAGTTATTGTTTTTTACAGTGCAGTTTTAACAAGTTACATAACCATACGAGTATAAATACTCGTTTTTAAAGGTATTGATGATTTTTATACACAAAGATTTAATGTTTCTTGCTGTCTTTGTATATTTTGGGACATTTATACTTTATATTAATTGGAGTCGTTATATTAATTCATACTATTACAAGACCTTCAAATGTTCGTTATTTTAGATAAGTTATCCAAATCATTAGTGAGCAATAGAAAGTAAGTAAGTAAAATAGAATTAAGTATCTAACCAAATTTTTTAACAATTTTAAACAAAAGTTTTAAAAAAATCTGTGAACAATAAAGGCAAGGTGATGATGCAGTATATAATTATTGTGACTGATTTAATTTTATGATATACGATGAAGTAAGCCCTGCTTTCAGAGACAACTTTTTCTGAAATTTGGCCCGACAATCAACTACTATACTTCGTATTATACGAATCTTCTATAATTTGTTGGTTGTTCCTAATTTCTAATTCTAGGTTTGTAAAATCGGTGATTATTGATTATTAGTTCTAGGTGATATTTATGTTACCTTTGTTGCGCACACTCAGCTTCCAGTTCGGCCATGCGCACTACCGTGACGGCAATCGAACGGTCTCTTGACCTGCTAGCAAAAAAATACACCGTAACAATTGCTAGCAATGTTCTAAATTTAGAAGTACAACTTTAGTTTGATGACGATAAGGTTTAGAATGGAATATAATACAGGTTTGAACAATGGCAGTTAAAGTTGAAAGTAAATTGGGTGTCATGGTTTCTTTTTACATGATTTACTTTAAGTAGTGCAATCATTAGCCACAACAGTGTCTACTTATATTAGCAACTCTCGCTTTGTATCCATTTACAAGCTAAGTTATTTGTTTGAATGAACTATGCTGGAAATTGCGAAACTGAAAACTATTTTATCAACTTGAATACGACAGTGAGAGTTTTTTTACTGCAACGAAAGAGGTCTAACGTTGGACTACATTCATCCTACTAATATAATAAACGCGAAAGTTTGTAAGTATGGATGGATGGATGTTTGTTACTCTTTCACGTAGAAACTGCTGAATGGATTTTAATGAAACTTTACAATAATATAGCTTAAAAATCAGAATAACACATAGGCTATAATTTAGTTTTTTAAACTTACGCGATCAGAACACATTATTATAAATACTTACGGGTATTTATCGCGTTTATTTACCTATTTTTCCCGACGTTTCGACAGGTTTACACTCTGTCGTGGTCACGGGATGACTGGAGTACTTGAGCTACCGCCTCTGCGAAGCGGGGGCAGCATTTTTTGCAACTTCCTTCACTTGTTTTTCCGAAATAGAAATGTCCATCTGCACACTCGGACGACACACAACACTAACCGTGTCCATTACGCATTGAGAAACCGGTCTACGTTGAGTACACTTAGCTATAACGCATGAGGCTGAGGCAGAGAGTCTGAAACCGTCTTCACGATTGAAATTAGGATATTTCTTAATTTCAATCGCTTCCCGAACCATTCTCTTGTAGTAATGCCTTTCATTACATATAACTTGAGGTTTATGTAATTCAATCCAGTGATTGGGTCCTGAGTCCACTATGTGCTCTGCTATTGCAGACTTGTTTACTTGTCGATTTTTGACCGCCGCTATGTGTTCTTTAACACGTTCCGCGACCGTGCGTTTAGTCTGGCCTATGTAGGAACGCCCGCAGCTGCAATCTATTTTGTAAACCCCAGGAACTTGCAGAGGTACGACGTCTTTTGGTGTTCGTAGATACTTCGTCATCTTGGTGAGTGGAGTGTAGATGGATCTCGTCTCTGAATTGCGCTCTTTCTTTTTGCTTTTTCACAAACTCCTTCCTAATGGAAGGAGTTTGTGATTAAAAGAAAAGGCGCAATTAATTACTACAATGAATGAACTGGTTACTGGTTTACTATTGAATCATGCAATGGGTATGCGTATTTGTAACTGTGTTACATTACATTGCACAATCGCAGTTAGCAATACTGTATTTCGATTGATACAGTTGAAATACAATATAAATATGTAAATGGCAAAAATGGCGAAAAAAAAAGAATCATAGGTACATATACCTACGGCTACGGGCGAATAATAAATAGTAAACTTGAAAAGCGGATACCATTTTATATTTGACAGGTAAATGTTAAGACTGGTAAAACGGAAACCTTCTTTAGAACGCTTTCACAAATTACTTCCGAAAATGTTTCGTACCGACGACAGCGCAAGGAAACATTCAAGGGCCATTGAGGGCCTTAGCATAATTGTCATTGCGTTTAACACCCCCATTAAAGGCGACGAGACTTACAAAGTTTCGGCTATAAGCCGCTTTGATAAAATCAGTTTTACCATCTTGTTATGAAGAGACACGTAACATAAATACAGCTTGATAACATCATAGCTTGGCCAGCGTTTTATTTACGTCTACTATGTATTCTAATGACTAAAATAATTAATTTGGAAAGCGTAGTAAAACTAATCTCTTGACGTCACGTCTTGGTGCGTGACTTCAGAGAATTCATAGAACATTGCTGTTGTTTAATTTTTGAGAGATGTCTGTTAATTGATAGTTAAAAATATGTATATTAGTAATCTGTCAGTCATCTTGTCACCATAATACTAGTTATGCTTAGTTTGGGGCTAGATTGAGTGGTGTGCATTCCCCACCAATATTAATAATAATAATAATAATAATAATATAATAGTAATAATAATAATGCCGGACATTTCACACAACATCATCTGGCCCCAAAGTAAGCAGAGCTTGTGTTATGGGTACCACATGATTGATATACTACTTATATAGGTACTTTTTTTTTAAATATATACATATTATACATAGGAAGTACCCAGCCCCGAGACAAATACTTACAGATCATACAAACATTTGTCCCGCGGCAGGAATCGAACCCGCAACCTTCTGCGTCTCAGTCGGACCTAAGCCCATTGCGCCACAGAGGTTGTCAAATATTTATTACCAATATTTATTTATTTATTTATTTAGTCATGAAAGCCTAGCTGTTATTATTTCTGCAAGTCACAGCGTATATAATATCACAGCTATTAGTGATTCGTTTCCCTGGCACAGATTTCACCCTCTCACAAAGTTTCACTGCAAATTACCTTTAAAAGCTTTCTTCTAGAGCCACATTTCTGTCTTGATGACGTCTCGGAACCATTCTACCTATTCCCAGGCCATTCAAAGCCAACATAATTGTTATAGCCTGTAGCGCCGTCGAGGCGGTTTTGCGTGGGCTTGAATTTTATTCTACGACTTACAAAGTCGAGAAACCTTTGTTTAAATAACAAGCCACCCACGCTTCTCTTCGAGTATCTACCTATTAAAATAGGCGTAACTACTTTTATTGCCTAGATCTTCCAAATAATAACATATCTCTTTTTTAGGTTTCAATACGGGTTGATTGTCAAAATAATTGATTGCTGCGAATTATCCAACCTGTTTAAATAAAAAAAAAAATGAAAAAAATGTTTTTTTTTATTAACCCTAAAAACCACTACATACACATTTACAACTACGTATCTACCTAACTGTAACACTAAATTAATTCTACACAACACTTGTACCTACATAGGTATAAGTATGATTATTTCGCATTCTAGGCAAACTTTTCGGCGTTTAACATCATTTTATAATCTTATTACTGGCATAAAGAGAGCTGACGTCAAAGTAATATTCGTAGCAATAACTTTAGCATAATTTGTTATTGCTTGAAACACAGGAATATAGGTAGTCAGACGCCTACGCTTCACTCATTACGTGCCGGTTTTCATTTTCCTTAGCTTATGAGAAAAGAAACATTTATATATTAGATGGAAAATAATTCTTGTGGGCTTTGTTTATATTTAACAATTTGAAGCTTTTTAACAATTAATAAGCTCATTCCATAATAGTAATTTGATACTGAATCTAATTAATATGTGTACTATGGTTATTAGTGTTCAAGGTCGAGTGATTCAGATCACATGATTAAAATACACATTGATATAAATCAAAGTAGAAATAATCTATAAAAGTATTATAAAAATTAACATGAATGAAATGTTAGATCTTAATTAAATTTCTCGATGGTAAAATTTTACACTGTATTTTTTTGGCACTCATTTTTTTCAATTTATACTACCTATTTGGCTGAGATGCAAGAAGGTTGCGCGTTCGATTCCTGCCGCGGGACAAATGTTTGTATGAGCTGCAAGTATTGGTCTTAGGTCTGGTCATGCTTCAATGTTTAGTAAATATGTTTACATAAAAAAAATATAAGTATATCAGTTATGTAGTACCTATAACACAAGCTCCGAAGCCAGATGATATCGTGTGAAATGTCCGAGACATTATTTATTTCTTTGTTGACTTTTTACAAAAACGTGACAATTGTCATAATATAAATTATTGATGTTGCCACTCATTTGTTGTAGCAGTTTAACGTTACCACTATCATAATTTTTGACATGTTATGCATTATAAAGTTGTCAACTTGAAAATTTTCAAGGAATTTTATGAAAGTAATAAAAATAAAAATACGCGTGTTTTTTTAAATCACTTTGATATAATTAAAAAAAAATATTTTGAACCACCATGTCGGTATTATGATTTTCAACCGTTACTATATATGTATAATAATCCAAATAAAGTTTCGAGAAACTAAATGTTTTGTCTTGTTCCAGGCGTAACTAGCCCGCACCCATGCAGTAGCGTGTCCAAGTCCAACTAGCAGCCGTCATGTCGTCGGTGAAGGTGGCGGTGAGGGTCCGCCCCTTCAACTCGCGGGAGATCGCCAGGGAGTCCAAATGCATCATCGAAATGCATGGCAATACTACAGGTATGTGCTGCTGATTTTATTACCTCTATAGGCAGATCAACACCTGGCATAGACTCTGAAAACCCTGCTCTCGTCCATTAAGGTAGAAGCTCCGATGATTAATCATCCGTTGAACGCACAGAATCTCAAGCGACCGTGATGGATTTACTTCAACTGACGCTGAAGTTTTCTATTATTCATTGTTAAATCCATTATTTTTTAAGATTTCGTTTAGAGATAAATTTAGTTCTTCTATCTGAATATGGCCTTAATTAGTAATTTCATAAGCTTTGTGCCACATAAAGTATCGTTTTACCTACATAATAAGAGTAAATGTGTTTGCGTGTGTTTAGCAGAAGTTATATCTATGTTATAATTTTTATAATATTTAATATATTTGTATTAAAATTCATGCATATCGCCCGAAATACCGTCGAATAATGTTTAAAGAAAATGCTTCTATGGGAAAAATATGTGCGATAGACCTTCAAAATATGGTAGAAAAGTTTCAAATAAACATGAATGTTTACAAAATACCTCGTCAAAGGCTGATTGGAAGCCGTATTTTAAAGCCTTGTCGCAAGACTTATTTTAAACAGTGTAATGTGACAAAATATTGCAACAATATTACCATTTTTTTAAATGTATTTAACACTTTAAAACTGTACAATGACTTTGGTAGGTATTGTTCCGTAAAACGTGAGAAGGTTTCACTTGAATTAGTGCTGTATTCAGAATTTTAATATACCTAACTGTTTAATAATGCATTTAGATTACTTTTGAACCACCTGGCCCCGAGAAAATAGCATCCCCTGCACAAGCAAAGAATTATAAGTAGATCAGCACAGCAAGTACAACAATATATCTACATTATTCATCAAATATTTCATGAAGCAGTTTATTAATCAACACGCTATATGTGTAACAACCTCATTTGCAAATAATCAGACAAAAGAGGACATGATGCGTCAGAAAACTCTTACTTTTTAACAAACTAAAATAAATGGTGCGCCATTCCTATCAAAGATGAAGCCTTTTTTTTTGTAATGATCGGCTTACATTGATGAAATTATTCGTAAAGCTCGTGTTTGTATACACATCCGACCAGGATACCTATACAAAAATCAAACAGATCAGTTTACTGGGCTCTACTTTTATTAGCGGCGCATCGTATCATCTTTTCTTTGTTAGTGTACATTTTCCTGACTACGGCGAGTCAGGTTTCAATTCAATGTGCCCAGGCCCACCCACATTGAATTGAAACCTGACTTCGTACCTCGAGCGAGTCTGAGCCTAATTAAGATGTATTCAATTCTGTGGTGACAGTAATGGGCATTTTATTTATTTTTCTACTCGGCAAACACCTTGAAGACCTTTTAAGTAAGATATACCACCTCTTTACGGCCTGACCCTCAGTAATGAAGATTGACTTTACATCGCAGTAAATGCCCTCACCCTTTCTACTTAAGTACTGATAAAAGCTGTTGGTCCATGGAACCATCATGGTAAGAATGACTTTTCGGAATTTCTTAAATGACTAACAACTATGTAGATGGGTTTGTTGATGGTGAATGTATTTCAGTTAAATTGTAAGTATTTTATATTCAATTCATTACAATCACAAGGACCTTTTTGAACCGTATTACAATTAGGTATATTCCTCCCTAAGCCAAGTCCGCGTAGAATCAGGCAAAAATTTCGTCTTGGTCCTATCATCAAAATCCTATCATTGGTCCTATGATCAAAATCACAAAAAAAAAAAAAAAAATAATCTCGGACATTTCACACATCATCATATGGCCCCAATGTAAGCAGAGCTTGTTATGGGTATCACATGACTGATATACTACTTATATACTTTTTTGTTGTAAATACATACATATTATACATAGAAACATCCAGACGCGAGACAAATATTTGCAGACCATACAAACAGTTGTCCCCCGGCGGGAATCGAACCCGCAACCTTCTTCATCTCAACCTGACCTTAACCCATTGCGCCACAGAGGTTGTCAAAGAGAGAAAGATATACATCTTATAATTAATTCATACATGGGCTTTAATTCATAAAGTGTTGTTGGCTTTGCCGTTAAGTAAAACTGTTAGGTACCTAAAAAAGGCGCTAAGGTTTAATTTCCTTTGAAAAATAAATTCGTTTCGTTAAGTAGTTTTATAATATTTCGCAATAAGGTATTATGACAAAAACAATGTTATTCTTATTGCATGTATGGTTTTTTGGCGTCTTAACCGCGCATTGGTAGGTGTGCGTGTTGCGAAGTAGTCTAGTGGAAGGTCGCGAATGAAACCTTACAAGTAAACAATGTCAGGAGAAATCAATTGCTTTGTTTGTTTACTTAATGCTGCTAGTCGTTTGCTAATCCGAATAATTATAATGAATTAGATTTAGCTATTTCGTGTATGTTTCGTTAGATTTCGCTTGTTGCAATGGAAATTGAAAAAGAAAATGTTTTTTGCGTAAAAATGTTGGCTTAATCAAATTCAGAAAGTTCACTAAAGTTCAAAACACTGGCCCTTACCCTTGTCAAATGTTATTACTTAGTACTTACCAAGTCCCAAAGGCATTTACTCGATTTATATTGATTTCATGCACATTCCTTTTACGACCGCTTTGGGTAAGTTTGACCATAGTTGAAATTTGTGTTCATATTTAATGAAACCTCACGTATTAGGTACTATTTTGTAAGTTTTGAATGGAATTGAAACAATTCAATCGAGATTGTTCGTCTAAAACAGCTTGTATTGTTTTTCATTGACTGAGGTGAATTCTGAATTTAATTGTAAAGGAAATCTAAGCTGGCAAATCTGACTGAAAGAGAAAAAGCACAGATATAAAGATATATCTACTTATTTAAAACGAGCACTCTTTGTCCGAATGTTCACCAGTGTAATTGTTCCTCCATTTTTCACTAAAAGTTACCTATTTTAAATAAAAGAGACAAAAGTGAATATGGCTGTCGCTGTGTACCAATTAAAATCATTAACAGTTCAACAGTTCGGTTTCAGTCACAGTCGACGGCACAGCACCGCTGCACTAGACAGCTAGACGTTTAATAAGGAGCGAAAACTAATAGCCTACCAGCAAACGTATGATAATTACGTTTAAAAACTGACTACATTGTATATAAAAAATATAACCAAATTGAGAACCTACTCCTTTTTTGAAGTCGATTAAAAAAGTTGTTATTTTTCGCTTCTTAGTACTTTATCATTTTTCGAAATTGGTAACACCACTCGGGTAACACCACTAGAAAGTGACAGGAAAGCAAAATAAGAAATTCAAACTTCAAGTAAACGATTACTTGGATGTCATATTTTTGCCAGCTATTTTAATTCAAAACCAAAGTACAGAACCGATTTTGATGAAATTTCTAGCGGAAAGTATATCCTTTCACATAAACAATACAAATCGGGTTATAAATAACGGAGTTTGAGGTAACAAACATAAACAAAAAATAAAAAGAATTACAAATGGATTGAGATTCTCTTTTTTTAAGTCGGTTAAAATAACAAAGAAACAGCGGTCGTCGACAACGTTGGGAAACTAGCACGAACAAAAAGATCAGCTTATGCTTTCATATTAGACTTTATAAAGTCTATTAAG
Source organism: Lampropteryx suffumata (assembly GCA_948098915.1). NCBI lineage: Eukaryota > Metazoa > Arthropoda > Insecta > Lepidoptera > Geometridae > Lampropteryx > Lampropteryx suffumata. Next base: position 5,499,397 of record OX402564.1, on the reverse strand, counting down.
TTTGGTTATTCCAGTAGCAATATTTTACAGTAAATTACAGCAGCGTTTCGTTGACGCTGTTTGAACACCACACGTCTAGGAGTGCCTGTATTCGCCTAACGAGCTACCAACCTCGTTAGTGCCGGCACCTGATGCGTACATATTTTATGATTTTTCTTCTATATCTGTGCCTGGTCTAGTTAAAAGAGAATGCTGTGAAATGTTTGTACCGTCATTAGGTTTTTCTCAGTGAGGTTGCAAGATAGTTGCTGAGTTGCCATTGGGCGAACAACTCACCTTCACCAGAATTTACAACTGACTCATACGACCTTATTCTTAGGTATACCTATACCTATAAAGTTTCTGTCAGTATTCGACTTCTGATGACTGTACCTGATTTCTTCCTGCCAGCCTAACTAGGCTATTGGCTTATCAATGATCACCATAGTACCTAAACCATTTCCTTCCTTGGTCTTAATTTCTTGAAACCCTCAATTATAAATCGCTAGTACTTTCCAATGCTACGTTGATTAATTATAAAACATCCCAAGTTATTATTAAACCTAATAAAGGTCGAAGTTCAAGCCCTGTTCTCTGTCTTGACGTCATGGCATGCGTCATCATCACAGACAAGGGATGCAAGTTACCAATCAAGCTATCCATCTTTTAATATGCATAGCGTAAGAAACATGGAGCGACCAAGTTCTAAAAGCTTTCGTGTTTAATAACTTGAATTTGAGGATTCTTTGCAATAGGAAAGTTTTCTCAAATGTCTTAAAACATTGCGTCCAAAAATAACCAATTAGAGAAAAGAGACATAACCTTGACTATGTTTTTAAAAACTGCCGTTGTTGCCGCCCGCAATGCCACCATTGCCATAAACTTTAACGCCCCATAAACCTTGTCCGCGAATGGTTCTTATCTTATTCTGGAATGTTCGTGAATTCTCTGTTCGGCTTCCTGATTTCCACCATTTGTTTTAGATGGTACTCTATTTTGGGTAGAGCTTTCTCTGTTTTCTTTATTATCTCCAATTTCTATATATTTCTGATCGACACAACAGGTTATTTTCATCATTCGATGTCATTCTCATCATTATCATCTCCCTGCCCTCATGCGCCTTTATGTTGGGTCGGCACAACATGTACTTCTCTCCTCAGTCACCCGTCATTTCAGTATTTAGTCCCTTCTTACCATGACCACATCCATCTTTTCGTTGGTCTCCCATTTCCTTCCACATACTTAACATTATTCTCGTTACATGACATTCATCTCTTCTAATGACATGCCCATACCACACTAGCCTACAGCTTCTCAACTTTTCCGTGACTGCCACTACTTTTAGACTTTCCCTGATATATTTATTCCGTATCTTGTTATTCTTGTTCTTACACACATCCATCTCAAAATTCGCCATTCTGTTGCAAGTATTCTTCATCGTCCCTTTGATTGCCCAACATTCTGATCCATACAGACATTGACATTGACATCGACACGTCTGACGATCGTTGTGTATTAATTTCTATTAAGTTTAAGTGGCATTCGTGGATCGCACAATGTTGTCGTGACCTGCCGTCAGGATATTTTTTGGTTATATTTAAAGAGTGAATGTTCAAAAAATGGTTTTGTTAATGATATTGTTGTATATCAGAGCGAATGTATTGGTCAGGTTAAATAAAAAGTCACTGAACTTGTGCGTAAGTGTTTATGAACACGTATAACACATACCTAATTCTACCTAATTGACGCCCTCTGTGGCGCAGTTGGCTAAGACCCGACTGAGACGCAGAAGGTTGCGGATTCGATTCCCGTCGCGGGACAAATGTTTGTATGATCTGCAAGTATTTGTCTCGGGTCTGGGTGTTTCTATGTATAATATGTATGAATTTACAAAAAAAAAGTATATAAGTAGTTTATCAGTCATGTGGTGGTACCCATAACACAAGCTCTGCTTACTTTGGGGCCAGATGATGTTGTGTGAAATGTCCGGGATTATTTATTTATTTAGAGAGTCGAAGAAAACCATGCTTTAAAATAAATAAACTAAGTTACTTTATTATTTCACTCGAATATTGAACATTTTGAGACTCGATATCAATATCTGTTACGTTCTAGTTTATGTTGAACGGTTATGTTAATCGTGAAAGAAGCACGCAACCCCGTTTGTATCGTTTTATTGTGCAGTGGGTATTTAGGTTGAGTTATCAAGGTCTGAATGTTATCGTTGGCATTTTGTACTTTTCTAATAATACTCGTGCGTATATATATAAAACATAAGTTGTTTAGTGATCGAGAGATCGATAGATCATAGAGATTCACAAGCTACTATTATTTGAACATTTACATAATTCTTGCGTCTTAGAAAATTCACTAAAAAGTTAGCTTACAATTATATCCTCCTGCTAGCTTCCTTTTTGGAGATAATGTACATATTTTCGGATTTTTATAGCTAAAGTTGAGTACAACTTGTTAAAGGTTAACCATAAAACCACCGCTGAAATCACTTCAGTTCAACCATTCAAGATACACGAGTATACCGCAGTATGGTCGGGCTGGGCGTAAAACTCCCATTGAGAGGTTAACCCTACGGAAGGTTAGCCGGATGAATTGGATAACCCTTTCACGCAGGGTCAATAAAGGCCGGTCGAAGGCCCTTAGGACAAGGTTTTGAAATTATCGTGCTGTTATCCGCGAAGGTTAATGAAGGAAGGTTCCTTTCAGGTATATTTTTTTTTGAGACGAGATACCTTGCTGCTAAATGTAATACTGGATTGAGAATTATAAACGTATAACTTGTATCAAAACAGTCATAACAAAACTATGTTATATTAGTGAGTGCATAAACGTTCAGATCAGGTTCTAGCGAAGTCGCGAAGCATACTGGTGACATTTGATCTTCTGTTTAATTAAAGTTTAATAAAGATATCAACCTCAGTTCTTAATAAGCAATTTTATAAAATGTAGTTTAGATTACAATCGTAAAAGGATAAGCTGAGATGGAACTAAATTAATCACTTCATTAATTTTTAATTAATTTTGTGAAACGAAAACTTTAAAATAAATTTACTTAAGCTTTAGCTATTAATTGAAGCGAATTATTTGGAAAGTAGGAAAGTAAGTCTTATTGACCGACTACGTCAATTAATTGGTTTGACGCAAAAATTTTCGACATCCTATCAAGTCATAAAAATGTTAAAAAGTATAGCTCTTGCGGCATTTTATGGTCTAGTAAAATTCCTATGCTTCAACTTTAGCATAAATAACCTGGAGAGCAGTAATAAAAGTTCTCTTAGACTTCCCCTAGCGAGTTTTCCGCCTCATCACCGCCCAATGAATGCTCTCTTTGCCTCGTATTTTGACCTCGCCCCTTTGTTCGTCAGCTCATTGACTTTTGCGCCAATTTTCCATTTAAAAATAATAGGCTTTAGCGCTTGGAACAATTTGTTTCGGATTAGTGGATTTATTTAGGTTCGGTATTCAGGTCAGAGTACCTACGCTTTATATAGGAAGTAAACATTATATTAGGTAATTCAACTAAAAAAAAAACTCAATATTTTTATTAAATTCAATCACAAGGTTCACTTTGAAACGTCTTACATACTGGGTGAATTTAGGTGCCAATTCCTCTTAACCCTCCTAAAAAGAACTGGCAAAAAACTCGTCCTGGTCCTACCGCTATTTTGTATGATCCATCTTATAACTTAACTCGTAGTTAACTACGAAAAACGAAGAATGATCAGATTAGACTATAATTTCTAAATAAAACGACTGCGTAAAAATAATAAACAGACTTTTTGCTCAAGGGTTCTCATGAAAAAACTACTGAATGTATTTATAAAAAAAAAGCTATTTGAGCTCTTGAATAAATAATCTATGCTTGTATCGGAATATTTTTTTAGTTTGCGTACTCCGTTTGTTATTTATTCACACCTAAAGTTGCGCTAAAATCAGTGATGAAAAACCTATTTTTTTTTTCAATATCTTCAAAAATTTTTTTCTTCAAATATCTTTCAAACCCATATTATTTTTACAATTCTGTATCGATCAAGCATAGATTATGACAAGATAAATTTATATCACTTTTAGTTTTGGTTGTTCATCATTAGAAGATGGTGTGATCACTCTTCGACGTTTGTATGGAAAGATATTCGACTAGTTTACTCTTAACTGCCTGTGGGCAGAGCAATATGAGGCCTACATTTCAAGTGTGTCGTTTAACTGTCTGACGGCAGAGCAACATGATCATGGTCTTATTATTATAATTTTTATTTCACTCATTTTTAATTTGAATTTGTCAGCCAACTGTAAAAAAGTTACATTTCATAATATTATGGCCATATTATGGCCCGTATTTATATTATTAACATATAAAGTTAATAGAACTTTATATGTTAATAATATAAATTTGAAATGACTACAAATATTATAAATATGAAAGTTTGTGTGGATGTGTGTTTTTTACTTAATCACGAATAAAGGTGAACCGATTTGGATAAAACTTTGTATAGATATAAATTTGGATCTCGAATAACTGACTACTCTTTATCTAAGTACTACGAGAGTTAAGCCACGGGCAGCAGTTATTTATTTATAAATAAAAAATAAAAATAAAATTAGTGGACAATGCACACAACACCCCCCAAAGTAAGCACATCTAGCCCCCAAACTAAACACAGCTTGTATTATGGTTATCAGATGACTGATGACTTATGTACTTTATAACACCCGGAATTTATCTTTTATCTATATGTATAAAATAATGTCCTGTTAGTTACACCACTTAAAACTCAAGTAACTTTGTTAATCTATGTAATTATTACAATAATTTGAATAGTTATCATTTTTTAACAGCGAACAAACAAAAAAGAAGTTGTGAAGTTGTAACCGCCCAACGAAGTGGGCACGGGTCAGTTAATAGGTAATTTATAAATCTATGTTTCATGATTGATATAGATACTCATGCGTCACTTAATATCAGCATTTCTGCAACACTGAATATCGCTATTGAAACGTTTCACGTCCAATGCCAGATGATGCTTACAAAGCTCCCTTTGTTCCATCAACCTTGGGACTACTGCTTGTAGCTCAATACTACCGACGCCTCTTCGCATCCGCTTGGGAGAAACGGAAACAGTTCACGACATAGTTTCCCAACAAAATGGCGGATGCGCTGATGGAAAAACATCCGTGGGTAGAATAAAAGATCCAGGTATCCAGGTACTGATAGTATCCAGGTTTTTGAAAATGTATTATAATCTTGGTAACTATAAGCCATTGTATTCCAGATACGAGTAAATATGATTTAATGGGTTCCGAGTATACAAGTATATCACAATTGCTATTTTATTTTCAACTTCGAGTGCTTGTAACAATACATTATCTTCCTCCATCCAATATCCTTAAAACAATGTAAGATCAGACTTTAATAACATTGCTTTCAGTTTGATTGCAATACGAGACGTCGGGACAAGAATTCAGCCCTCTTTTCATTCCTCCCACCCCCACTTTAAATCCTCCTTTGTAAAACGGACTTTAACTATGAAGAAATAGGCTCTAAAGCTGGGAAACTGCTTGTTGCATTGGAGCTTGTTTTAAAATATACTTTAATGGTATTGAAACAGGGTTTAAAACTCGTGGGTTGTTTGTGCATCAGGGTGCAGTGGTGACTCATAAAATAATCGTGGAAGTACCGACGCGGAAACAGTTTTAAATTATATTAGTTCTGTTTATGGCTTTCAAGATGAGGTCTGTTCGCTGTTTGCTCACACATTTACTACTTTATTAAAGTTTTATGGATGATTTTCTTCGGAGCTTGGGTCGGGAGATGTGAGCATTGCGTATAATGGGAGTTAAAATGTAAACCGTTTTACGCACACTTTCCTTTCATTAAGTACTTCTTTTATTACGCGAACTATAAACATTACTTAAATACTTAATAACAAGTCTTCTTGTTACGCAGCCATCTGGCAATGATCGAAACCGACTGGTTTATTTATGAAATTTATAAATATTTATAAATCTCTATAAATATTCCTATTAATACATAATTATTCTGTTCATTACTGTTACTATATTTACATATTTTTAACTTAATGTACAATACTACTACTAATTGATATACAATTATTATTATTGTGAGCCTATAATGACTCACTGCAGGACAAAGACCTTCCTAAAGACAGGATGCTACCAGACAGACGTGGTCGTACCCTGTACGCATTTGCTAAAGATTAAAAGAATTAAAAGAATTACAAATGTTTAAAAAGCTGTAGATCTTTCTGTACGAGTAAGTCAATTCTATATAAACATTTGATATAGTCTGGTTGAAAGTCTGCTGTGTGCTTGTCAAGAGTACTTTTATTTCTAAAAGGCTTTTCATCCACGTCTGAAAGGCCGCACTTGGAGCGGGTAACGACATGCGATGCGGTCGATATGACGCGACTGCACGACTGCGGTTTGAATAGTTGAGTGGCTACTTTACAGGCTTTTGTAATTGAGAAAATAGAGGTAATTGACCGAACTTAAGGAATCAGTTTAAAGAAACGGTTTCTGTCGTAAAAAATTTGCTTGCTAGGTAAATCATATCTTTATTCCTTTTCATTTCAAATCAATTTTTGACCCCCGAAGAAAACAGAAGGGTGGTATAAGTTTAACGTGTGTGTCTGTGTATCTGTGTCTGTCTCGTAATTTCTAAACGGATCACCCAAGTTTGATTTAGTTTTTGTGTTTGAACGTTACTTGATCGAGTGATTTTAGCTATGCTTTAAGAAAATCTGTTCATCCATTTGCAGGTCCTTAGCTCATTTCTAGTTGATGAAGAGATGTGAGCATATTGCACAGGTCTGATCGATTCAAAATTTGGTATCCTATTACTTCAATGATATTGCAAGAGCTGGGGTTGTCCTGGCTACAGTACCACCAGGATACCCCAACTTCTCACCAATAACTGCAGGCATATAGTGTTAATAATAATAATTCAATTTATTTATTCAGGGTACATAGTCCATTGTGTTAGTCAGCTTATAACTACGGGTTAGTACTTAAAGTTAATTAATTATTTTGTCCTTTGGACCAATTTATACATAACAGGACAAATCAATTTTTTCAGCTATCTCGGTTAGGATGCTGTTGCTGCTCCCTCGGGTTCTACTGAGCAGTATTGAATAGGTTATAGATAGATGTGCTTGTTTGAGTCTAGGGTTCTTTAAATTTGTTATTTATACTTGTATTGAATATTATCACAAGATATCTCTTTGAATTGTTTCACATGATACTCGTAGATATCCGAGAATTGGAAAGGGGAGAAGCGATTTTGCGTCTATGCAGCTCTCAATCATTTCGTTGCGGCTATAAAAGTATATCTCCACAGTCTACTTGATATTATAATATTTGTATGATAATATCATTTTTTTTTTGTTGCAGTGATACAAAACCCGAAAGCTCCACCAGGAAGCAAGGAGCCACCGAAAAGCTTCAATTTTGATTTCTCATATTGGTCACACAATGTAAGTAAACTATTATTGCATTTTTCTATTTTTACCGTCACAGTTCTAGTCTATCTAGATATATCTAGAGAAAATAAAGATGTGAAGTTACCTATTTGGATGCTTACTTCACTTCCACAAAATTTAGTAGCAGTGTAAACTATCATGACCTTACTTATAAACGCCTCTCATAGACTCATAGACATTATAAACTGCCTTGACGCTGATTATGATTCGTCCTGTTTCTATTTATCACTATCTTACTAAAAGGGATGGCACAATTATAAACAGTGATTAACTTTTGACAGAAATTGAGAGACGTTTATAAGTAAAGGGGTCAATTTTTAGCTTTACCTACTCAACGAAGTGTACATACAAATTTATGCGTAGTTTACCTGCACAAATCCAGCCACAAATTCAATATTGGAAATCGAGATTGCTGCCTCGCTGCTCCGATGTTCGCTCGGTTTCCTCATTTCAATAAAGCTAGGTCGGAAATAGGAAACGAATGCTACGTTGTCAACTGTCGAGTTACTAGAACAAGTAATTTCAACCACATAACTTCTGGTGATTTTTATAGTACGAAATAATCGAACCATTTTAATTTTATATCATCTATTATTGCAGTAATTGGTGTCATATTTTAAATTTAACTACATTTATTAACATCTCTGTTGTTTATTCTCACACGGCCTTGTGACACTTATGGTCTCGGCAGAATAACATTGTCTACTGCAAAAACAGTAGACATTATGGTAAGTCGAGGCCAATTTGCTGCTATAAGATTCATACACTATTGCAGGACACTATTAATTTATGTATATGCACTAAGGCTTAAATTTCTATTTACTCTTGTAGTGTTCTCAATAAAGTTTTTATTATTATTATTATGTTCACATACCATAGCATATTTTTATTGTTTTTACTACATATGTGTCTTGGTTATTTTTCCGTATATTGTGTGTTGTATGCTAAATAAATGTCTGTCAATGCATATATCTATGAAGCAGAATTATGATGGACTTATTTCTTTAGACAAGTTTTCGGGCCAGTTACAGCGACACATATACACATGGTAAATACACAATCCAGAACATTAGCTACTCTCTCAATGTGAATCCGGCACTAATGGAAGTGAACTATATCTGCTTGTATTGGCTTTGCATTTCCGATGCGATCACGAGTAGATTGATATCATGTTTAACAATCTTGAAAATAGAGTGCAATTGGGGAGTTGAATATGATATAAGGTTAAATTTGTTTAGATTGGTTTTGTATGTTATTCCCATCTTGTAGATTTCCATCAGATATCCATGAATACCGACTAATGGTCGCCGGAAACTGCCATAAATATTAAATAACACATTTTTTCTCCGTAATCCCCTTTAAACAGCCGCCAGGGTGGATTTTACCGTAGCTTAATTTTTTGATTACATTTATCAGATATAGACGTCCTCTTTGATTAAAAGGTGGCAGGTTCAAGTCTTATCTATTTATCTTTCAATCAATGGAATGAACTGGCCTCGATAATGGCTGCCAGAAGGTTTCTAATAAGATTTCGCTCGTATTCCTATTTAGGATCGCCGCCATGTTGGATTCGACCACAACTCGATTATCGGATTAGTTGCCGATAGACTGTATGGTTTCTGTGAAGCCGAATTTGCAATTAGTTAATAGTTACGCAAATCCCTCCTGCATCCTGCTCTGATTAAATCTTCCATTTGTATTTTGTTTATGTAGGTACTAAAGGATTTAGAATTTTGAAATATGGTTTACATAGTTAGGAACAGGTTTGTAATTTTAAACGGTCCGAATCTTTCAAGTCTTCCTAAAAAATCTCTTGTCTCGTGAGTATCATTCTCAGCAGTTTTCTCGACGTATGTACGTATTTACTTTACCAATCCTATTATTGCGAGCAGATACAAAAAGGTATTCGTTGAATCTATTCAATATGCAAACAAAGATAAGGATTTCCCGAACAACAGCAGGCTTATTTCTCATTTCGCATGTCGTTCTATTGATTATTGCATTCAGGGGTCGCTAAAAATACCATCTGGCGCAACTACTAAATAAATGCATGCTATTCCACGTAGCATAGCGTGAGAAAAGAATAGATGTGCACGAAGGATGATGATGAGCAGTAAGGAGATGGCATCATGAACATTCAAATTAAAGTTATTTGAGCTCTTGAATAAATAAACTATTCTATACAGAGAGATACTATATAGAGTTTGCGTACTCCGTATGTTATTTATTTACGCCCAAATTTGCGCTATATTCAGTTTAGAAATAAATTTTTTACGAGGCTTGTATCTTTCAAACTCATATATTTTTTACGATTCTGTTGGGATACAAGCATAGATTATGACGAGACAAATTGCTATCACTCCTAGTCTTGGTTGTTCAACATCAGACGGTGGAGTTACCATCCTTCGAAGTTTGTATAGAAAGATAATCGACTGGTTTTTATTAAACCTATAACGCGAATTTTGGAGACAATTATGGTATTCCATTTGGATATGGAATGGGCGTATGATCACAACCACAATTTCCAATCGCTTTGTTATGTTCTACTTACATTTGTAATTATTCTGGACCACGGGAATATTGGAACCACTGCGGTTTCGGATTTAACTATGATGACAGGAATTACCTGTTGTGCTGTGATGGTTATATCTACATACCTACCTATTTACATACGACTAAGGTGTTCCAGGGTAAGACCGGACGATTTTTTAGAAAACCATTCGCATGTTGCAAAATATATTTTTTCTCCACCATTAAATTGTTGGCAAACTTAGTTGTAACTTGATTTCCAAAGTAAAATTAAATGTGTAAGAGTTAAGTAAGTTAAGAAAGTGTAAGTGTCAGACTATGTATATGAAACTGTTTCTTACAAGCTCAAATAACTTTTAATACCTACTATCATAGCAGTTATTCACAGTTTTTTTACCATAAACAGGAAAGAGACTCATATATAATGATTTATGAGTTTTTTATTATATACAGATTATAGTGAAAACATACCGTAAAGAAAATAAACGATACGAAAAATACGATAATAAAAGGAAACCTGCCTGACTGTCAGCATAAAAGTGCTTCAGCATAGAAGTGTAAAATATGTGCTACTACTTTGACCAATGGGTTTGACGCGGCAGACAGCTACTTGCCGGAAGTACGGGTTCGATTCTCGATGATTAGAATATAGGTAGACCTGACGCTGCGTTTAATGAACTCACAAAAAAAATACGTATTTTCAAGTTTAACTGTACACTAAAGTCTTTGGGATCTCATCTTAAGATTATTCAAATTTTATGCGTAAGCTCTAAAATGAAAGCCACATCAAATTAATTTTATTCACTTACAGCGCTTTAGCGTTTTATTTATTCAAATTTAAAACTTGTTCCGTAACATAATTATTTAGGGAATATGTATTTGACTTGGAAATTCGAAACAGGTTGCCTTTTTCTGTTTGCATTTTGTAGTCTTCAGTTAGACCTAAATTCATTAATATAAATACTATTATGATAATGTTGAGGCTAAAAAATATATGCTGATATTGTGATTTCTCTATTTTATAATCTTATCTCAGTTAATTCCAATATGATTGGTTGGGGGAAAAGTTTCTTCGCATTTTTTTTTTTGTGTAAGGTCTAGCGTTATCATGATGAAAAACCACACCCCTTCTGTTGATTAATTCCGGCCGCTTTCTCTCAACTTCTTGCTTTAATCTCATCTGTTGTTCGCAGTAGAGTTCAGAATCGATGGTCCTGCCTGGTGGTAACAGCTCATAATAAATAATGCCCTTCCAATCACACCACAAACACAGCATCACCTTGTTGCGAGGTAACCCGGGTTTCGCCACAGTCTGTGAAGCCTGACCGGCCTTTGACCACGACCTTTTTCGCACGTTCTTGTCGTACGTGATCCACTTTTCATCTCCAGTTATCAGCTTCTTCAAAAATGGTTCGGTTTCATTACGTCGTAATAAAGAATCACAAATGAGTACACAGTTCATTAAGTTTATTTCAGTGAGCTCGTGAGGTACCCAAATATCGAGCTTTTTGTACCCAGTTTTTTTCAAATGCGCCTAAACTGTTTTGTGGTCAATTCCCAGTTCTTCAGCTGCGTCGTAACTACTGATATGCCGATCTTGCTCCACTTTTTCAAAAATGGCATCCATTTTATCCGTAATAGGGCGACTAGAGCGACGTGCATCTTTGACATCAAAATTTCCGGATTGAAAACGCTTAAACCAAATTTGTGCTACTCTCACAGACACTGCCATAGGTCCATAAACATCGCAAATTTTTTTCGAGGCTTGCGATGCATTTTTACTTTGTAGTAAAATTTTAAAATGTATCGAATTTCTTAATTAGATTCACTCATCTTGACAGTACGAAAAACAAATGAAAATCACACATTTTCCTAATTTGAAATTGGAATTATGTTCTTTAAAATTTAAACTTTTAATGATACCATAACCAGCCAGATACAAATAGTATAGCCAAAGAGATTTTATTACAAGTTCATACATACTACATGGGGCACACTAAAAGTTTTGCACTTCTAGCTAATCGGAATTATTTGAATTTCGAATGTTATATTATTTTAAACGTTGCAACCTTCGTAGTAATAAAAAAAAACAATTGGCGGGAAATAATTTGTCAATTGTTTTTTATCACACATCAAAGTTCACGCAACGAAAATGGAATTAAGTCGAAAAGATTTTAGAGCGATGATTTTTTATGATTTTAAAAGTTCTCTCTCTCTCCGCAAGACTGCCGCTCGTCTTCAAAATGCTTTTGGGAGAGAAGCACCTTGTTTGAGCACCGTGAGGCGATGGTTTGCTGAATTTGAGAGAGGTCGAGTTTCTTTACATGACGAATTTCGTGAAGGGCGGCCTTCAACTGCCGTCAACGAAAATAATGTGGCTACTGTTAAGCGGCTAATTGAAGAAAACCCGCGGATTACCTATGAGACAATTCGAGGACTATTGGGAATTGGTATGAGCCAAATCCAGAAAATTTTAAACGAAGAATTAAAAGTTCGGAAACTTTGTTGTCGTTGGATCCCTCATGAACTGACAGCGGAGCAGAAGCAGGCTCGCGTGGAATGGTGCTCACAGATGCTACTGAAGTACGACCACGGACATTCTAATGCTGTTTATGACATTGTCACAGGAGACGAAACGTGGATTTATTGTTTTGAACCCGTAAAAAAACAGCAATCTAGTGAATGGTTGTTTAAAAATGAGAACAGGCCAACAAAAGCGAGGCAGACAAGAAACGTTGGTAAAAAAAATGATCGCGTTTTTTTTCTTAGCTTCGGGTCCCATCTGTACAATTCCACTTGAAGATCAAAAGAGTGTTAATGCCGAGTGGTTTTCTACCATTTGTTTACCCAGGGTGTTAGAAAAAGTTCGCGAAAGACGACCCAAAAGCCGCATTCTCCTACATCATGACAACGCTTCTTCACACACGGCCAACAAAACAAAGTCATTTTTAGCTTCCGAAAAAGTACAACTCGTCACCCATCCTGCGCATAGCCCCGACCTAGCACCCTGTGATTTCTGTATTTTCCCCAAAATCAAAGATTTAATGAGAGGTTTCACTTTTACCAACTCCAAAGAGGCAGTGATAGCGTTCAATCAGCACGCAGGAAACATGCCTTCAGATCTGTGGTCCTTCTGTTTAAAAAAATGGTTCGATCGCATGAAAAAATGTTTAAAATGTAATGGAGAGAATTTTGAAAAGCAATAAACATAATATTTTGGTTTTACACATGTTGTTTTTTTAAGTTACGCAAAACTTGTAGTGTGACCTACGTATAATGCGAAAAGACTTTTCCCCAACCTAATATTAATTTATTTGTTACAGCCAAGCGACCCACAATTTTCATCACAAATAATGGTATACAAAGACATCGGAGAAGAAATGTTACAACATGCTTTTGACGGTAAGAATCAATGTAGTCCTACTACTTTTCAAATAGAGTAAATAGGGTGTTCAAAAGGCCACTGTCATAATGTAACAACTTATGGAAACCTGGGACCGACAGATTAACGTGGTTTCCGGAAAACGAAAGCGCTTAGACGAAAATACCACTACGGCTATTCATTCTATACGGCTGACCTCGCAGAAGGCTTCTTTGATCAATTAAGAATGACTAAGTAGCTATTGAGCCCTTCATTCATATACACTATAATGTAATATGTTTATCGGATATTATATCTCTGTGGTTTATAATTAACGAGCCATTGCATCGTTAGTGAAAGTCTGTAGTGATTATGACTATGTAAATAATCGAGTCGTTATTTTAGACCTAGCGTTTCTTAAATAACAGCTTTTCTTTCGGCTATTCTCGGCGAAACTGTTACTTTCACATACATCACAAAACGTACAAAATAAACAGATCGTTTCAAATGATAACTGTTTTAATTGTCACGCTTCCAAGTCTTAAACGGTGCGTAAAGTGCATTCATATTGCAAACTATTTGTTATTTTAACATGAAATAACTCGAGTGATACAGAAACAAATAAACAACGACAAAAAAAACTTGAAAGATTACAATCTATATATATATATATATATATATATATATATACTATATACCATATACTATATACTATATACTATAAAAGAAAGTCGTGTTAGTTACACCACTTATAACTCAAGAACCGCTGGACCGATTTGGATGAAACTTAAAAATGAATAAAGTAAGTAACTTGGATTAGGATATAGGCTTTTTTTATCCCAGAAAAACAAGCGAAGCCGCGGGTGGTCGCCAGCGCCATCTATCAATATTTATCTGTAACTTAATTAATCTCTGTAATTATTACAATAATTTGAATAGCTATCTATATTTTAATAGCGATATTAGTACTTATATTTTTTGTGAAGTTGTAACCGCTTAACGATGTGGGCACGGGTCAGCTAGTATACAATAAAAACCAGCAGGCTCGAGCAATATTTGATTGAACCAGACAAAGATAACGTGCGTAAGGAACTAATCAGTGGTCACGTACGGATACTAAGTACAATGAGCAATGTTCATATTATGTTTCGAAAGGCACTGAAATTGAAATTACTGGGCAGTAATAATCGTGTATGTGATACCTCCGGTATTGCAATCGTCATAGGTTACTGTAACTACTTACCATCAGGTAGGCCGTGAGCTTGTTAGCTCGCTCAGTTGAATAGAACAAATGTGAGTTGTGTGGTTAAGCGTGGCACAACACAGTGGGTATGTTGCAATATAATGTTTGCAAAAGTGTCTCTACTTAGAAACGTCTCTCAACATCTTCAAAGTTAATTACTGTTTAAAATAGTTCAATTTCTTTTTGTAAGATATATATGACAAATAGTGACAGGGCGAATATTAAGCAGTGTTCGAGGCTGTGTGTGTTTCCATGTATAATATAATAATAATAATAATGCCGGACATTTCACACCACATCATCTAACCCCAAAATAAGCAGAGCTTGTGTTATTGGTACCAACATGACTGATATAATACTTATATACTGTTTTTTTTGTTAAGACATACATTTAATACATAGAAAAACACCCAGATCCGAGACAAATGCTTGCAAATCATACAAACATTTGTCCCATAACACAAACACGTATGTAAAAAAGTATATAAGTAATACATCAGTCATGTGGTACCCATAACACAATCTCTGTTTACTTTGGAGCCAGATGATGCTGTGTGAAGTGTCGTGTATTTATCTATTTATTTAAACTCAAAATTTGGTTCCAGGTTACAATATTTGCATATTTGCGTACGGGCAAACCGGCGCGGGCAAGTCCTATACGATGATGGGTCGGGGGGAGAAGGGGGAAGAAGGTATCATCCCGCAGATCTGCTTGGATCTCTTCAGACGCGTCAACCAGACCACCTCAAAGGATTTGAAATACTCTGTAAGTTATTCGATTTTTTGTAATTTTTAGCAACTATTGGCTAGACTGGCCTCCCAGCTTAGTTGGTAGTAGCTGTGCTTTCTGAGCTGTAGGTTAAGGGTTCAATTACCTCTCAGGACAAACATTTGTGTGAAGAACATTGGTGTTTGTACTCTGTCTAGGTGTTATAAAGTATCATTAGTATGTATTTAAAAATATAAAAGTCATCTGGACACCTTAATACAATGCTTAGTTTTGGGTTCGATGGTGTTGTGTACATTATCCACCAATATATATTTATTTATTATTTTTATAATAGATATAAATATAAATAAATATTTCCGTACATTTCACACAGCGTCATCTGGCCCCAAAGTAAGCAGAGCTTGTTTATGGGTACCACATGACTGATATACTACTTACATACTTTATTTTTTGTAAATACATACATATTATACATAGAAACACCCAGACCCGAGACAAATACTTGCAGAACATACAAACGTTGGTCTCGCGGCAGGAATCGAACCCGCAACCTTCTGCGTCTCGGCTGGACCTAAGCCCACTGCGCCACAGAGGTCGTCAAAGATTTTGTAAGATCGAAGGTCTTTTATACGTGTGTTTGCAAACAGTCACAAAGATATTATGGTATACTAGCTGTACCCCGCCACGCTTCGCTGTGGTACAAAAAAATATGATAAAAACAATCCTTGATGCGGATTTTATATCATACTAAAATTTCAGCTCGATCGGTGCAGAACTTTTTGAGTTTTTGAAGCGTACACAAACCAACATAACATTTATATATATATTTTTTACTACACTTTAAATTCTGGCTATAATTAGTCAAACCATGAAGGTCTTCTGGTAAGCAATACACTAAAACAACTGATCATATTTAAACAATACACTATTCGAATTTTTCTCACAACCCAATCCTAAATCAAGATCTTCATTGGTTTAGGTGGAAGTATCCTACATGGAGATATACTGCGAACGAGTTCGCGATCTCCTCAACCCGAAGAATAAGGGGAACCTGCGCGTTCGAGAGCATCCAGCTTTAGGACCTTACGTGGAAGACTTGAGCAAGCTTGCTGTGTCCACATACCAGGATATAGAAGATCTTATTGATGAAGGCAATAAGGCTAGGTATGTCATAGTTTTGCTTCGTGTATTCCTCGTGTTTGCTTTTTTTAACCACTCATCGATTGATTTTATCTAGGACGGTGGCAGCAACAAACATGAACGAGACATCGTCCCGATCTCATGCTGTGTTCACTATATTTTTCACCCAACAACGGCATGATGTCACCACAAACTTGATGTCTGAAAAGGTAAGTTGATTTCATCTTTTCACTGACTTGTTAACGATCAAATTATTTTTTCTACTATACAGTGTTATTATCAGCCATGAGACGTATTGTCTTATATTGATGGTTTATTTTAGGTGTCTAAAATCTCCCTTGTGGACTTGGCTGGCTCTGAACGAGCTGACTCCACAGGGGCCAAAGGTACCCGTCTGAAGGAAGGCGCCAATATCAACAAATCGCTCACGACCTTAGGCAAGGTCATCTCGGCGTTGGCTGAAATTGTAAGTATAATACAATGAGTTGGGATTTGTAAGAGCTATAAAGTTATCGCTATGTATATGTCTAGTACCCTAGGGGTAGTGTTAATGTAATCGGTCGGTAATCCAACTTGTATCTATGAAGCCATCTTGAAAATATCACACCAATTCGTTATGCTGATATTGAAGTTTCAAAGAGTTGATTTCATATCAAATGAAGATGTCATTCCACTGGATTATATAGCGGGTTATCGATCGAAATATGCCCTTAGGGATTCTGTTTTGATGATATATATTTCTTCATTGACTATATTTACAAGTACCTAGGTACTGATCATTATTTTATACTCATTACGACATTACTTTTATTTGGACAAATTATATCATGTAGAAGACTAATTCACGTTTCTACCTCTTTCTTTTGCACCACTTTTACTTTGGATATGACTGTGTAGTCGGTAAGTGTGTGGCTGTATTATATTTATATATTTGGCTGTTAAATATATGGTATGGTGATCGATTTAATAAGAAATAACAAATATACATAGGTAAGTAAATAATATAAGAACGCTTGTGAAAATGTGGTTGTGAATCTGGATTGTTTTTATCATTTTATTGATATTACATTCTGCGTACTTTTTGACATCCTAGGGTCCTATGGGTAAGACGATTCAAAGTGATCCTTGTGATTTCATTTAAATTTGATCTTTCTTAGAATGAAGAAAACATGATCTTGTCCTAAGAATATTCCCATTTCAATAATGATCACTCTCTAGTCTTTGATTTCTGGACAACGTTGTTGTATTAAAAAAAATCTTTGCTCCTTATTTATAAACTACATGGTTATTAACTTTACGAATTAAGCGCTTTTGTTTCTTTAAATAAAACGAATAATAACAGTATTAAAATCTCTGGTTATCCTAATGGAGGCGACTAGCAAAAACTCTTTCTCTTAAATAATCTAATCTCTTACTTACGAATTTGCAGGCGTCAAAAAGCAAGAAATCTAAGAAGGCTGACTTCATACCATACCGTGACTCGGTACTAACATGGTTGCTTCGTGAGAACCTCGGAGGAAACTCCAAAACGGCCATGATAGCCGCCATATCGCCAGCAGATATCAACTTTGACGAAACTCTCAGCACACTTAGGTATTTAACAATTTGTATTAAATTGTTCTTTCATAAATAGTATAAATATAATATAATATAATAAATAGTATAAAAATAATAAATATAATATAAAAAGTATTAAAATACTGAGACTTCGCTAAGCTCACATTGATAAATTGAACATTCTAAAGCATTCGATAATGTAGCAGTCCTTGATCTGATATACGTCTGATATAAGTTATACAATTATTTTATAGTGATGCCTGTAGTTCTAGCCTTGGTACTTGCATAAAATATCTTCTCTTTATCCAATAATACTACAGCTAAAAATTTTTCAAGTCTTCATTACCATTTAGAATCCACGAGGGCAGCATATTGGGTCATTTATTATTTTTAAATTACGAGTTCTGTGGTCTAGCAACACATTTCTGCTACAGATACGCTGACAGAGCCAAACAGATCGTTTGCAAAGCCGTGGTCAACGAGGATGCCAACGCCAAACTCATTCGTGAGCTCAAAGAAGAGATCCTCAAATTGCGGGAGTTACTCAAGGCTGAAGGCATTGACGTTGAAGAAGGTGAGTGACCTTTGTGTGACGTAATTACGTGTGTGTCATAGTTTTGTCAGAGACGGTAGATGGTGTGAACAGGAAAGAAATACTTTTCCAAACATGTTTTTGTGAATTTATTGACAAGGTTACAAAAACCAACAAGATTCTAGTGGAATATGGGATACTTCTGATTTCAGATAAAAACGTTCACTTTTACTACTATTTTGGGTAAACGCTAATTGGTTATCATGTTATTGAAATAGGATATCTAGTCGTCAAGTGAAGCGATAATTATCTGTCTGTTCGACAAGAGTCCAACTATTCTTAGACTGAAGAAAAAAACGCCACAGTCACTAATTTAACTTCCAATTCGTGATACTAAAATTTGGTCTTCTGTTTTCAAATGGACATTTGACCACTAGGACCAGATGGTAAAGTCCTTTATGAAAAGAAAGACCTACCAGCCAGTAAGTAAACAGTAAAGAGGCTTGCGCATTTTTGCATATGTACACCCCACCTGTACGCTTCGCCTCGAACCGGTGTTGCCAGACACAAAAAAACACATGTAATAATTGGCGAAATCTGGCAACCCGTCACTAAAAAAAAAGCAATTTGATTTGCACCCTTCTTCAGAGCTTGTGGCGTCGTAGGCGTAATTAAATTATTTTATTCATATTGCAATATAAAAATATTATTGCGTATTTTATGGGGAAATGGGTCGTATAACTTTATATATGCGCTTATATATTATATACTTGGTGTTGGTTAGAAATACATTGATTTACTGAGGTTATTCGCAGTATTTATTTGAATGAGTAATTTCTTTTATCTATATTATATAAAGAATGTTATGAAAAAGAAATTTATTTATCGGAACTTTGACCAAATATATTCATAGAGCTGTATAAATATTGTTAATCTTAAAATCTATATATTTATAGTGTTGCTACAACAAAAAAGCTTTATGCTTGAAGGCCTTGCATGCTCTTCCCTTATTTTATTTCGAATCTCGATGTGTATCTATTATGAAGTATATAAATTTATTAAATGAAATTTATTTAAGTATCATATATTGAATCTTACTTATATGGGAGAATTGCCATTTACCTTATATTCGATGTTGTAATAAAGGGAAAACACGTTTATTCGGATCAGCTATTCAAAGAAAAATCTAATTTAAAAAGGTCGTTCTTATCGTGAAGATAGTATCCCCACGGTTCCCTTTACAAATCGGTTGAATTAGAATTTTTCAGAACTTCGAAATGCTTTCCTGTCATCCTTTATTATGTAAGCGGTAACGTTTCTTTAAATATAAAATAAAGTTCCTATAGTTAAACTATGTAACATTTTCCATATTAAGTTAGTTATCCGAATAAATATGTTTGTTCCTGTGTGTTTTAACAACTTTATATATATACACACACACATGATGACCGGTTTTATATCCCTAAATAAATAATTTATAAACAGCACACTAAATTGTGTCTACTGTGTCTAAAACAAATACTTCTTTACCCAAACATAAATACATCTATCTCTTTCTAACCATGAATCTAACACCTCAAACAGCTGAAGAAACGACATCGCCCGTCCGTAAGAAGAGCGAAGCGGAAGTTCTGTCGCCGAAGCTGTCCCGAGCGGCCACGACTATTGCCGAAGAGGCCGTCGACCAATTACAGGCTTCCGAGAAACTTATAGCAGGTACGATTGATTTTGAACTTAATTTTGTAAATGTGTAAGCTATATACATTGCTATCTATTCTAATTGTCTGGTTTAGCCCTTTATTTGGAGTTTACCTAATGTTTGCATTTATATCAAAATTTAACGGAAAAGTTACATAAATATTGAAATTTTATTCTACCCGCAAGATTTTGAATAAGTATCTAGCATATTATTGTGTTTGCAACATATTTGTAGCACTAGTAAAGTTGATTTGGTCGCAGATCATCCAATATTGCTAGCATTTGCTAGACTATACCCTGCCCTGTCTTACAGAGCTCAACGAAACCTGGGAGGAGAAACTCAAGCGCACAGAACAGATTCGCGTCCAACGAGAAGCCGTGTTTGCGGAAATGGGCGTGGCCGTCAAAGAGGGCATTACTGTAGGCGTTTACTCCCCTAAAAAGACCCCGCATTTGGTCAACTTGAACGAAGACCCTAATCTTTCTGAATGTCTCATCTACTACATTAAAGATGGTGAGTTTTTACTATAGTACGGCTGCTGAAGAAATCTGATATTTGGAGAGAATCATCTATTCATAGTCAAGTCAATGAAGATCAGTAAATTTATGGCAAATTCAATAGAACTAGTATCCACGTTATTCTTTATGACATAAGAATTATATATCTTTTTGATTTATCCAAATCGGACTATAACTTACGAAGATATTAAGTAATAAACAATATGCCGTGACTGCCGGTAAAATAATAATAATAATAATACTGGACATTTCACACAGCATCATCTGGTCCCAAAGTAAGCAGAGCTTGTGTTATGGGTACCACATGCCTGATATACTACTTATATATATATTTTTTGTAAATACATACATATTATACATAGAAACACCCAGACCTGAGACAAATACTTCAATGTAATGTAATAAAATGAATGTACGCGGGTGCGTGTGACGTCACGGGGCACTGGGACGGTCCGAGTGCAGCCGGCCATCTTACTTCACGATTCGGCTGTCTCTGTGACGTCACACTCATTAACTTCGTTAGTAATTTCGTCATAACTTCGTAAATTTTTGTCATAGAACAAAAATGTTTGCACTGTATGTTAAGGATTTTTTAGCTCTATAAATCCGCATTCTCAACTAAAACGTTACGGATCCTCATTAAGGTTTCTATGATGGCATGGCCGCCATTAGATTGTAAAAATTCAAACTTGTTTGTCATTAGTTAGTATTTATATAAACGGTCATTGCCTTGCAACCTGTCACGTATGGAATACTAACGAATTAACGAATCGCATGTGTCATAATGTTTGATCGTGCCTCTGACTCTTTAGGTCTAAGTAACTAAAGATCAGAGTATGTTTGCACCCACTCGCACAATATTGCTTTAAGTATTGTGCGAGTAAGAGGTCATGACTAAAACCGCCATTTAAGATTTGTATTATTAAAAAAGATTACAATATTCACAGACTCTAACCATTGTTCTAGAAAATTATAACCATCCCTTGATCTAACTAAGGCGAATCTTTTCCACAGGTATAACCCGTCTCGGTACGTCGGAAGGCAACGTGCCACAGGACATTCAACTCTCCGGCTCACACATTCTGAGCGAACATTGCATCTTCGAGAACACAGATGGCGTTATCTGTCTCATACCCCACAGCGGCGCTTTGGTCTACGTTAATGGACGTGAGGTACTTTATCTTCTTTCGTTTCTTTGGTACTTTGGCGGAACTAGATGTGCGGTTCAATCTTGCTTCTCATCAATGTCTCCTTGAGAGACTTGAGATATCGCTACAAACATATTTTGACTGACCTGTCAGCTCAGTTGGTAGTAGCTCTGCCTTCTGCGCTGTAGGTTGAGGGTTCGATTCCCTCCCAGGATAAACATTTGTGTGAAGAACATAGGTGTTTGTTCTGTGTCTGGGTGATATAAAATATGATAAGTATTTATTTTAAAATATATAAGTATTCTATCAGTCATCTAATCACAATAATACATGGGGCACACTAAAAGTTTTGCACTTCTAGCTAATCGGAACTATTTGAATTTCAAATGTTATATTTTTTTAAATGTTGCAACCTTCGTAGTAATAAAAAAAAACAATTGGCGGGAAATAATTTGTAAATTATTTTTTATCACACATCAAAGTTCTACGTACGCAACGAAAATGGAATTAAGTCGAAAAGATTTTAGAGCGATGATTTTTATGATTTTAAAAGTTCTCTCTCTCCGTAAGACTGTGCCGCTCGTCTTCAAAATGCTTTTGGGAGAGAAGCACCTTGTTTGAGCACCGTGAGGCGATGGTTTGCTGAATTTGAGAGAGGTTGAGTTTCTATACATGACGAATTTCGTGAAGGGCGGCCTTCAACTGCCGTCAACGAAAATAATGTGGCCACTGTTAAGCGGCTAATTGAAGAAAACCCGGATTACCTATGAGACAATTGGTGGATTGGTATGAGCCAAATCCAGAAAATTTTACACGAAGAATTGAAAGTTCGGAAACTTTGTTGTCGTTGGATCCCTCATGAACTGACAGCGGAGCAGAAGCAGGCTCGCGTGGAATGGTGCTCACAGATGCTACTGAAGTACGACCACGGACATTCTAATGCTGTTTATGACATTGTCACAGGAGACGAAACGTGGATTTATTGTTTTGAACCCGAAAAAAAACAGCAATCTTGTGAATTGGTGTTTGAAAATGAGAACAGGCCAACAAAAGTGAGGCAGGCGCGAAACGTTGGTAAAAAAAATGATCTCGTTTTTTTTCTCAGCTACGGGTCCCATCTGTACAATTCCACTTGAAGATCAAAAGAGTGTTAATGCCGAGTGGTATTCTACCATTTGTTTACCCAGGGTGTTAGAAAAAGTTCGCGAAAGACGACCCAAAAGCCGCATTCTCCTACATCATGACAACGCTTCTTCACACACGGCCAAAAAAACAAAGTCATTTTTAGCTTCCGAAAAAGTACAACTCGTCACCCATCCTGCGCATAGCCCCGACCTAGCACCCTGTGATTTCTATATTTTCCCCAAAATCAAAGATTTGATGAGAGGTTTCACTTTTACCAACTCCGAAGTGGCAGTGATAGCGTTCAATCAGCACGTAGAAAACACGCCTTCAGATCTGTGGTCCTCCTCTTTTAAAAAATGGTTCGATCGCATGAAAAAAACATAATATTTTGGTTTTACACTTGTTGTTTTTTTAAGTTACGCAAAACTTATAGTGTGACCTACGTACAAGCTATGCTTAGTTTGGGGCTAGATGGTCTTGTGTGCATTGTCCAGAAATATTTATTATTTCTATTTTATTATTATTAAAAATAAGCGTATGTATATTAAATACCCCACTTGGCTTCGCACGGGTCCACGAGATACGTTATTGAAATTCTCATATGGATCTAAATTTTTTTTTGTAAATACAGCCCATATTACTCGTTATATATTTTTTTAATCGGATAAGTTGTTATTGAGTTTATCCATGTCTAATAAACAACCGTCTAATAATGGCACCGGCTCGGTGCTAGCCTTTATGCAACCGAACCGACACCGCATGTACTGATTCGTCTTTCCTGCGGGTCCTGTCGGCAAGGTCGAGAGGTTAGTGTGGGTACCTGGGAAAGCCTGCGCTATCAAACAGAATCCCAGGCACACTCTGCCAGTGGAGAGGAAACTTCACCCACCTCAGCTTGCTGGAGTAGATCCATGAACGAGAGTTTTCAATTACAATTAACTGTCCTGTAACCTTACTGACGCCACCTAAATCATTACCAACAGATGAACGAAGGCCGATGATGAATAAACAAAAATGTTTTTCTTTTTCATTATAATATTAGTGTAAATTGAAAAATATTGGTGGGCAATCCACACATCTACCCCCAAACTAAGCATACCTTGTGCTATGAGAACCAAATGGCAGATTGAATACTTCTATTTGTTTAAATACATACTTATAATACGATTATAATACGACGACCTCTGTCATGTGGTACCCATAACACAAGCTCTGCTTACTTTGAGGCTAGATGACGCTGTGTGAAAAGTCCGCCATAACTTATTCTTTATTTATTATATACTTATGATCCAGTCACAGAACAAACAGCATACAAAATGTTCATGGCACAAATGTTGTCCTAGCAGGCATATTGAACCCACAACTCAGCGCAGAAGGCAGAGCTACTAACAAGCTGAGAGGCCAGTCAGTCATATACGACCACAGGTCGCATATGACTGACTCGGGACAAATGTTTGTATGATCTGCAAGTATTTGTATGTATTTACAAAAAAAAAGTATATAAGTAGTATATCAGTCATGTGGTACCCATAACACAAGCTTGCTTACTTTGGGGCCAGGTGATGGTGTGTGAAATGTCCGGGATTATTTATTTATATAACCTTGAAAGATTTGAGCTATCGCTATAAAGATATAAATTTTGAATAATACTGGTGAAAAATCCACCGTCTTGCTCCAAACTAAGCATTCCTTGTAGAGAACGAGATGGCTGATAGAATAGTTATATATTTTTTAATACATACTTAAGATACTTTATGAGTAAGAAAGGAATGAATACTGAAATTACGGCTGATAGAGGAAAATGGTCTTCCATTTTCCTCTATCAGCCGTAGATAGAGCATTTGGGGTCGGAGCATGTTCTTCTCTTGAAGAACATGCTCCGACCCCACATTAAGTGGTATAATGGATGACTTACAATACTTTATAACAAACACAGAAGAAACGTCTTAGTTCATCACACAAATGTTTGTCCTAGGAAGGAATCTAACAGCTAAGAAGGGAGTTACCAACTGAACTTAGAGCCTCCCATAATGAATGGGCTAATGTTTAGCCAATAAACCTCTATACATTTTGAATAACTCGGGGTTTACTCACACATTATTTAGTCGATGGAGACACCGACACTGTTTCAATTCATCTAGAGAATCACAATCGCGGATCAAACTCACCCTGAGTTTGATCCGCGGTAAAGTTGCCGAACCACAAATCAGTGTGAACCGTGAACTCGAGCGACACCTTCCGGGATTTACTCTACGTGAGTAAACCCTGTGTTATTCAAAATGTATAGTAAAACTCACAATAGTTTTGAAAGTGAAATAAACCTCTACTTTTTTTCTATCAACAGATACAAGAACCGGTTATTCTGAAGACCGGTTCTCGTGTGATCCTCGGGAAGAACCACGTGTTCCGTTTCACGCATCCCGGCCAGCCGCGTGAGGAGGCTCCTGTTAATAAGGAACTTCAAGGTCAGGCAGACAAGCCTGACACTGCTGAAGGTATCTATCGTAGAGTAGAAATATATGATTTGTAACATTCTAGCGTTGTATTATCTGATATGTGTTTTATAGATTACATACACCTTGTGGTATCTTGAGATGTGTATTTTGGCAACATGTCACCTCGTGGTAATTTGTGATGTAAATTTTTCGTTTCATGGTAAGTTGAGATATGACTCTTTAGTTATATGTCACCTGGTGGTAACTTGAGATGACACTTTTTGTTTCTGGCTACCTTATGGTAACTTGTCTCTATTGGTTCTTTCGTGACTGTTATCTTCTGGAGACAAACAAACAAACATACCAACTACCGTAATCCCTTTGCACACCCATGATAAATTGTTTCTGTGTGCTCGAAAATACCCAGTCATGATAGATATTAATTAATATGATGTCTAAGAGGAATAGTACGTCCAGCCATTCACAAACTAACGCTACCATACAATTCCAGTGACAAGCGCCGCTGAGAACGTAGATTGGGACTTCGCTCAGTGCGAGTTACTGGAGAAGCAAGGCATTGATTTAAAGGCTGAGATGCAGAAACGTTTGTTGGCACTTGAGGAGCAGTTCCGTCGCGAGAAAGAACATGCTGATCAGCAGTTTGAGGAGCAGCGTAAGGTATGTACTTAGATTTTTATATTATGGTGAAATCACACTTTAGGAAACAATTGTTTGCTTATATAAAATCAACTAAAAGATCAAAATCACAATAATGATCAAAATACAGGGAAGAATATCGAAGATGAAGAGATTTGATGTGGAAGACTTTTGGCTTAGGAGATTAGTGTCATAAGGAAGTAATTGATATTTATGGCTCTGTTCTCCCTAAGCCAAGAATCAGTGCCTAATCTAAGTATCAAGAAAAATCTACGCGTTTTATACTATCGTTGAAATGTCTCTTCTGATTTGAAGTGAAATACTTCTAGTTTACCACCGTCCACATGCCGTGAGTTTAGTACCATGCAAAATATATGAAATGGGCGCGCAAATTTTGTCAAGAAATAAATATTTAAATCCGACAGTTTTCGGTTACTTAGAACTGTATAATTTTCTACAATATTAAAATAAATATGTCATTCCAACAGTACTAAAATAGTTGTTTATTATAATACAGAAATAAAACCTACAATACAGTATAGTAATTAACAAGTTTAATTTGCTTACGCGCAGAATTACGAAGCCCGCATCGACGCATTGCAGAGGCAAGTCGAAGAACAGAGCGTTACAATGTCTATGTACAGCTCCTACACACCTGAAGACTTCCACAATGACGAAGACATATTCGGTTAGTAATTGCGATGGCAAATCGCAAATCTCTATGCCACACACAACATGAAGTAGTAACATGTTATCTTATTCTGGTTAGTTCTGGTAGTTACTGGTAGTTAGCGGGTATTTATTGATTACCTTACAAAAAAAATACGCGATAAATATTAAAAACAATAAACATATTATCTTACTTTTTACATAGTCATGGTAATTGAAAATA
The DNA here is from genome assembly GCA_948098915.1 of Lampropteryx suffumata. NCBI lineage: Eukaryota > Metazoa > Arthropoda > Insecta > Lepidoptera > Geometridae > Lampropteryx > Lampropteryx suffumata. The sequence goes on along the minus strand of OX402564.1, from coordinate 5,472,341 downwards.
TCAGTTTGTCACCACATGGTAATTACATCATTTTGTTATTTAATACACCAAACGCTGCGTACGCTTCGAGTGTTCTGAAAGTTGGAACCCAATTTGGTGACATTAAATCAACACTCGGGTAGATATATCAGTAATCATAAAAATATAAATAATAATAGAATTTTCACTTTAAACGGGATATTAGCCATGATATATGATTTTTTCTGTTTCACGATATTTCGGCACAGTTGCATGCGCCATTATCTCGAGATAAACATTAGTCTTTGCGGGTGGCTGTTATTGACAGACAAAACGGTCTACGCTCTTTCTCAGTCTTTTCTCAGTACGGATAATGCTCGCATTAAAATACTTAGAAAGAGGGTAGACCGTTTTGTACCCTCGTATGCAGATAAACTCGTATATCGTGGTAAGTTTCCCGTTTTGAGTTAAAATTATGTTGAAAACCATGATAGTTTTTAAAGCTAATAATAAAAGTTTAAAAACCTAATTGTGTCAATAATTAAAATTAAAACAACCTAAATAATACATTAGGAAACAAAATTTCAACCATCCTTTAGAAAACAAATGCGCTACAGCTTTTCAGATACAGATTGCTCCGAGATGATAATAAAAAAGTAAGTTTTATTTCAATAAACTTTATCTATACACAAAACTGGATACGTATTTTCATTCAACGTCGTCATTGTATCTCCCGTATATTTGTTGACGACAAGTCTGTGATTTTAGTAAACCCGTTGTTCGAGACAGAGTGTTGGTCGGCGCGCGAGGTCGGCCTGGCCGCGTGGGCGTTCCGTAAGTGGAAGTACCATCAGTTCACTTCTCTGCGGGACGACCTCTGGGGGAACGCTATCTTCCTCAAGGTAACATTCTCCACAACTTAACTTATATACAGGGAACAAATAAAATTGGTTTAAAGCCTATAACGGCAAAATGTTTCGGAGCAGGTGATGAATCAATATAACTGTCAGAGAAGTCAAAATAAATAAATAATTAATCCCGGACATCTGGCCCCAAGTACGCTGAGCTTGTGTTATGGGTACCACATGACTGATATACTTATATACTTTTATTTTGTGAATACATACATATTATACATAGAAACACCCGGACCCGAGACAAATATTTGCAGATCATCCAAACATTTGTCCCGCGGCGAGAATCGAACCCGATCTCTTCATGGATCAAGATAAGAATGGGTTAGAAAAGATATATCTATCTAGTGTTCTTAGGTATTTGTACAAAATTGGGTATGTGTTAGAGAAAGTCCAATTTAATAATGCCGAATGTATTGAGAATATTAAACAGAAAAGAGCATATCAGAATCGTAGCAAGTGGAAATACATATTTTTATCCTCCAATCCCAACAGGAAGCAAACGCCATATCTGTGGAACTCCGTAAGAAGGTCCAATTCCAGTTCACTCTACTGACAGACACACCCTACTCTCCCTTACCGGCTGAGCTAGCCCCTAGGGATGACGCCGACGATGAATACCGCCCTTCTGCCCCTACTGTAGTAGCTGTTGAAGTCACCGACACTAAGAACGGGGCTACGCATTATTGGACGCTTGAGAAGTTACGGTAAGATATTATGTCTTATGTCGAAGGCGGTATGGTGTATAATGCTAAACTTGAAGATTAAACAAGATAGCAACGTTTTATTGTAGCAGCTCGAGTACTGAATAGAGGAAAGTTAATTATAACTCAATGAAGCTAAGGTTTAGTTTGAATTGTGACAATAGGTTATTATTAAATGAAAAAAAGAGCCTGAGTATATCAAAACGTAGGAGTTATAAAAAGTATATCAGCGTATTTGAGTTTTTTAATTTAATTATTTCTCACACGGTTTATACAAAATCATACTTAAACCTACACATGTTTGATTTTAGTTTTGTTTGCACTTTGTTTTGAATCTTGGTTGAGTGTTTTTGTTCTGTTTATCGGTTTTGTTATCACCTGATTTTTAACCTTTTTTCAACGTTTTAACGGCTACGGAGTTAAATAATTTTGCTGACGCAGTGCTGGTTATATAACCTCTAAATTGTATACGACAGAGTATTATCCCAGCCCAAATAAATAACGTATGTACCTAGTACCTTCCTAGAAGCTTAAAGTGTGATTGGTAAGTACCCTTTTCCCTTATAGGTTTAAATGTTAGCCGCGAAATGTCATGTTATATATCTACGCTTGTTTTATTTGCCGCTTTTTACTTTCGTTTAACATTTTAAGATTTTACATATTTCAATCATAAATACTTGTATAAAGAAATGGTAAGAATCTAAAAAAATCTTTAGTAAATTTTATTCCACTTAAAACAAATGCACGTTTCAACTGACTGAATCCTAGATGATATTTTTATTTAGTAGTTTTAGAATAGTTTTGTAAAGTGATTTTAATAAAAGTTAGTGTTTTTAGACATTTGCTCAACTACTCGTGCAAGAGGACATGTCTTAGGATACCTTAATCTGTAACCGACAGATCGCACTTGTTAAATTGGTCTTATAGTTTTTTGTGCCAGGGTAAGGTAATAAGCGATGCTTTTCTCGTAGGTATCATTGCTAGCTACATGGCACGGAACTGTCCTTAGCCATCGCCAGCTAATGCGTCATGTTTATAATATTAACGTATCAAATATTCGAAATTGGTATGTTGCTAGGAGTAAATGTCGCGAGATAGGTTCGATTGAGCATCCAAGAATGTGTGGTTAGGCATGTATTTTTGAAAAACTGAGGAGTAGGGCTAGGCGGCTACATGTCACTATATTGTCCGCAGCCATCGTCAGTAGCTAATGCGTCAGCTTTACAACATAAACGTATCAAATATTCAAAATTGAGTTGGTATGTTGCCAGAACAATATGTCGCGAGATAGGTTCAACTGAGCTTCCAAGAATATGTGGTAAAGCATGTCATTTTGAAAAGTGAGGGGTAGGGCTAGGCGGCTACATGGCACTATATTGTCCGTAGCCATCGCCTGGAGCTAATGCGTCAGATATACAACATGAACGAAGCGGCCTACGCGGAAGAGGAGGAAACGTCCCCTTTAGTGCTCGCCCCGCCCCCCGCGGTGTTACAAGCCCAGGCGCAAGGCCAGCAGGACATACTGCAGTGTATCTCGGCGTGCGCGCAGCAGACCAGACTGTCGTTGGCCAATCTGCTGCCGTCGAGGTTTGTTGTCGCCTCGCTGAGTATGAATAGGCTTTAGGGTATATGCACGGTTTCTGCGTCTTCCTGAGACTTCTATGGGTTATCTTAAAAGTATACCTACAATAACCATTACTTTCAACTGTATAATATATGATATCTGAAATTCACATACGCAAAATGTCTGTTATTATATATTTGCAAAAACAAACAGAACAATGAAACTTATAAACAAAATCACAAAATATTACATTATCCAATAAAGTTTCAACTAAGTAAAACTAAAAACATACGAATTCTTTAATTCGTATGTTTATTTTGTTTGTTTGTGTGTTTATTTTATTATGTTTATTCGTGTGTTCGTTGGGACATTCTGAAAAAGGAATTAGGTTTTTTTTTATTTATTTGTAATAACAGATTTATACATTTAAAGATAACATGTAACATGCTAATAGCGTGTTTAAATTGGAAAAATATGTAACGTAGAAATCAAATCATTATTAAAGTTCATGGGACGTTTAATAAAAGCATATGCGGCTTATTGTTACCTGATGGTAATTTAACCAATGTACCTACTCCTAATTCGTATATACACACATAATTTGTATTGTAGAGAAAATAACATGATTGTATTTGACTTTCTGTCATCGGATAGTTATTTAACCAATCTGCCCAACAGACAAAATATCAAAATACGTGTGTGTCTCAGGTAAACTATGCGATACCACTGGTATTGCAAACACCCATATGTTACTGTAACCATCAGGTCGTTTCAGTTGTAAATGTATAAAAAAATATCTTGCCATCTCGTGGTAACATAAATAGAAAAACTGGTATTTAGCCACCTGACGGTAATTTGAGTACTCTTCCCCTTCAATTTTTCCTGCGATTCTTTCGAAAAATAATGGAACTGTTTTTACAGACTTAATTATAAACATTTAAAAAATAAATTTAATAACATAGACGGATTTCACCGCATCATCTAGCCCCATACTAATCAACGCTTGTACTATGTAGTCAACATTATTGAAGATACCTTACACACAAAACAAAAACGTATTATAATTACACAACTGTTTGAACCAATTAGCTTCTTAGAAAACTCGAGGTCGCAGAAACCACGCACGAAGTCTTATAGGAATAGCACGCAGTGTTAACTGTCCACTACACTGTGAGTTTAATCATAATGCAACTGTTGATAATATGGGAACAGAGATTAACTAGATAGTAATATAATTGTATCAATCAGGGCACTGGATGTAAAGAAATGCTTAATATTTATACAAAAACTGTCATACCAGTAGTTTGAATGTAATGCTTATTTTCACTCCTATTGTTACCTCTTATTATATACTTTTAGTAGCTGTAGAACTATATTCTGTTGCGTTAGACACTAGCAGTCTTTCTATAATCACATAATTGACTAATGCGGCTGTTCAGTTTTGACATAAGCAATTCTTCTTCTTCTTTTTTTATGGCATGTGACATAAAAATGTCAATTTTGCCAGTGTCAAGTGTTTGTGTTTGTTTATAGTCTATTTGTTTGTTAAGGTCTTAGTCCATGGTCAATTGTCAAAATACTAGAGGTCACGCGAAATGGCCGAGTAAGAAATATTAAATTAGAAGAGCTATGTTAATTCATGAAATGACAAACGAAGAATCCCGACATATGCAATTTTCGTCCGTGTGATTTGACCATTCATTCAGCTGACAGGTGACAGCTGACAAATCGCACTTTGCATCGCGCAGCTGGTAATTGCTTGTGTCAAAACTGAACATAGATAGTTTAGTCCGTCCTTGTCATTCTCATGTCAAAGAATAAAGATGTCGACATATTTTAACGCTTTTATGTGATTATGAATATGACCTCTATATCTCTAATAATAGACATATTATGTTTAGCTTTCCTTGTGCTAACGCGTAATGTTGTAAGATAGATTATAGAATAATTAGTAAATCTTTAGCAATGTTTAGTACCCAGCACATATTGTTATAAGCTCTTTTATCAACCTGCTTTTAGTATATCTTGTCATCAAACCTCTTTCAAGCGTATCATGTCTTTCACTTGTGCAATTACAATATTGACCCTCTCCTTATGAAGCAAAGTTGAAATTACCCTAAGCTTCGCTTGGCCAGACCTCGCCCCTCGCCTCGAAAGGCTTACTGTCTTACGCTTTCGTAATAAAGTCTATAACCGTCTATATCTTACTTATTTGTCATCGGTCAACCTCTTGCAAGCGTATCTATATCGCCTTATCTTCTGCCATTACAATATCAACCCTCTCCTTTTGAATCAAAGTTGAAATTACCCTGAGCTTAGCTTGCCCTGACCTTGCTCGAAGGCTAACTGCCTTATGCTTTCGAAAATAGAGTCTATAGTCCTCTGTACCTTACAGACAACGCCTGGAGTTGATGCGTGAGATGTACCACAACGAAGCAGAACTGTCTCCAACGTCGCCTGACCATAATATCGAGTCGGTTACCGGCGGCGATCCGTTTTATGATCGATTCCCCTGGTTCCGTTTGGTTGGACGGTAAGAAAGTTTCATTATTTTACAGTTCATACGTTTGTTGTTGCTGCTGTAATTATGCAAACTGTCCTTAGTATCAACCGACGGTAAAACATTGTAAAAGAACGAAGCGGTACGAAGCGTTAAGGGAAACATGGAGAAAAAAAACGAAAGGTCTTCTAACCTAAAAAGTTCATGTGCGAAGTGCAAGAACGGAGCCTTAGTGCCTCCTTTCACCACACTTGTTCGGAATATCAAGTAATACGATAAGATAAAAAAGAAATAAAAACATTGATTATACTTACTATACTTCTAGAATATTGCAATTGGAAATCCGTAGTCTCTGCGTCTAAGGTTATATTGAAAGGTGGCATAGATAATGTTGTTGTAGGTTCTAGACGGAAACGCAGGTCTGAATCCCAAGTCACAAAATATGGCTAGTTTTTGTACACATTGAAGAGCTCGTGGCATAGCTGAAAAAATTATAAATGAAAATGAAAAAATATTTATTTCATCATTCATATAGCAGCATATACAATGTACAAATGCACTTTGATGCTTCTCGAATTTTAAATAGGTAGACCTTTCAGCGGTCTTCACACTAGGCAAGCCTGCATCGTGAAGACCAGAAGACGATTTAACTTAGAAGCTCCTCGATCGATGTCATTGGTGTGTTAGATTTGTCGATTGGCAAATTTAAAAACGAAATAAAACAAGAACTATTACGTAAAGCACACCATAAAATAACAACTATATAGATGACAAATATGCTTCAGATGAATCTGTAGGGCGATTATGGAACTCTAATTACAATCAATGTCTATCAGTTTTCGGCGTAATTTCAATCATTACTGATAGACATTGATTGTAATTAGAGTTCCATAATCGCCCTACTGTTCTTGGATAGATAACCGCAGTGGAATTTTCATCTGCATGAAGATTATGCATTATGCATCGATTGATTTAGGTGTATGTGAGCGTATGTTAATGTATTTATACAGAGGAGCACTATTTTGAGGCTTCACTATGGTTGATAATGGCACTCCTTCTTTATAGGTATTTATTTGGCAGTATGTCTGAAAATCAATATCGACCTTCTGTAATACTAATTCATCAATATTAACTGCTAGTATCAATGTTTTGAAAGTATCACAATTCCACCATAATCGCTCGGCTGAGCATCACCGTACATCAGAGGGCAAATGCAGATGTCGTTCCGGGTTTTTCAAATTCGGCGCCATATTCATTTCACTGTATACAATATTAGTAGTCTCTCATTTTGTAACAAAACCATTGTTTTCCAGGAGTTTTGTGTACTTATCGAACCTGTTATACCCAGTACCACTGATTCATAAAGTGGCAATCGTGAACGAGAAGGGAGACGTGAAGGGATATCTGCGTGTTGCCGTACAAGCTGTTATTGACGCCGAGAAAAGTAAGATATTTTATTGACAGTTAAAAAAAAATTGTGACACGAATTTTCAAATTAATTTTCATGTTTCAAACTGGCTCTAGTGTTCTCTTATTTACCAAAGTCTAGCTCGGTTGATCCGAATAGATCACAAACTAGCTCTGTTGTTCCGGACAGATCACAAATGAGCTCTGTTGTTCTCTTATTGACCACGAACTAGCTCTGTTGTTCTGTTTATAGACAATGCTGAGTTTGCAGCCGGAGTGAAGCAATCCGCGAAGATATCGTTCGACGATGACGTGGCGCCGGCGCGACGCGCTAAGGCCATCACCGGAGTGATGTCGAACGTCGAGAAGAACAACGCGCTCAACCTTGAAGACCGCATCACCGAGATCACAGACTCCAATATCAAGATTGAAGGTAAACTATGTTGATTTTACAGTGATACGTCATTGTATTAAGCAAGACCGTAGATCCTTAGATAATTAACTTAACTATTGTGATCTGGAGCTGTTCAGCTACCTATAGATCGTTCGGTCCTTAGATACTTAACACAACTGTTTCACATGTTTCACATTATGTAAATTTATAGAATATGTTTTTTTTTAAATCAGGAAACAGTTGATAGTACGATTATAACTTTTTACATAAACAAATTTCCATTATAAAAAAATCCTTGTAAGATCAACGCTGAAAAACATAATTACCTAATAATCTATATGTCAATAGCGTTCCCTTAAGGAAAGTCTCAAAACTTTAATCAAATGTTTTTCATACAATTTTGTAGCTTGCTGCGCTCTCTTATACCGTGATACAAAACTAGTACTAACCCTGTTATCCACGCTGCTCTCGCACTTTTTGTCCAGAACTAGCCATGGGAGAGTGTGACACTGACAGCGGCCGCGGTGACAGTTCCCTTGCTTCCGAGCTGAAGGAGGAAGACCTCCCGGAACACCTGACCCTGGGGAAGGAATTCACCTTCCGAGTTACCGTTCTTCAGGCTCATAGCGTTGCTACCGATTATGCTGACGTGTTCTGCCAGTTCAAGTAAGCTTTTAATGTTATTACTGTAAGGTTCAATATGCAGTAGGCTTTTAACACTTCTACCGGTTATGTGGATTCTTCCAGTTCAAACTTTAACTGTGTTATTATAAAGCTCAATTTACTTTGACACTCAGTTAATGCGCATCTGCTGCAATGGATACTGACAAATGCGCGCTACTAGTGTGTAATTCTAACACAGTTATTAACACAGCATTTTGAACTCTATTTCTTCTTAATAATGTGTGTATTTTTGGAAAAATAGAATATTCAGCAACCTTCAGTAACATTCAGCATTTAGGGTTCAATTAGAAAGTCGTTTTGACAACATAAATAAAAACTTATAGGTTATTGTCATAAGGTACACTATCCCTCGATTATAACTGTTATACTGTAACATTGTTCTTTGTAGCTTCCTTCACCGCAATGAAGATGCATTCTCGACAGAACCCGTCAAGAACACAGGAAAGAATACTCCACTTGGATTTTACCACGTGCAAAATGTGAGAAAATGTTTTTTGTTTATAATTTTCACAGTAAGATATGCGTTGTTATACCATAAGGTCGTTTTTTTAACACCAGCTAAATATGTGATAGAACCTTACCTTTCCTTACCTTACCTTATCTTTAAAGTAAAATTTTAAATTTTTACTCAAAATGGGATATTTACCATGTTAAGTCAGTTTTACTGCTTTATTATATTTCTATATTTCCTATCTTTCCTATATATACAGTTGCATGCGCCATGATCATGAGATAAAATGAAGTCTTAGCGGGTGGATGTAATTGGCAGACAAAACGGCCTAGCCTCTTCAGTATTTTACTGCTAACATTACCTGTACCACTAGATTCACTGTCACTAACAACTCGATTACGATTGCGACACACAACACTCACGGTATCTGGACGCATAACTGGTTCCTCACTTTTTCGGTTTCCACACATTCTCACCACAGGATTCCAGGCTCCAGATAATCGAAAACCGTGTTCTCGATTGAAATTCCTGTGTTTGGTAATCTCTATTGCCTCTTGTACCAATCTTGGTGTGTAATGTCGTTCAGTTGAGATTACTTGTGGATTGTGTAACTCGTTATAAAAGTGGTCTCTTACTCGATAATAGGATAATTGATAATAGCACCCGTATCTGACTGTAAAATCGAGTTGATAATTTTCGCTAAATTATATAACACAGTGAGGATTTCTACGTGGAACTGATCCCAGAAGAGTGCTGCTAGGAGACTGATGATGCAGGCGACTGCGATAGTCTTCAAATTATTGGGAATTAGTCCCCCTGCTGACTAACAGAAGAGCTTGCAATAGAGAAGGAAAACTTGAAGCAAGCCTGGCTCGGTGCCAGCCGTTATGGACCTGCAACCGAACCGGCACCGCATGTACTGATTCGTCTTTCCTACGGGTTCTGTCGGCAAGGTTAAGGCTTACCTAAGTGCACTTAAGGAGTCCCTGAGACGCATATTAATCCTTTCACCTCACTGGTTAGAAATAACTAGGGACACGATAAGAAGAATAAGAAGACGAATAGTGTTCTCAAATGTCAATATTTTGTTTGATTTCAGATCACAGTGCCAGTTACGAAGTCGTTTGTGGAATATATAAAAACGCAGCCGATTGTGTTCGAAGTGTTCGGGCACTACCAACAACATCCCCTGCACAAGGTACTATGTGTATGTGTGTTTAGTATTTCGACAAAAAACTATACTCACAACGAATTATAATACACTAGTTGCTGGTACCTACATAAATAGCCTATTTCTCAAGATCTATCAATTATCTCAGACAATCTATCTCAGTTGTTCCTAACTTTTTTGGTCATTGGTTTGGTTGATAATTTTGGTTCATAATACATTGTTGAGATCTGAGGTTCGATTGAACATTGAGGTTTTGATACTGACAGTGAGCCATAACTATAGTTTACTAACTGCTCTCATTCGTCGGTTTATTTAATCCTCTACAGAAACAGTTGAAATGTAATGAGTATCTCGTCTTAGTCTCAGATCTCCTTTATCAAGCTGACAGACGTTGTTTTTTTTGTTTCTTAAGTACTCTATGAACTTCTGAAAGTACGAAGCAAATAAATGAAATGGTCTACCAACATTTAAATTAATACATAAATACTAGCTGTCCCGTCCGCTAATTCGTCCGCGCATTTTAAAAAGAAAAAAATATCTAAACCGTTCTCGAATCCACTTGAACACACATTAAAATCATCAAAATCCGTTTCATCAGCCGTTTAGGAGGAGTTTTATTATAATCACAGGCACAGAAGATTAATATAATATAAAGATTGGTGGACAATCTACACAACACGATCTAGCCTCAAACTAAGCATAGCTTGACGATTTTTACGACCTCTGTGGCGCAGTGGGCTTAGGTCCGGCTGAGACGCTAAAAAGGTTGCGGGTTCGATTCCCGCCTCGGGACAAATGTTTGTATGATCTGCGAGTATTCGTCTCGGGTTTGGGTGTTTCTATGTATAATATGTATGTATTTATAGAAAAAAAAGTATATTAAGTAGTATATCAGTCATGTGGTACCCATAACACAAGCTCTGCTTACTTTGGGGCCAGATGATGCTGTGTGATATGTCCGGTATTATTATTATTATAGCTTGTACTATGGGAACCAAATCACTAATACTCTACTACTTTATAACAACCAAACACAACAAACATCTATGTTCACACAATTTTTTATCTTTGGAGATAATCGAACCCACAACCTACAACGCAGAGGCATAGCTACTACCAACTGACCTAAGTAGCCAGTCAGTTATTTATATCGAGGATGAACCGTGTGTTTTGTTTTATTGATTTCTAAAGGAGTATTTCAACACACAGGACGCGAAACAAGACGGCCCAGTGGCAGGACGCACCCCTCCTCGTCGAATGCTACCCCCATCCATCCCCATCTCTGCCCCTGTGCGCAGCCCTAAATGGGGCGCGGCGTCAGTTGCACCCCCTTGTTGCTCGTCTCATCTACACTCCAAACACGACCTGCTGGTTTGGTTCGAGATCTGCGAGCTCGCACCTAACGGAGAATACGTGCCTGCTGTAAGTTATCAAATGTAACTTCTGTTTTACCCTAAATGTATCCCGTTACGATCATCATCCCTTACTATGTGTTCCCAGGTGGTAGAACACAGCGACGAGTTGCCATGCCGGGGGCTGTTCATCCTGCACCAAGGTATCCAGCGCCGCATTCGCATCACCATCCTGCACGAGCCTTCTTCCGACCTGCAGTGGACCGACGTCAGGGAACTTGTCGTCGGTAAATGTCTGTTTGACTTTCGTTCATTTTGTTTTGCTTGCTAACAGTTCGTGCATTTTAACCGTCTATCTTTTTCTTCTAGATGATAATTTGATCAATGTCAAGTGATTGTTTTAATATTTTGATTGTTTTAATTTCATCAAGTATAGTCGATCGTCATTTGTTTAATCTAAATTAACCCTTAATAATAAGATGTTAATTTGGTTAATGTCAAGTGATTGTTTTTTTATAACTAGTGGTCGAAATTCGACCATAATTAATAAAAAAATTATGTAATAATTTTGTAATCATTTATTATGCATAATTTAAAAAAAATAACAGCATTCTGCACTTTTTTATAAACTATAAGTGTGCTAAATTTCATACTCATCCGTCCGCGCAATTTTCATAAAAAGGGGTACAAAGTTTGCTTCACGTATGAATATATAGATTTCATCAAGTCGTTAGTCGATTGTCATTTGTTTAATCTAAACGTTATTGCGGACTGTTATATTTAAACACAATTTTTAATTATATACAATTTATACATGTACCAGCAACCGGCTTCGCACGGCTGTATTATACACCTAAACCTTAATTTTCCTTCCATCATTGGTCGATATATTAACTTTGTCACTAGAGTTAATAATATACACTCAAGAGCATAGAAATCGCATGTTTACATCTTTATTTTGATCTAAATATTTTTTTATGATGGTTGCAAATATAACTTAAATTAAATTAAGGTACACACAATGGCCTCAGTTCTGTTGGCACCAACCTAACGAATTTTAGCTAAAATTAGGTTTTGAACTGTAAATTAACCTTTGGTGTTCTGCTGCTACCAATTTATCCTAATTTTATTTTATCTAACTAAATTAAGCGTTCCTAATTTAGTTAGATGGTACCAACCGAATAGGTTTTACAAACGTTACGACTAACTAAAAATATTTTAGACAATTCCTAATTTTAGAAATGAACAAGCCTTCAAAATCATAGTCATATTCACTTCAAAGTCAGTCATAGTTTGCTCATAGTCCCGCAAACAGAGCTATCTGAATCGAGCGATTTTGGGTCATTCTTTTGTTTTGTTGCTACTGTAATGATTTCGATGGTCATGGCTAAAATGTGTTTTTAGAAAGCGAACAGTGTACATAAATTTAATTTAAGTTATATTTGCAACCAACATTTAATTTCATAAATATGTATTTAGCGTCAAAATGAAAATGTACGGGGTGTGCGATTTCTATGCTCTCGAGTGTATATTATTAACTCTGTTAATTTGGTCAGTTGGTAGTAGCTCTTCCTTCCAAATGTCTTCCAAATGTATGTTCTGTTTCTGGGTGTTATAAACTATCATAAGTATTTGCCATCAGTAGGGCGATTATTGAACTCTAATTACAATCAATGTCTATCTAAACGTCAAATTCGTCAAACGAATGATTGAAATTACGCCGAAAACTGATAGACATTGATTGTAATTAGAGTTCCATAATCGCCCTACAGGTTTCAAGCTATTCTTATTTTTGTGTGGATTATCCATCAATATTGTATTTATTAATTTAGTCACGTATTAACAGAAAATAATGTGTGTGTTTGTTTGTAGGCCGTATCCGCAACACGCCCGAAGCGAGTGAGGATACTACAGATAGCGACGAAGACGGAGCTCTCTCACTCGGCCTCTTCCCCGGCGAGCGACCTACACTTGATGACAGAGCAGTTTTCAGGTAACTTGTTATATAAAAAAAAATAACGTGCTTCGGGATTCATTGGTGCTATTTCTATAAAGTTTTATTTTAATACGTTAACAGCCTTGCTTATAAACATCTCTTAACTTGAACACTGCTTTTCAGGTTCACCCTGATTCACTATCTTTCAATAAATTATGGCACTATTTTAAACCATGATACATTTTCAATTGAATTTGAGAGACGTTATCCTTTGTCTTTAAACGTTTTAAGTGAAGCTAAGACTATACAGTCTTAGCTTTACTTAAAACGTCTCAAATAGTTTAGTTACTGACCTACTGACATGTCCTAGATTCGTCCTATCGGGGTCTACAAGCATTAGTTCGGAATATAAGTATACCAACTTTCTTGGAGGTTATTTAACCTGTAGCAACCCACTTTCTAGAGATAATAAGTTTATCTATTGTCTGGCTTCTGGAGCTAGTGGATATCTAATTGTTATGCCCATATTTGAGACGTTTTGTGATTTTTAAATTAATAATTTGTTTGTTGACTGGGTAAAAGACATTGTAAAAACGGTTGCTATTAGGCATGGATATAAAAATGCTTAACAAATGTTGATTCATTGTAACGCTCATTGTAACGTTACGATCGAAGCGAGAGCGCATAACAAAACAGACGTTATGACGTTGTCACGTTAAACTATCGTCCGTAAACCGACTTTACAGACAACCATTTTTTTTATTTATAACAATTTACAGTATGTCCGGTATTACATAGAAACGTCTCTCAATTCCTGTCATAAGTTAATCACTGTTTCAAATAGTGACCTTTTTTAAGATAGTGACAGGGCGAATCTAGCAGTGTTTAGGCAGTGTTCAAGCTAAGAGTCTTTTATAAGTAAGGCCTGCCATGTTTATAAATGTACTTACAGCGAAAGTCAGGAAAAAATTGAAGGATTATGAAATGAAAACCGACAAAGGAGAGTGGAAGAGCTATTGAATATTGAATGTTGAGTTTCGTTATATGTAGTTTCTAAAGTAATAAGTAATTGTATTGTTAGGTTTGAAGCTGCTTGGGACAGCAGTCTCCATGGATCTCCTATGCTGAACCGTGTCAGCGCGAACGGAGAAGTCGTATACATCACCCTCAGCGCATATCTAGAGGTATGAACTACGATCAAACTGTGACGTCAGTTTGGTTAAGATTTTTCTTAGCTACATCTATATATTCATACGTGAAACAAAAACTTTGTACCCCTTTTTACGAAAATTGCGCGGACGGAGGAGTATGAAATTTCGCACACTTATAGTTTATATAGAGAAGGAGTGCAGAATGCTTATATTTTTTTTTAAATATGCATAAAAAATACATTAATTATTAATTAATTATGGTCGAATTTCGACCAGTGGGCGACCACTAGTTCATATAAATGCAATGCACTGGCATTGCACTGGCTTTCAAAACGGTAATGGAAAAAACAATGGGAAACCTGCACGATACAGCCAATATTTGAAAGTGTGTGTCATGCCACGTGAAATATATGTATTTGACGTGGCTATGACCATTGGACATCCTCAAAGATCGATGTTTCAGAATTGGAAATCTGATGAGGTGTGAGCATTTTTTTTCACCTCTTTAGCACGCAAAAGGGCGCTATTGGCGCGTAAAACTAAAATATAGAGTTATTTGATTGATTAATAATGAAGGTGGAGAACTGCGGCCGTCCAGCTATAATCACGAAGGACTTGTCCGTGGTGGTTGTGGGTCGCGAGGCTCGCTCGGGCCGCTCGCTGCGCCGAGCTCTCTTCGGCTCCAAGTCTGCAAGAGCTGATCATCTCACCGGCGTCTACGAGCTCAGTCTGCATCGCGCTTTGGAACCTGGTTTGTTACTAATTACTTAATTCAATATTATCTTAGTTGAGAGATCATTTATACATGTGACGTTACGAAATCGTCTCCCCCTGACATCCCCTGTCACGCTTTCGTCACTCTCTCCTTCCCTTTTGTCCTTGGCACGTCTTTTTTGATTGATATTATGATAAATTGAAATGTACATTTTGAAAAAAACGGGTTTAATTCTCGTATTATTCTGTCGATGGAGGCACCGACACTGTTTTGATTCATCTAGAGAAATCTGGGTGTATATATAATATGTATATATTTACAAAAAAAGTACATAAGTAGTATATCAGTCATGTGGTATCCATAACACCTCCTCTGCTTACTTTGAGGCCAGATGATGTAGTGTGAAATGTCCGGTATTATTTATTTAATTTTATTTTTAAATCGAAACAGTGTCGAAACGTGAGTAAACCCCGTGTTTTTCAAAAAATTTACGAAAGTTTTAAAGGTGAAATTGAAATGTGTTAATACTACTTAAACTATTGACATAGCTTACCATGTTTTTGTGAATATTTCTATGAATTCTTGGTTAATTGTAAATGCATTTGTCAGGTGTACAAAGGCGACAGCGACGCGTGTTAGATACGAGCGGCACCTATGTGCGTGGAGAAGAGAACTTACACGGGTGGAGACCGCGCGGGGACTCGCTTATATTTGACCACCAGGTAATATATATACATTTATACCACATCTTCTGAGAAACTTGCCCATTCATTTTCCAAATATGACTTAGAAAGTACATCATTTCAGGCTCTCTAAAATGCGGGACGGAAAGTATATGGAAATCCATTTCTAACGTGTTATTTTTTTTAACTTCTTTATAGATGTGCCGGTAGTATGGTCATTTTCATTATAGGTCAAAAAGTTTTTAATCCAAGTCCGCCAAATGATTTGTTCCTCTTCCGATTTCCGAACAATATTAAAAAAAAAGAACCCAAGTAATAAAGGCATGCGCGGTGATTTCAATTAAAAAAATATTCTCCTAATAATTGTATATTGTTATTGTTAATCTCGCTTATATATTGTTAATGGGTTCTTTTTACAAAATATTGTTCGGAAATCGGAAGAGGAATAAATCTTATGTCACAGACGAGGAACGTCGAGCGTTGACATAAACATCGTTCAGGTGTAAAGTTTGTGAGAACTACCGAGCAGAAAGATCATGTCACACGAGCACGCTTGGAATACCACGTGAGCACGACTGGGACGTGCCTGTGCCTACCTAGTTATTAGCCGTAGACTATACTTTATGTTGCTCAGTTTACAATCTAGCTGTGTAATAGATGTTTTAATTGGTACCAACGCGCCTACGTATATAGTCACTACAAGCGCCCACGACCATGTAGACCGGCACGGACAATCCAGATGCAGTACCCGACCTTCCCCCGTCATATAGTTTAAAAAATCTCCGTCTTTTCCAGCTAGTTCTGGCATAAATTTCATAATTCCATAACTAGACGCGGTAAGAAACGCTTGGAATTCCGCTTCCCCAAGAACATTTCAACCCAACGATAATAGAACGGGTCTCTATGTGAGCTTACATGGAATCAACTGTTAGAAAATTGCTCAAGTTTCGTAGATCGCGCTTTTGTCCTAGCCGTTTCGAAATGGCAATGCCGTTACTGTCTTTTTTTAGAGAAAATAATATAAAATATATGTATTTGAAAGAGTTGAGCTATCTAAGGACCGTTTAAAACAATCTATAGATATCTCAACTGATCAGATCACTGACAGACACTGTCCAAGACACTGGCGGTATTGCACGTTAAATGGCAATGCTAATATGCTGAGTTAGATAGCCAGCTCTTGGGTCACGCAATGTTTCTTGACGCCGAGAAATAATTTTGAAAATACAAACATCCATCATCCCCTAAAGTTCCCCAAACCCTGGTTATTGATTGTTTGGGTTTCGTAATTAATGAGATTATCTCGCCAACTTATTAGTTACTAAAGGTTGTATGTGTCCCACAGTGGGAGCTAGAGAAGATGACGCGGTTGGAGCAGGTGGGCCGCACACGTCACTTCCTTGCGCTGCGCGAGAGGCTGCGCCATGGACACGAGAACACCGTCGCACCCAACGACTTTACCAAGACAGAAAAGGTATGGCTCGTATCCCGTGTCTAGTCTGGCCTTAACCCCGTTTTTGTCTGTAACATGCCTCCTACATAGTATTTTCGAAGTTTTTAATAGGTTTAATTATATTATCTATGGTCACACAAAACAAAGCGTGAATCGGAACGCAAAAGTCACTTTTATAGCCAATCAATCTGTGGCTGAGTGTTTTTCGGTCCTCTGGGGTCTGGGTTAATTTTGGGATCGATGTTGAGTCGAGTTGGAGAAGATTCAGACCAAGGTTTTTTGTCATCTAAATAAATTTATAATGCTGGACATTTCACGCAGCATTATTTAGCCCCAAAGTAAGCAGAGCTTGTGTTCAGGGTACCACATGACTGATATATTACTTATATACTTTTTTTGTAAGGACTTGCATATTATAGAGAAAACTGTAGAAAAACACCCACACCCGAGATAAATATTTGCAGGTCATGTAAACATTTACTTGCGGCGTGAATCGAACCCGCAACCTTCTGAAAATAACCGTCAGATAATCTGTTATTTTACAATAAGCTACATGAAACTTGGTCTGTGTCCAATATAATGGATTAGCATATAGGTTTTTTATGTAGACACCACGCCTGCGAAGCCGCGGGTGGAAGCTAGCAAGCTAGTTTTTTTAAATGATCATTGTGTTTGCTAGGAGGTTTGCAACATGGCGGCTAAGGCAGCTGGCGAGTGCGTGGGCATAGCACGGGACGACTGCGGCTACGAGCCGTGGGACATGACGGGACCGGAGCGGGATCTCGCCGGGAAATACCTCAAACTTATACAGGGTAACTACTACTGCTATACCCCGATACCCAAAAATTCACTACCTCTCAGACTAAGAACTCACCGACGAGCGCGTGTGACCGCTATTTTCACACGCGCTCACTCGTAAGAACACGTGATACATTAAATGAAATGGTTTATTGAAAAAGAAAACGCATTAATAGCTGTAAAACCTAGTTCACACAATCAATCGTAATCTGTTTCTCGTCAGTTTTTCATTAGGTACATCATTTAGATGCGCAACTTATATTAAACTCTACTTATTTTCGCTGTAAAGGGGCGTTATAGCGATTTGTTAGTACTTAACATTCATAATATTAAACCTATAAATATTTTTACTAAAATAACTTAATTAAATTAATTTTACAAGACAAATCTGGCGCTGGAGCAAAAGTGTCGCTGTGACGTCAGCAGGCCACGCCCACATCTATGGGTTCTTACGATAAATCGTAATAAATATAAATTTAGCCTACTAATAAATTCAATTTCATGACGCTATTTATGCCCGCGGGTTCCACTGAACGCTGCGGGTCTCACACATTAGGCCGTACTTTATAATTAAATTATTAAACTATTAAACGGAAGTAGGAAGCCAAATTTTGAAAAACACACCATATATCTTTTATATCTATTATTTCTTCAATTAACGGTAAATAGCGGTAAAAAAGACAAAGTTAATTTACTGAGAGCGGCGTTTTTTGCAATTTATTTGTATTAAAACAAAATCACAGCCAATTCACACTATGTCATCTCTTTTGCCCGGTTTGAATTCTCTAGATTGTAGTCTCGCAAACAGTTCGAAAAGGCTCATCTTATCCTACTAATGTGTGCAGGGCGAATAGGCAGTCCTGCCAACAGCAAGGAAGTGGAGACTGCGGTGTCTCCGGCGACGCCAGTGGACGAAGGCGTATCTGCCGATATCTCCACACCCAGCTTACTCTCTTCTATCCACAGCGCTAGCAGTTTCGAGTAAGTAGCACTTATTTATTTCATACTTTTATTTATTTAACACACAAAACACATTACAATGTTAGCTAAAATGAACTTACTAAAAATATTGTTTTAATCTACATTGTAGCATAAAAATGTGTGTGTACAGCTAAGTAATACATATTATTATTCGTAATAAGTGGACTAATAATAAACAAAAAATCTAATTATTATGTAGAAAAGAAATAAGATGGTGATAAAACTAAATTTAAACAACAAAACTAATTGTATAGCCAGCAGTATCTCTACCTAGTGCACATGCACAGAGTTGATGCATAGTATGCATAGTATGCATAGTATGCATAGTATGCATAGTATGCGTGTACGCACGCCATGCACACTGTCTAGGTATAAGACCTGGCAGTATCCTATATAACTCCACCACCAGGTTGAATGCTCCGGGGTGGAGGACCAACGTTATGAGGATCATTGAAATGGAGGATACCTTTAAGTTCTCTAATGAAATGGTTAATTCTAGGATTAAAAATGACAAGTTCATTATGTTTTATAGATTGCTCATTGTACTGACGCGCGATTCTAGTGAGTGGATTGTAATAAGAGATATTGTTAAGTGCGCAACGCAAAAATTATATAATATTATTTCAGCTTTTGATGTATAACATCTTAGCTCTCGCATTCCTGTTATCTGAAGTGTAAAGCGAAGCCAGGGAAGCGCTCGCTATTAGATTTTACCAATGAGCGCGCGTGGTTGCTTACCAAGGTGAGATGTCAGATGTTACACATCATATGCGACTACTGTACGGCTCGGTTTTTTTAAATATGTTTTGATAGGAACCATCTTTTTCTTCTCTGTCTATAAAGACACGATCACGATGACAATCTTACTAATGTCAAGTCATTATCCGTATTATTATGAAAACGAATGTGTTTCTGTCTGTATATTTGTTTACGAAACCTGTAATGGTTTCGAAATGTATTTGATTTGATTTGATTTGAAATATTAATATTGGTGGACAATGCACACAACACCATCTAGCCCCAAACTAAGCATAAGAATATTTATATATTTTTAAATACATATGATACTTTATAACACCCAGAATAGTTGAATATATTTATTTATTTATTCCCACTTATTTATCTATTTTTACAAGATTAACCTAATACAATAGTGTGACATGATATGATGAAATTACAAGAAAATTATCACGACTAGTAGAGCTTTCCTAGATTTCAAGTAACAACCTGTTTTATAAGCCTTAAAAAAAGCTCTATACTATATTTTTTTATTTACTAACTAGAAAGTGTTAAACTCATTCCTATCCTATCTTGACTTCAGACACACGATGGTCCAATCTATGTATTTGGCAAAGTATTGAAGAGTGTAACCGATAAACAGTTTGTTCCCCAGACTATGTTCCCCCGAGCGTGCGCTGCTCGAGAAGTCTATGTCTGGTTGGGCGGGAGCTGTCGGAGTGGGGATGGGAGCCGGCGTAGGGGTGGGAGGGGGAGGGGGCGCTCTCTACGTGCCCGAGTGCGAGGAGGTGCGAGTATCGGCCGCGGTCGCACGTCGCGGACATCTCAACGTGTTACAACACGGCACGCATGGATGGAAGAAACGGTGGCTGGTATGTTACAACATAGGCGAGAATTCGTCGTGTGATTTAAATGGTCGCGCAGCTCAGTTGGTAGTAGCTGTGGCTGCTGCGCTGTAGGTTGCTGGTTCGATACTCTCTGGATCAATATTTGTGTGATATTTGATTAGAAATGTTATTTTGGGTTTTTATTAAAAGTTTACAATCAGTCTTTGTTTAGTTTGTTCGGGGCTTAGATACTTTTCCTTCTATATTATTATGGTCTGTCTTGGTAATTCCAATGTCAATCAATAAAGAAAATGTGTTAAATAAATTGTAATTGGTTTTATTACAAATATTGGTTGACAATACACACAACACTTAAAACTAAGCAATAAGCTCATACTATGGGAATCAGATGATTGATATGATCTATGTTCATTATTACACAGTGATTATTATAAGATATACCCGTAAAATGCATGGGTAGTTTTCAGAAAAAACAATTTCTTTTAATAAAAGAATGAATTCTCGTTTCACTCACCGAATATAATAACAGTGGATATTTTTCTCATCAAGTCGCACCATGAGTATCTAATAGACGCAATTTTCCCGCCGGGTAACTCAACAATGAGAACATAAAAGGCCTCGCTATATAATAACTCGCTCCGCGCGCTCTTTACTTGAGCTGGCTCACCGTTAATAAACTCATCGCTCACTTTTGTACTACTACTTGTATATTAAATGAATGCTTTGAAGGTTAAAACAGTATAATTGTATCAGGTGGTCCGCCGGCCCTACGTGTTCATATACCGCGACGAGCGCGACCCGGTGGAGCGCGCACTCATCAACTTGGCGAACGCGCACGTCGAGTACTCCGAGCACCAGGAACAGATGGTGCGAATGCCCAACACCTTCAGGTAAACTACTGCTTTATCTACAATATTCTTACGAGCCGGGTACTGATAAATTAATGAAACCACTCTTTTACCAAATTATAACTTTAATTTCAAAGTTACTACACACAGAACTAAATCCACTGATTCTACTAGTAAAATTCCCAATAGAACACAATAAAAGTCACAACACAACTGAAAACTTCACTTCGAAACGATCGCACTTGTATCACTTGTTAAGCCGAGAATAGACTGACTGCATCCGTAAATTTACGCCATATTTATATGAACGCCGAGTGCGTCGCGAAAAACCTCGACGCTACTCGAACGTTCGAGAACGAACCGGAACGTGATAATACATTCGCTTGTGAAAGAGACATAGCTATCTCGTACGCTCTTATGCATTAGATACTTTGTAGTGTATCTACTCGATACTAGATGGGGCTGTGGCTGAATATTTAATGCGTCCGCCTGCCAACAGATGGAACTATTCAGCGGGCGCAACAATATTATATCAATACTAGCCTACTTGCTTGACACTTATCGTTATATTTTGAACAATTCACATAATATCTTCATTAATATTTATTATAGCCTATGTGTTATTCTGATGCATAGGCTATATTATTGTAAAGTTTCAATAAAATCCATTCTGTAGTTTTTGGGTGAAAGAGTAACAAACATACATACATCCATACATAATTTTCGCGTTTATAATATTAGTAAGGATTATTTTTGCAATATTTGATAGTTATTGATGTATTTAACTTTTTGTTAATCTGTAAATATTAACAAAAAGTTAAATTTAAATAAATTTAATTTTTAAATTTTTAAATTTAAAGTTTTAAAATTTTTGTAAGTATATATTACAAAAATTTACCTAGCATTATAACACGATTAAACTGTTCCTTGTAATTGTATTGGAATTTAAATTTGATTAAACAAAATAAACTCTAGTTACTTTGCGACAAGACAACCCACTCTAATACATGACTGAGACCATAATGGAGGTTCTCAGACGGTTCTTACATTGACACACTCGTACGTACTTTTCCAGTGTGGTGAGCAAGGAACGTGGCTACCTTCTGCAGACTCTGGGGGATAAGGAGGTCCACGACTGGCTCTACGCCATCAACCCGCTGCTCGCCGGACAGATTAGGTGAGCTCACTCGCTGTTTGCAACATTCGCTATTCGTTTCTTATACCACTGAGGCAGGAAACAAGCAAACGACCCAAATAATTACCGTAACCTGGAAGTACGCACGTTGACGGCATTATCATCATCATTGGCTTTCGTTCATCTGTTGGCGATGATTTGGCGTCAGTAAAGTTACAGAGCAGTTCATTGTAATTAAAAATTCTCGTTCATGGATCCACTCCAGCAAGCTGAGGTGGGTGAAGTTTCCTCTCCACTGACGTCCCTCTGCCTGGGATTCTGTTTGATAGCGCAGGCCTTCCCAGGTACCCACACTAACCTCTCGACCTTGCCGACAGGACCCGCAGGAAAGATCTCTTGTAACTTATCCTGTTTAATTTGTTCTGAATAAATAATTTGAATTTAAGGCCATCCAGTAATAACGTCACACGAACTTGATTTTTGGAGCCCGTGTCCCCTCGTGTTACGTCACATATTTTCAATTCAGTAATTATTAAATTAGTTTCAATAATTCCGATGTATATTGGTACGTCACGAATCTTATCGTTGCTGAGGGTATTGTTATGAAGCTCGTAATATATGAATGGCTCATTTATTATATTGCATCCATATAAAGGCATGTTTAAACGATGCCAGTAATGGGACAGCATAGTTGTCCATCGCTGACTTGTGACAGCTCGTATGGACTTTAGTTTCAACCCAGCATAACTTCGCGCTTACGAGTCAGTCAAAGCAAGCGCTCATAGGTGATTGTTTGCTGATTCGGTTGTATAAAAAAGTTATGTTAATAAATAAATAATACCGGACATTTCACACACCATCATCTGGCCCACCAGTAAGCAGAGCTTGTGATATGGGTACCACATGACTGATATACTACTTATATACTTTGTATATACATACATATTATATATAGAACACCCATACCTGAGACAAATACTTGCAGATCATACAAACTTTTGTCCCGCGGCGGGAATCGAACCCGCAACCTTCTGCGTCTTAGCCGGCCCTTAGCCCATTGCGCCACAGAGGTCGTACCTACGCTACGTGCCTAGTTTATTTTTTGTACCGTACTTTTCTCTTAGAAACAACAGCGAACGAACCTTGTATCCGGGTCCAGTGCTATCGTATAAATCTGTTTTAAGTTACAAGTCCGAAGCACATGTTACCTATTGTTATGTGTGGTCAATGACCTCTTTACACTGGACTTTTTGTGGTCTATTAGCTCCATCACCCAAGTCTGCCGCTGCCTCATACAAAATAGTAGTCCCAAACTAAGCATAGCTTGTATTATATGACTAGAAGACTGATAGAATACTTATATATTTCTAAATACATACTTATGATACTTTATAACAACCAAATACAGAACAAACACCTATGTTCATCACGCAAATGTTTATCCTGGGAGGGAATCGAACCCTCAACCTACAGCGCAGAAGGCAGAGCTACTACCAACTGAGCTGACAAACCAGTCTAACAAAACAACTAAGTTAACTATCGTTGTATGAGGTCAGTGACCTCTTTACAGTGTGGACTTTTTTTGGTCTATTATCATCATCAAAAAGTACCCACTCGTAGCTGCCACTCCACTTGCGTATTGCCTCCACTATAAGTTGACCAAGTCAATATACACGTGTAAAGGTGTCCGCACACAGGTCCCGCTCGGCGCGACGCGGCGACAAGCCGCCGCCGCAGGCCGCCGCATGAGACATCCTCACAATGGACTCTATCCTCGTTTTTTAAATGCGTCACACAAGCCGGCCTCAACACGCAAACACACAACGCACATCCTTACAGGTATTGAAACAGGCGCTCAATAATACTGGCATTGGAACATAATGCAGAATCGTTACCACCTGCTTTGGGATTTTGACACTTCGATGCGCTGCTAATAAAGTCTGACAATGCTAACTTGCAAAGTCAAATTGTGGAATTCAATTGATTGAATCAACCTGATGTAAAAGAATCCCGTAAACAAATCGTTTTTGGGGTTGCCAATTTTAGCCATTGCAGAGTCAGTGTTTCCAGACTCTAGTCACAAGCGCATTGAAATGTGATATGTAACTTCTTTCAATAAATAAACGAATCTTAAATTCGTTTCAGTCATATGATCACGCCCTCACACTCCCACAATATTGCTATTAGTGTGCGAGATATGAGGCATAACTAAAACGGTTATTTATGATTCGTTTTTGTATTGAAACAGGTTTTATACTAGTATTATTATATACATTTTAAAATGGAACCATTGTACGGTGCGTTTCGATTCTGCGCGTGTCTGGACGCTCTTGTCTGTACTGTATTGCATTTATAAAAAACGGTGCCAAATTATGGGTGCCATATTTAAATTTTAGTTACCCATAACGTGCTGAACAACATACTGTGCCTGGTTTGGTGGATTGTCTCTAAATGGGAAATATACTGACCGAATGTTCTATCGAGGATCAATCATCTATAATATCGTTTAGTGTATTTATAGTTGAATTTTGTGAGCGACGATAAGACCACTGAGAAAGATTAAAATATCTGAATCAATTATTTTAGCATATCTCATTTATACCAGTATAATATTACCAGATGCATTTAATGCATATACTGTCTATACGTTAATAAGTCTATATATAATATGTATTGTTTTTAAGTCCACTTTTAATATAATATTTGAGGGTCAGAGAGTGAATGTTGTTGGGACCAAACCGGTGCACTCATATAACGGAATTGGGGTAAATAAATTATGGTTTGAAACAAATTTGATTACAGTAACAATATACTGCAGTAATCGGCCTGTTTCAATTATATATAAGGATATGCGTTGTTATATACCTTGTACCGAAGACAGTGAGCCGCTTTTTTAATTCAATTTTAATGTTAAATGTTAGAAAAATACGAGTCCAATATTAATCGAATATTTACTCGGGACTTTGCTTACCTTTTATAATATCATCTGTCATGTTTTGTGTACTTAACTACTGTAGTAACAGTACTGTAGTACTGTAGTAATGTATTACTGCGGCTCGCTGTTCGGTCCTATAGTGAGACCGGTCGTGTCGCATTATATAATGTGTTTGTGCAATCGCACAAATGTATGAAAACGATATCTGATAGACTCCATTCAAGACAAGATATAAAGAATTTATCTTGTGAAACATGTTACTGAGAATTTATCTTGTGAAACATGTTACTGAGAATTCTAGTTTTTCTTGGATACATTATGATGTAATTTACCTTGTATATACGTATGGCCGGAACGGTAGAAATAAAGTATATTTTGAGGCTCAAATGCCATTTCGATGGGAGGTCGAGGTTAGTCCGTACTAGTACGTTGTCATACGTTAACTTTCTTGACAATTAGTACTCGATGTAAATAAAGAAAACATTAAATTATGACATAGTTAATGTAGACATGCGTTTATAATCATTTTAGCTATTTATAATTCTGAATTATTTATCAATTTGTGTTGTAATCGTAATTGTTGAAAGGACATTTTTTTTAATAATTGTATAAAGTAGGTTAATGTTATTGGCATAAAATCTCATACTATCTTGGGTTATGTAATCGTTAGTATGCACATTTAGGAGCATTCCAATAGGATCTAGTCATGTACTCTCAGGGTAGGTTCATTTTATGTGATAGATTTCGTCACATCAATGATGTTATAACAATCACAAATGTTGTATTACAAACATATTTCCACAATATAATTTAATCGGTCCATAGATAATAAAAAACTAGTCTACATGAAATATTTATACAAAACATACAATACGTCGTTAGAATATCCTTATAAACGCATCTCAACTGGAAACCTAAATACTGCTTGAGATTCGCCGTGTCACTGTTTGTCACTTACAAAAGGGATGGTACTATTTCTTTCCTTCTTTTTCTTCGTTAATGGCATGTGTCATGGTAATGTCAATTGTGCCAATGTCAAGTATTTATATTGCATTTAGTATGATATCACAAAGTCGTATCTTGTCGTTCGTCATTTGTTATTTTGATATATGATATTCCTCATATTAAAATAATTATACGGACCATTTTCTATCGAATCACAAAGAAACTTTATTCCTTTTATTCTATCTAAACAGAAACACCAAAATCACCAGTAAAACCATAAAAATTCGATAAAAAATAAATCGCGCAAAGTTTGCTTCGCAAGATAGCCAAAAACATTCATGGTACTATTTGAAACAGTGATTAGCTTTTGACGTTGAGACACGTTTCTAAGTAGAGGGTATCTTTATGCTATTATTTTCTTCGTAACTTCTTGTTGTAAGTGAATGCATTACTTCTTAAGTCCCGCTTCTAAAATATGAGATGAATGAACATTAAAATGGACAGTAGTGATGTCAGTTAAGAGTTATCGATCAAACAATAATATACTTAATCATAATATAATGACTATTTTATGTTTGATGTACCGTTTGTAGCAAATATTAAGAGGTGTTGTATATATATCCTAACGGTCGCTACGTTTAGTTACTGAATTGAAGCTTTCCTTCGTTCGTCTCACAGGCTTACGATGTAATTAGATTCCTGTACTCGGCTAAACACCAGATAATAAATTAGTCTAATGTTAGATGTA
The DNA here is from genome assembly GCA_948098915.1 of Lampropteryx suffumata. Lineage (NCBI taxonomy): Eukaryota > Metazoa > Arthropoda > Insecta > Lepidoptera > Geometridae > Lampropteryx > Lampropteryx suffumata. The sequence goes on along the minus strand of OX402564.1, from coordinate 5,445,328 downwards.
TAATAATGTAAGATCGAAAAGTATTATCCAAATTTAGTAATGCTGTGTGTTAGTAAAAATTACAACTATTGTCGTTGAAATTTATTCTTTTACTCTCTATTCTATAATAACAATCGCTAACGTGGCGTTAAAGCATGGTTTCTTCCTTCTTATATCAATGATAGGGATGGAAACAACCCATACATTAGCTAATGTGTCATTATAGGATAGACAGGATACACAGCGTCAAGTTAGATTCGGCGATTTGACGCTGTGTTTAAAGAACGCTCATCACAAAATAAATGTCATGACGGAATTATTATGTCCATTAATATTTGTGTATTTGTGTAAGTTCTTCGTCTACTGTAAGTTAAGTGTAATGAATGGATAGATCTCATGCTGAAGACACGCATATATTCTTACCTTTCTTTTTCTAGTCATTTTTGTATAACATTCCAAAGTTTGTAAATTATTTCCTTTTTCGATATATAGGGTAATGTATTTTGCATAGCAAAATGTTTTCGTAGTTGAATAGTGAGCAGGAATTTTAAAATCACGGATGTGTCGTTGGATGTTATGTCGTTTTTGAACTAATTTACTTTTTGGAAATTTCGTTTGCTATTTTCCGATTATGTTGTTATTATTGTAATAAATGAACGTTTTAAATTAGAGATACAGCTGACGCTGGATTATATTTTTTTATAGAGTATTCTAAGCTGTACTGCTATTTTTATAGGACTAGCTGTTGTTTCGTTCTCTGTTTAGTAATTTATTTTGATCGTTATAATAGTAATTTTTGCCTGGACGGCGTGTAAGATAATTTTCTCGCTTTATTATGTGTCCTGGGTGTGAGAGCGTCGGATCGCCTCGCAGCCTTCCGACCGCCTTGTGATTTCGATAGTGATTGTTGATTGTTGGCGAGAATGAATTTGAAAAATTATATATTCTATAATTTATGGACTTCATTCGATTTATGAAAATAAGAACAATGTAATAATTGGTAATTATTGCTCTAAATGTACTATCAAAATATATTATACACAGTGTTAAAGGTCATCAATAAAATGCTTTGAAAATTTCCTTATTGTTGTTTTATTATACCTTCCCTTGTTACCTTGTATACGTATAATTTAGATATGGTATAATATACGTTATTTTATATTATACCATATCTTTATAATATTAGTGACTAAATTACAGTGAAGTTGCACAATACAGTAGTATGTTTTTCGATCGTTATCTGTTTACGTCCTAAAAACATGAAATTAATAAATAAATAATAAATACTTATTGCTGGACAATGCACACAACACTATCTAGTCCCAAAATAAGGATAGCGTGTATTATGGTGACTAGATGACTGATAGAATACTTATAAAGTATCATAAGTATGTATTTAAAATTATATAACACCCAGACACATAACAAAAACCTACGTTCTTCACACAAATGTTTATCCTGGGAGGGAATCGAACCCTTAACCCACAGTGCAGAAGGCAGATCCACAGAACAGTGGAAAACAGTGGGAACAATGGAAAAAGCATGATGACTTTTTATTAGGAAAATCAATGTAGCTAAACTCACACATGTAGAAACAAACACACTTAGAAATAAAAGTTATAATTGGTTGAAAGAGAACGTTAATAAGGACCTAAAACCATAAAACAATTTTATTGATATAAAGCCTAAGTGCCATCAGAACATGGTTCAAAATGCAATAAAATAAACTACTAAAATAAAAGTCTACTTAGCAAGAGATGACGCTTTTGCGAAAGATTTTTGTTTTATTCTCTAACAACAAGAAATATAATTGATAATTACTGCATCACTGCATTACTATCCGCTCTATATGTATCAATTTCTTTTACATATTTTGAGTGACATAAAAGTCATCTGACATGCGTATTAATGTGCTGCGTTTACGGGAATTCTTTTTTAAATTTTCCCACTTCAAACGCAGTTGCTGTGCCGTTCGACGACCTGTAGTAACCGTGGCGTTAAACTGATCAGCGATTCGTTTCCACTCTTCATTCTTTAGCTTGTTGGTAGTGGCATTGGTGGTTTTGTTGTTTATTATAGTACTCTTCTCCACGAAAGACAGCAAAGTTTTCGTGTCTTCTTTGGTCAAGGGTTTGACCGTGGCCTAGAACAGGAAAAAAACAAGTTAATTATCAATAAAAACTAATTACACGCACAAAAAGGCGCGAAATGAGGCGTCTACAGCGCAGCTACAAGCGCTACAAAAACATTTACTAACGATGCACACGCATAATTATTATGAAAGCTCAGGTATAAAGTGTATCATGTACTCACCGTTGTGTTGTCCATAATTATTCAGAACTTCTTTTTTATTCAGCAAACACGATAGAAACAAGAAACTGAAATTAGAATGCGAGCGAACCGATTGATTTGACAATACAATACAATACACACCACACAGACAGATGTTCACAGACAATTGATTATAATACGTTCCGTTTCTAACAATTTTATGAAAGTGCGTGTGTCAAACTATTTTATATCTGTTTTAACAGCTGTGTTCTAAATAACTTAATTGATTTATGTAAACAAATCATAATAATCATAAATTACAACAGTACAGTAAGTATTATGTTCTAAAATTTGAGTAAGACTTGCATCATGTTCATAATGAAGGCTGCTTAGAATGGAACGTAACGGAGGGAAAAGATCGATCGACAATCTGCTGTGCAACTTGCATAGCAATCGTAGATTGTTGGTATTGGGATGAAGATCGTAGATCGATCGGTTGATCGAATTTAATCTTGGATTGGTTTCAATCTCCGATTGAAGATTCGATATAGAATTCGGGCGTAACGCCCGAGTGATCGGCTCACTAAGGCGTAGATCTATCGTTCTTTTTGTTCTGTGGGCAGAGCTCACACTACACTATACACTACTAGGTACCAACTGAGCTGACAGACAATTCTGAACGTTCTGTTCTGTTGTATTGCTTCTTTCTAGTATAGCCTTGCTCTAGTATCAGAGTTAATAGGATTTACAATTACATACTACAATCACTAGGGAAAAGTTTACGCCAGGGAAAATAACTAGTCTAGGAATTTAAATGGATTATAACAGACCATGGCGGGCCAGGCGTTCTCTGCACTTAACGTACGACGCCGACGTTAAAAGTACTTTGGTGCACCTATTCTACTGGTCAAATTCTTAGAGAAGTAATAATCTAATACCTTTAAACGAGCAAATGTTGTATGTACCTATATATATAATCTAAATCTCGGAAACAGCTTCAACGATTTTTATGTAATTTAGTATGAAGGAGTTTTCGGAGGCGATAAATCGATCTAGCTAGGTTTTATTTAGGTTTTATCCGTGTTTTATACCTAGCAAAGCTCGGTCATCCACAGGTACTAATAATATCTAATGCTGGACATTTCACAAGTCATCTGGTCCCAAAGTAAGCAGAGCTTGTGTTATGGGTACCACATGACTGATATACTACTTATGTACTTTTTGTAAATACATAGAAACACCCAAACCCGAGACAAATACTTGCAGATCATACAAACATTTGTCCCGCGACAGGAATCGAATTGCCGCGCCAGACGAGATAGTTACGCGATAGAAAGAGAGGCACTATGTAGGTATATAAATAATGCTAGGCACTAAGCGCTTGTGCAAGCTGAATTACACTTTGTTGCGTACTAACTAGAGTCGTTATTTATATAGTAAATGTTTTCGTTGAGACCGATGATGTACTAATAAGTATTTGTGAAAATTGCCGCTTTTTTGCATTCCTCATATTTTGCAAGTTCTAAGGATTAAGGATTATGGACGATTATTGGCGCAGTAAGCCAAGCCTGGCTGAGACGCAGAAGGTTGCGGGTACGATTCCCGCCCCAAGACAATTGTTTGTATGATCTGCAAGTATTTGTCTCGGGTTTTGGTGTTCCTGTGTATAATATGTACCTACAGTGGTGGTCATATAATTAAGACCGCTGATATAAAGGGAAGATTTTTTCAAACTAAGACGCAAAACTATTAGCATGCAATCTTTTTTATTTCTCTCGGTATCGTAAAACTTTTCCATAATTACCACTGTATTCATTGATCACATGATTAACTAAAAATAAATAGACAAACTTTTTACACTACTTCTAAACATAGTATTCCTATTTACTCAGAAAACAACCTTATTTTTTCCTCAAAATCCACAAGAGCTCGTGTTTGTTAAAGTAAAAAAGGTAATTCGATATATTATATTTTATTTATCACGTGTACAAACTTTATATGGTAAAGTATACAATTCACACGATGCGTTATACAATGAATATGCCTTAAGTATACTAGATATTGATCTAAATATAATAAATAAGTCAATCAAAGCTTCTTGTTTGAGCAATGAAGCAGGTAACATTTTTTTACGCTATTTCTTTCAATTACTTAGTGCAATGACTAATGATTTTCTATATAATTACTTTTAAAAACTATAAAAAAACCGACTGCATTGAATAAAAATTTGAGCCGATATAAAATTTATGTTTATATAAAAATTCATACTTTTTCACTCTTGGGGGCATGATTTTATTCAATGCTTTTTAGTACTTTATCATTTCTCGAAACTCGTAAACACCACTGGAAAGTTGCTGGAAAGCAAAACGCGAAATTTCCTTAAATTGGCAACATTTTTTCCAGATATTTTGGTTTTTCAAAACCAAACTTCTGCACCGATGAAATTTCTATTGGACATATAACTTTTTTTTCAAAACGGTCCATAAATGACGGATTTATGAAGTAACAAACATGAACCATATTTTGAAGTCATTTAAAAATACAAAACAAATTTAAATAATGCTTTCTAGATATGTAGAAAATATTACAATTCGATGATGTTACGCTACACTATACATACGATGAAAACTATGAAATATAATATTGCTAAATTAGTTCTCATATGTGGATTCTTAAACTTAATCCAACTATCGGAGACTACATTACATATTTCTAATATTGTTACGGCAAAATATTGCTCAAATTTTCATTAATTGGGTCCATCAAACGTAGCGAGTACAGTAACGGGCAGTCAAACTTATTAAACCAAGGTGTTTATGGATTCCACCGAGAACTCGCCGAAGTATACATACGAACGAACACTCCGAAGCACTGTCTTGCTATTGTACTCGTAACGTGTAATCGACCCATAACACGTAGGTATATTGAGGACAAAGCTTTAACTACACAAATAAATCTATATATATATACATTTACAATACATTTCTTTTTATCGTGCAACTTGTTACTTTTAACCAGTGTGGTGAAAGGATTAAAGCGGCCTCAGAGGCTCTATTCACTTGGCATATAACTACGATCTTTTCTACAAGCTAAATACACTATAATTACGTTTTAAAAACTTATAAAAAAACCGACTTCAAACCGATCAAAATTTCGTTTCATCCAAGTGAATGCCATATTTTATTCAGTGTTTTTGATTTACAAACCTTACTACTGAACAGATTTTTATGAAATTTCATATTCATATTCATATTCATTTATTGTTTGTGAATTCAGGTTTTACAAAAGACAGGTGTTTCTTAAAATTAGGTATCTCTGAATCCTGCATACAAATTAAAATTTATATGGGACCAATCGGGAAATATATCCTTTCACATGAAATCAGACTTTTTCAAATCGGTTCATAAATGACGGAGTTATGAGGTAACAAACGTAAAAAAATGAATTGAGAACATCCTCCTTTTTTGAAGTCGGTTGAAAACAGCCAGAAACATATTCGCTCAGAATATTAACAAACATTTCACAAAGTTAATTTCAACAACTGAATTTATGACACAATTCAGAGAAGCTTCGATTCCTCTTTCATCATTCTATCGCAAGTTCACGAAAACGGATTCAGATTTTTATCATAATCATCTTCTTCACTGAACGGGTTCTTCGGATCGTCTGTATCCTCATCAGCGAACGGATTTTTCCCTTCGTCATAATCTCCAAATGGATTCGCTGGGCCGGAATCTTTCTTTCTGGGCCCGCTGTTGATGACTGATGATATATTTTGCGAGATAGGTTCTTTACGATGCAGGTTAGGGGATTGAAAAGGGATGGTTTTGGCGTGGATAGGTTCTAATTTGTTCATGTTCGCCTCTAGACTGGAACTGTAGCGTGCTTGCTCCATGACCCTCATGTGACCTTCGGGGATAGGCACCACGGTCGTGCCTTTCGGTGCTAACTGTTTTGGTGCGTTTGGTACGAATACTGGAATAAAATAATTCAGATCAATATATTGCAATGTTTTTTTCTTGTGTAAGTTCATTGCGTTTATTTGATTTATTGTTAGTAAAAATTCATAATCTAGTGCACCCCGACTAATCTTCCAAATAGGATAAGCTTCTCTCCATCCAAAGGTTGTCTGGAAAAAATCGCTTCCTTAGCGATAAGACCGCCAATTGTACATAATTTTTCATAAGTAAATTTAGGTATCAAATTGTTATAATTAGCTTTAAGGTGTACAATAAAGAATTTTCATTTATGCATTATTTTTTTCTATTAAGGCAATATCTGTCGCTCCAACTTTTTAAAACCTTGATGTAGACTGATTAAAAAATACTGTAAACATTTCTATACTAGTAACTACTACTATTATAGATGTTTTTTTGTTACTAAATTACAATATTGCTGTATCAATTTATATATAACTTGTTATAAAAATAGATTTGAACCAGCCTCCGAAATCCTACTAATACTAATACTACTTATCTATGTAACACGCGGGCAAAGTCGCGGAGCTATTATTATTTTCATATATATAAATATCGCATCACGATGTTTATCCGTGATTTTGATTGTCTCGCTTTGCATATTCAAGCGAAAGTCAAAGAGCACTATCTCTCCTTGTAAGTGTGTTTAGGTATATTTATTTGAGTATTATTTTATGTAGATTTTATATAATTAGGTAGGTATATGTATATTTATATAATAATAATATATAATTTATTGTATTTACACAATAATATACAATTATATAAAAAACACGTGAAACAGTTGAGCTATCTAAGGACCGTTTAAAACGATCTATAGATAGCTCAACTGATCCAGATCACTACCAGAGGGCAGCGTTCCCAAGATACTGACGGCATAACCACGATGAATAGCAATGCTAATACGCTGGGCCAGATAGGAGCCAGCTCTTGGGTCAAGCAATGTATCTACCAGACGCCGTGAAATATATATAATATAATATATTTAGCAATCATGTTTAGATCATTATATTTAGTTTATATATTATTTATCTGTATTTATCTATTAGTTAGTTCATATTTGTATTAGTTTTATGAATTTAATCTTTCTCTTTTCCTCCTTTTGTACACTTCATACCCACCCATTCGTATTTAATATCTCCAATTCCACAGGTTTGCTGGAAGAGAACTCTTTTTAGAGTTAAGCTCGCCTGTGTACATGCCATTATTGATTAAGCTTAGATTATGTATTTTTTTGGTGTACAATAAAGAATAAGGAATTAACTACGGAACTTAACCAATTTTTATGATAATTACTTACTGTGTGTAAGTAATTACTTATCAATAAAATTGATTTTTATTTTGGTTTTTACTTTGGTCAAACTTGAAAAAAGAATAGTTTTTATCTCGATTATTGACCTCAATATTGTTTTTATTGCAAATTAAATGTACAATAAGTTACATATGTTTCTAACAGATGGCAGTGTAAGTTAACTTCAAATCTTTTACTATGTACCTAACGTAAGCGTGTATTGGTTCAACGTATTAGAACTACTGTACTGAGCCACAGCAACGCGTGGTCCGGTCAGCTGACAAAAAAGCTAAAAAGTCAAGATAATCATATAAAAACTACAATCTAGGTCTCTTCAAGTCTCGAGTAAATTGGTGTATTAGGTGTCTTCTAGACCTGCGTGCCCCATCGTCGGCCACATCGTCGTTTAACATCAGGCGAGATCGTCGTCAAACATAGGTTAATTGATGATAAAAAAAAAAACATTTTTTAATCAATACAATCACAAGGATCATTTTGAAACGTCTTACATACTAGGTAAATTTAGGTGCCAATTCATCCTAACCCAAGCCCGAGAAGAACTGGCAAGAAACTCGTCCTGGTTCTAGCGCTTTTTTGCATGATCCATCTTATAACTATCTTAACTACAAAAACAAACACAACAGAGTTTATAGATTTTAATTGTATCAGTTAACTGTTATTTCAAAAGATCATTATTATCAAAAGAAATAGTCAGCCTGTTATTATAGTCCAGCGCAATCATAACAGTAACTTGTTATTCAAATAAATCGACCCAGAGCGTCTCGGAACACGCACAGTCAAGGCTTTTGAAATCAAGTGTGGATAATGACTAGTGCTTATCCCAAACCAATGTTTGGCTGATTGGCTGGATTGCCAGCACCACCTCGTTAGCAAACTACAAGAACTTAATATGCAACTGGGAGAAGACACTGGCTCCTGAAACAAAGTTTTTACTAGTTCGGGAGCCTATGGATTCATTATAGATCTGTAACATTGTATTATGTCAATAAATTTATTTTTGTTTGTTTGTTTAACTTTCAGGGTTTTAAGGTTTACAAATCCGACTGTTACTCATAATCTAGTAATAATTTTCCTTTTAATTTCTTAAAATATGCTGCTAATACAACCATTTAAAAGCTCAATATTTATGAAACGAATATTTGCATCGAAAAACTGTTCTAGAAACCTCTTTATAACTTTAAAAGACCTATCCAACGATAACACGATGGGAGAGTAAAAGTAAAAGAAAAAACATTTTTTTTGTTGCCAATACTTTGTAGAGGGGCATTTTTCATTAGGATAAAACGAATAGCTTGCGTGCAAAAGCTCTAATTAGGGGCAGGCAGACAGCCAGACGGACATAGAAAAACTATAACAGGTCCTTGGAACCCTTGAAGACTTGTGTAAATTTACCGGCCTCTCGGCTCAGTAACTCTGCCTTATGCGTTGTGGGTTCAATTCCCCCAGGTCAAACATTGTGATGCGTGATGAACATAAACATGTTCAGGACAAACGTCCTGTGTCCGGGTGTTATAAAGTATTCATCATCAGTCCGTGTCAGTTCACTGCTCGACATAGGGCTCTCCCATGGCACACTATTGAGCTAGATCTTAAGCTCTCTTCCAATCCCTGCCTACTGCCTTACGAATATCATCGCCCCACCTAGCTACAGGGTGCCCTAGACGCGTGCTCCACTCAAGAACCAGTCTGCCCCAACGGCCATCAGCACTGCGGAATATGTGACCTGACCTTCGCTGAGCTATGTCGGTGACCTTAGTTCTTTGACGAATAACCTCGTTTCGGATTCGATCCCTTAGAGAAACTCCAAACATAGCTCTCTCCATAGCTCGCTGAGCGACCTTGAACTGGTGGACAAAGCGCACGGTGCGTGGCCAAGTTTCGGCTTCGTATGTCATTACTGGTAGAGCGCACTGATTAAAAACATTCGTTTTTGGATTTTGAGGTATGAAGATGAGAGAAGTTATAAGGTAAGTACCTAAGTATGTGTTTAAATATATAAGTAACAGTTATATGGTTACCATAGAGAAGCATAGCTTTTCATAGCTTGTACTATTACAATTTATGCTTAGTTTAGGGCTAGATAGTGTTGTATGGTTTGTTTATCAATATTTATCAATATTGTCGACTGGCAAATTTAAAAACGCAATAAAACAGACACTGGCCTCAATTCTGTTGGCACCAACCTAACAAATTTTAGCTGAAATTAGGTTTTGAACTGTCAAATTAACCTTTGGTATTCTGCTGCTACCAACTTATCCTAATTTAATTTTATCGAATTTAATTAAGCGTTCCTAATTTAGTTAGATGGTACCAACCGAATAGGTTTTACAAATGCTATGACTAACTAAATATATTTTAGATAATTCCTAATTTTAGAAATGAACCAACCGAATTGCCACTATTGTCTATTGTTATTATAAAATATCTGATTATTAAGATGACAAAAAAGCTTGGGATGAATCTGCTCCAACTCGATTCGGCATCCGTTACAAAATTGGCAAAGATTATAGAAGAAAGTGTTAAGACCAGACCAGTAGAGTTTCTTGCCGGATTCTTCTTGAATTGGGGTTAGGAGGAACCGGTACCTAGATTCACTAGCATGTAAGACGATTCAAAACGGTCCTTGTGATTTTTCAAACGAAGTTCCTTATCGCGGGTTGGCGAGGGGACCTAGCCGAGAAGAAATGTAAGAGAATGAGAGAATGAAGGAGACCGATAACTAGTCTCCCACATATATATATATATCTCCCGTTTTATATTATATTATATATAATAATTTTAATGATTGAATGTTTTGATGAAAATTTATAATTATCATTGATATACGTCTAAAATATGTTACCTCATTGCGTTTCATTGTTATGTCAATAACCGTTTGTATCAAAGTAACTATGAGTAATATTGTACGGAATCAAAATATATAATACAACATTTATTGTATAATTAATAGTCTTTAAAAACAAATAAATAAATATATACATATATTGCAAATATTTTTTTTGACAAACGCAGACTAGGTTTGGAACAAGGTGGGTTAGTAGTTTAGTAGGTTTAGTATTAGTTAGTTAGTTAGTTAGTATTGGTTGGATCTGTGTACCTACTATATTATCGTAACTTTTATCAGTGTGTGTGTGTCAAAATAAATTTATTTCATTTCATTTCATTTTTCATTTTTCATTTTATTTCAAATACATTTATGAATATAGTTATTTATTGCATCAATAATACAAAATTATAGAGAGGGGTGGATAGAGGGAATTAGAGCCTGGCACGTTAATGATTAATTATACCAACCCTGCATACGAAAGAGACTTCGTTCCAAACGCGTGTCCCGCGACACGTTCATTTGTTTAAAAGAACAAATATAAAAGAACTTAACCTGACTGACTCTGACTGACTAACTGATTCATCATCGGCGAGCCGAAACCGCTGAAGAAAGAAAGCTGAAATTTGGAAGGTAGCTTCCTTTTATAGCAAAACCACCCACTAAGGCTAGGTTATTTGAAATTCAATCCCTAAAAGGGCGAAATGGGGTGAAAACGAATGTATGAAAATTTTAACGATTTGCTTGAAACTTGATATGAATAAATAAAATGCAAAATGAATGGACACGTGATTCAGGATTTTTAAAAGTAACCCTAACAAAGGGGTAAAATGGGGTGTCAAAGTTTGTATCGAAACATTTTGTTGGGTGGTCTGGTGATTGGTTTGAACGTATCAATAAAATTTGGCATGGAGATAAATTGAGAAGATTTAAGCTACAATTCCTTTCAAAAAAATGCGGAGGAAGACGCGAGCAACATCTATATAGTATATATAGTATAGTATAGTATTGAATAAAGAATGTTTTGACTTTCACTTTGAATATGTTAACGGCTTCCGTAGGTACCTTGTTTGCTCTGTCCCTCTGTAAGTCTCAGCTTGGCTTCAGCCCCGGGTCCGTACGTCTGCACCGGTGTGGGCGTGGCCGCTGGGAGGACGGGCGCCACAGATGCTGACGGAGATTCCTGCGCCAGAGTCTCGGTCACGAGGGTCACCTTGTTGAATAACCCTCGCCCATAATACTCTGACACCACTGCATAGCTGAAATAATAATAATGATGCCGTACATTTCACACAGCATGAAGTGAAAACTATCTTTTATAGCCCTGGGATCTCAAACCTGGGCAAAGATTTACAAGGTTTAAGATTTATGTTTTTATATTCTTTTAACTTCTAGAAAGAGACACACATTTTCCTACCTAGTATAATTCGTACAAGTTACGCCTCAAACACTTATTAACCATTCCATGAACTTTAATAGTGTTTTTTTTCCATGTTAGATATATCTGAAAAAAATAAATTTGAAAAGAGAGTTTTCAAATTTAAACACGCCATCAGCTAACAACTGCTATCTTTATATAACTTGTCCAATGTTTGTAAAGTGTAATTACTACTTTTTTTTAAAAACCTATTCCTTTTCATTAAATCCACTTTATCTTCGCATTTTTTAAACATTACTTATTAATGGAAACATTACTGGATTATGTTATATTTTAGTGATTTAAAAATATAACATAATCCATTTAGTGATAAGTCTCATTGTTGTTTGCTTTTCCAAATAAATGCATAAATAAGTATGGCCGTAACTAATAAAAACATATAGCCGTAAATAAGGCACTTTAAAATATTCATTCTTGTGATCATTACAGTTCGACACCAAAACGACAAAATAGTTAAAATAAAACTATTTTAAATAAATAATGGCGGATATTAAGTAAGAATAACGTGTGTTATGGGTACCATAACACACGTGACTGATATACTTTTTTGTTAATACTTGCATACTTACATAGCTACATAATTGCGAATATTTTACGATGCGCGTGCTAATTGTTTTATTTTACAATGTTATTTTACTAGATAGTAACTAGATAACCGCATAGTTGGTAGCTCTACAATTTGCGCTGAAGGTTTTGGTTTTGATGATGTACGTAGATATTTGTTCTTCTTTAGGTGTTATAAAGTATCTTACATAATGTATTTAAAAATATATAAGTTTGCATGTGTCTATGTTTATCGTGTATGTAAATTAGCATCATTACCTACCATAATATTTTGTATTCTTTTATTAGTATATTAAGTAACTTTTTGGTCACCACCTTCGTTCTATTTTTGTTTGTCCTGTCCATCTAAATGTTGCCTGGAAGCGTTTAGCGATAAAGCCGCCTATTGTACAATTTTATTTCTATTATTTCTACTGTTCTTTTTGTGTACAATGAAGTACTAATCTATTTACCTATCAGTAGACGACCAAAATCCGACCTGCTAATCCAAAGACCGTGTGTGGATCAATTCCCGGTCGTACACCAACAGATTATTGCTACAACTCTATCTATAGACGTTTGTATGGACGTTATCTGATTACCGCCTTAAACATTCTCAAAAAGATCAACTACTGATGATCTATCGAGGTGTCACTCAAGCTGGGGGATTACAGTTATAACCATTTGTAAGGAAACAGCATATCTCCTTCGTACAATACTTAATTTCAATGTCCACTACACTTTTTGATTACAGAACCTTATTGCGCGAAAGCCTAACATAAACTGACTACCGCTCGACATTGGCCTCAATCATGTTGGCACCAACCTAACAAATTTTAGCTAAAATTCGGTCAAGAACTGTCAAATGAAACATTGGTATTCTGCTGCTATCAACTTATCCTAATTTAATTAAGCGTTCCTAATTTAGTTAGATAGTACTAACCGAATAAGTTTTACAAATGCTATGACTAACTAAATATATTTTAGACAATTCCTAATTTTAGAAATGAACCAACCAAATTGCCACCAATATGTCGTATCGCTTCATTCATTTGACCATCTACAATGCCGGGCAAGTAATTTGATGGATTTATTAAATAAAATAGAATAGAAAAGGAATTCATTATAAATTTATAATCACGATAACGCGAATAACACGAGTTTAAAACTATAATAAAAATAAACATTAAACAAAAAAAATAAATGTTTGTTTTCTTATCTCTACAGACTGTTAGAAAGTATGTACAACATGTAAATTGCATTATAAATGCCTCAGTGTCAGTTCGAGAAGTCGTAATGTGGTTGTTGTACTTATTTCAAGGTAAGCCAATAAATGAAAACATTATTTGTACTGATTCAATTAAATTAGCCTTCTAAAAGTAACATAACCAAATTAACGAAGATTCTCATAAGAAATGGTGGAAGTCTCTGGAAGTCGATGTCTCAAGTTCATCGTTACCGTCTGCCTTCCCTTATCTAGGTCAGGACAAGCATAACTGGTACTTTGCTTCCACTACCCTATTCCCTATCACGACAAATCTGTCTCACAAACTAATTTAAGACTAAACCTTGATTTACTGACAATAAATAATTGCGTTTATAAAACTAAAAAGAAATAATTTCATTCTATCAGCAATACTTATCTATTATCTAATCAATCTAATCATCTATACTAATCATAAATATGAATGTGTCTCTAGCTATGAAAGTCATAGCTAGAGACACATTCATATTTATGATGAATGTTACGTTAGCACGGCAAAATTTGACCAGTAGGTAGCCACGTCCAAGGCATTATCCGAGTAGGACATTAGGTCACCCATAGTGCATGAGTTGGGGCAAGATGGACACACAAGTACGTGTGACATAGACTGCACCTTGGCACCACAATGACACGGAGTGTCGTTTTCGCTAATCATGCCCCATTTGCAAAATTACTCCTACTACGCCCAATCTGAACTCGCAATCTGTTGAGGCATTTCCACAATGACCACGGGAGTTTAAGCCTAGGGGGAAGCTTCTCTTCAGGGGTAATGTAATTATTTCATTAATATTGAAGGACAGGTACAACGCGTGCATAACCATGGACAGAAGATAGTCTTATAATAATCTAATCAAACTCGTTTGCAGTGATATTTCAGCGGTTTTCAAAACATACCTTTCATCGGTCCTGTTAGAAAAACACCAGGAGAACGGTGGAAGCATAACATATTTGAACACGGACAAGTTCATTGTTCAACAAGTCACTATTTATAGTATGTACATAGGCTAGTTAAATACTCGTAAAAGTAAAATCATAACTTCACCTTATAATATATTTCTATAATTATTGGTTTTTTGTTACTAATTGGACGAACATTGGTACCCTAGGATTGAGGTCCATGTGGTCCAATGTTATTAAACTCAGTTGAATTTGTTTCTCAGCCTTGATTAGACATGTTTAGAAACTTTGCAGTAAAAACTATTATCACTAGCAGGTAAAACTATATAAAATGGTCCTTATTTACTGAACACTTCAAACTATTTTTACTTTAATTTTGAAACGATTAAGAACTATTATAGAATACACAAGCAGTAAATAAACTTAGTTATTTTACACTAAGGCAAATATGAGATAAATTTCATCAAACTAGTCTTTGAATTTACACGAATTTAATACCACACGTCACTAATATTGTTTAATTTAAAGTTTGTCCACGTCATTTTATGTTCACGATATTAAAATACTAGAGCGTTGATAACGAAACATGCTCGCTGAACGATCGTAGCGTATGCACTAAAACGAAGTGCTGTTGTATTGTAAACAGTTGGTTTAATATGATAATATTTTCATTACAGTATATGATATCAACATCATTATTTAAGCCTAGTATCACCCACAAACATCAGGAGGGCTGGGTATAAGAATGGCCTACTGAATTTCGACAGTTTGTTATTTCGACACGTCGGTCGCTAACATCGAAAAAACATCATTACATAGTATAAAACAAACTCGCTTCCCGCTATCTGTCTGTCCCTATGTATGCTTAGATTTTCAAAACTACGCAACGGATTTTGATGCGGTTTTTTTAAATAGAGATTTATATACATACATAATATGGTAGAAAAACACTTATAATTTTAGAGGTTAGCGTATATGGGTTCAACGTATTAGAACTACTGAGCTACAGCAACGCGTGGCCGGGTCAGCTAGTAGTTCGATAAAACTCACCTTCGAAAGACCACTACTTCGACCTTACCACGACATGCACTTGTTCGGCAGATAATTATTTCGAGAGAAGGCATCAGAGGGCAACGCTCCGTAGTCCAATTTGATGTTGTAATTAAACCTAATTCAAAACAAGTCTACAATTGTCACGTAGCGATTTAGTTATTAAGTATTTGTTTTTTACTAACTCTGTGGAGCACAGGGTCCGGCTGAGACGCATAACGATGCGGGTTCGATTCCCGCCGCGGGACAAATCTTTGTATGATCTAAAGTATTTGTCTCGGGGTCTGGGTGTTTCTATGTATAATACTAGCTGTTGCTCGCAACTTCGTCTGCATTTTTTTTAAAGGTATTGTAGCTTAAATCAGCATGTAGCATGTAGCTTAAAGTTTCCCTTGTACCATGCATCGATGATCCAAATGATCTTTTCACCACATTGTCTAATTTAATAATTAAAGAACATGCTGATATATTTACAGTAAAAACATGCAAAACAAAAAATTGTGCTAGATTTGTCGACTGGGCTACACCGGGTATTTATAGAAGTAGGAATACATTGTATGAATTATATGCTACCAGAGAGACAATGTTAGATGATCCAGTTTTTATCTTATATGTTAGGAATTACTCAAAAGTATTCAAAAAAGTTTGTCATGCGGCTAAGTCACTGTTTTTGAGAAAAATAATAGAAAATTCAACAAATAAAATAAAAGCAACTTGGAAATTAATTAATAATGAAACAGGTAAATCAAGGGCTCGCAATATACAGTTCAAATTAAATATAAATGGTACAATTTTGACAAAGGAACAGGATGTTGCGAATGCATTTGATAGTTTTTTCTCAGATATACCAAAAATAGTGACCAAATCGTTAAACTCTTCAGCCTCCAGAGCTTCCGTTCTATTAGAATCTAGTGTTGCAAAATGTAAGAATGAGTTTAGTTTTAGCTACATTAACGAGGCTAGTATTGTAAAAGCATTCAAGTTAATTAATATAAAAAATACAGAAGATCTTTGGGGAATGTCTACAAAGGTGCTGGGTGTCATTATCTTAGATATTGCACCATGTTTAGCTTATATTTTTAATAGATGTATCGACGAGGGAGTTTTTCCCGATCTCATGAAACACAGTAAACTCATTCCTATGTTTAAGTCTGGAAGTCAAAGTGATCTCGCTAATTATAGACCGATATCGATATTACCTGCTTTAAGTAAAATCTTTGAAAAAATAATTCTTAATCAGTTATTATACCACTTTAACGTTAACGGCCTGCTACATAGTAATCAATACGGATTTACTAAAGGTCGATCAACAGCTGATGCAGGTATAGCGCTCTTAAAGCATATATTTGAGGCCTGGGAGAAGTCACAGGATGCAGTTGGGGTATTCTGCGATCTATCTAAGGCCTTTGACTGTGTGAGTCATGCAACCCTAATCACAAAGTTAAAATATTATGGCATTAAAAACCGGGCGATTGACCTCATACAGTCTTATCTATCCAATAGAGTCCAGAAAGTAGACGTGGGTGGTGAGAGGTCTTTGGGATCAATTATTGATATAGGGGTACCTCAGGGATCGATACTAGGCCCTTTTTTATTCCTAGTATACGTTAATGATTTACCTTTTTTTGTAAAAAAATATTTGTGATATAGTTTTATTTGCAGACGATACGTCTTTAATTTTTAAAGTTGATAGAGGTAAAACCAGTATATGCGATAACATAAATGAATCCTTATCGTTAGTTCTTAACTGGTTCACTGTAAATAATCTTTTGCTTAATTCCAAAAAAACTAAATGTATCAAATTCACTTTGCCAAATGTTATTCATAGCCCGTCCAACATTGAAATAAATGGAGAGGCAATGAATCTTGTAAATTCCACGATCTTCCTAGGTCTTAATATTGATTCAAAACTACAGTGGGGACCACAAATTGAAACGCTTGCTGGTAGGCTTAGTTCCGCTGCATATGCAGTTCGTGCGATACGGGGGCTTACTGATGAAGCTACAGCTAGACTAGTTTATTTCAGTTACTTCCATAGTGTTATGTCATACGGCATCATTCTCTGGGGGAAAGCAGCTGATATTGGTAAAATATTTGTAATTCAAAAAAGGGCAATACGTGCCATTTATAAAATGAAACCACGAGAATCTTTGAGAGAAATATTCAAAGAAATTAATATTCTCACAATAGCTTCACAATATATATATGAAAATTTGTTATATACACATAAAAATAGAGATGGGATTCAGCAAAATAGTGACCTTCATGAAATGAACACCAGGAATAAACATAAATTATACATCCCTAGGTTTCGGCTAGAAAAAGTTAATAAGTCATTTATGGGGAACACGGTGCGCTTCTATAATAAGCTTCCTGAAAATGCTACTAAACTACCTATTAAGAAATTTAAAGCATACATTAAAGGTAGTCTTTTGAAGAAAGCTTATTATAATATAGATGACTATATTATTGATAAGAATGCATGGCCTCATGTCGCTCTGCCGTCAGACAGTTAACCGACACACTTGAAATGTATAAACTCTCTTGTATTTGTATTTCGTAGCTAAGGTAGTTATAAGATGGATCATATAAAAAAGCGCTAGGACCAAGACGAGTTTCTTGCCAATTCTTCTCGAGCTTGGGTTAGGATGAATTGGCACCTAAATTCACCTAGTATATAAGACGTTTCAAAGTGATCCTTGTGATTGTATTGAATAAATCATCTTTTGACTTTGACTTTGACTTTGAATCCATCCCCAGGATATAATTTATCTATATTTTTAAATAATTTTCCTTGCCAAATTTTATTGATAAGTTTTAAACCAATCACCTGAACACCGTTAAAAAGTTTCCATACAAACATTCACACCACATTTTACTCCTTAAGTTTCTAAGAAATCACACCACCCGTTAAAAAGTTCTCATACAAACTTTGACACTGCATTTTACCCCTTTGTTAAAGTTATTTTGAAAAATCCTGAAACACGTGTCCATTTATTTTGCATTTTATTTATTCATATCAAATTTCAAACCAATCGCAACACGCGTTAAAATGTTTCATACATTTGTTTTTACCCCTTTTCACCCTTTTCATCGCATATTGGCGGACAATGCACACAACACCATCCAGCTCCAATCTAAGCATATGTAAACCTCCGTAAGTACGATCACGTCTCTGAGTATCGGTCTAAACTTAAGTGCCTCCAAATTCGTGATAGAAGAAATGTAAGAATATTGTGTCTGCTCTTCTCTTCTAACACAAGTATTTTTTTTATATTTAAAAGAAGATCTCAACCTAAGTTATTCATATTGTAAACATGTTACAGAAATAAATTATTTTCTATTTTTTTTCTTTTCTTTCTCAATTCTTAATGATCCCTATTCCCCACAGTATCTGAAATCCCAATTGTCCATCCTCTCTAACACCCATAACCGTAACCTAAGATCTACCGATACTCTTCTTCTGGCAACTTCAAATAACTCAACCTCTTATCGTGCTAAATCTTTTGAAGTGGTGGCTGTTGGTTTATGGCATTCTCTCCCCACTAAAATAAAATCTGCACCCAGTAAACCAGTGTTTAAAAAACTTATCTACGAATACTTTCTGAGTAAAGTTCAAGACTAGTAGCTGTCTTTGGTTCTAGTTTAAGGTATACACTATAATGTCCCTCATCCCCTTGTTTATCCACTGAGCGCTTGCTCGATGCTCGGTTTCACTACTGAACTCGTCACACGTACTATTTTTTATATAATTATCTTCAATATTTTCTGTATTGTTGAAATTAATAATTGTTATTGTATGTATTTTTTAAATGTATTTTACGTTGATTATAATATCTATTTTAATTAATTTTATTTTTAGAAGTTTGTTTTTAAATATGTTGTCTTTATGTGTTATATTTCCTTATTCTTAGATTAAGTTAGCACGCCTACTTTATATTTTCTCAACCTTGCAGGATGGCTGGTAGAAAATGCTCTAAGCATTAAGCCCGCCTATTGTACATTTATATTTCTTTGTGCAATAAAGGATTAAATAAATAAATAAATATGTATTATAGTGACCAGATGACTGATGTAATTTTTAAATATTTTTAAATACATACTTGCTACTTTATAACACCCAGATACAAACACCTATGTTCATCACACAAATGTTTGTTCTGAGATAGAATCGAACCTACATGACAGAAGGCAGAGCTATACAGAAGGTATAGCGATGGTTAAAGTAATCGAGCGTTTACGTATAAGTGAACTTGCCTTCTGCTTTAAACCAAGAGATTACACAGCATTAACTAAAAATTATAATCGATAAGGAAACCGATAATAAAACTTGTTATCAATACAAAGGCTATTTTTGTTAGTTTTAGTATATACTAGCTGGTGCCCGCGACTTCGTCTGCGTAGGATTAGTTTTTTCGGGGATGATTTGCAAAAACGTTGGAACAGGCAATTCTTTTTTTAAAAAGTCTAAATATGAATTTTAAGATCCCTGACTTTTTCATAAAGATCCGTGCAGCCGTTTAGCCGTGAAAACGTAACATACAGACAGACAGAGACACTTTCGCATTTCTAATATGAGTATGGATGTATATATATAGTCTCGATAGTCGGAGATGACGCGGCAGACCCAGGAAAAGATGGCGAGACGATCTGGATGCATTCGAGCCAAATTGGCAAACTGGGGCCTTGGAGCGCAAAGTGTAGAAGTAAAGGGAAGGTAATCTTTGTCCAGCAGTAGGACACGATTGGTTAAGGAAAATATATATGTATTTAATTCGAATTTCAAATCCAGGAAAGCGATATAAGGAAAATTAAGGTCATGTTTAATTAATCAGTATATTAAATAGAATAAACAATACAGAGTTACACGTTCTAAAATCTCGTCAAATATATTTAGAATAATATAAAAAACACGTGGAACAATTGAGCTATCTAAGGATCGTTAAATACGATCTATATATAACTCAGATGATCCAGATGTCAGAGGGCAGCATCCACATGACATCGCTAATACGCTGAGCCACATGGCAGCTAGCCGTTTTTTTTTCATTACTAATTAATGTTGTTTGTAAACAAGGAATTAATGTCACGTGACTAGAAGGAGACCAAAGAAAATATGGGTAATTAATTCTGTGTATTAATTCTGTGAAAGTTGATAAGGGTAAGAAAAGACTACTATATTGAAATGACGGCTGATAATAAAAACAATAATGATAAAAAATGATTGTCTATAAAGTAGGTTAACAGAAGATAATTTAACGTGATAACGTCATAAGAACGTCATAAGAACGCTTAGGCCGATCGTGCCTCTTTGCACGCTTGGCTCAGGCGGATCGTGACAATGAGTCATGCTTTTTCGTGCGTGCAGGCGGCGTTTATCGTTTTATAAGACGTTATCACTTCAAAAATATTTGTGGACAATGCACATAGCACCATCTAGCACCAAAGAAAGTATAGCTTGTCTACGTAGATCATATAACTGATAGAATACTTATATATTTTTAAATACATACTTATCATAAGTATGTATTTAATCACACACTTTTATATCAGACACAGAACAAACACCTATGTTAATCACACAAATGTTTGTCTTGAGAGGGAATAGAGCCTATAACGCCTATAACGCAAAAGGAGGAGCTCCTACAAACTGGGCTGATAGGCCTATGAGAGAGTGCAAAAAAGCAGGTAGATCCAAGATAATGAGACTGGAATATTTTTTTATAGATTCTTTATAAGAACTTTATAATGCGCTCGAACCATACTATATTATATTATATTATATTATATTATATTATATTATATTATATTATATTATATTATATTATATTATATTATATTATATTATATTATATTATATTATATTATATTATATTATATTATATTATATTATATTATATTATATTATATTATATTATATTATATTATATTATATTATATTATATTATACTATTTTGTTGTTTGTTGATGCGCGCACAATGGCAACTGTCATAACCTAACAAACCGAACATCGTCAAAGGTTGTATCAAACTGAACTCGCCACTTTAATCTTATTTTTTTTTATTTTACAATTATTATTTTTTTCCAAAAATCCAACAAGTCAAAAATCATGAAAAACGGTCCAGCTGTTGTAGAGTTATAAATTGTGTTACTAACACGACTTTGTTTTATATATATATATTATATATATACTAGCTTTGTTTTATATATATATATTTTATATGTATACTTACTTTGTTTTATATATACTGGAACCCCCGCGCGTTCGTACGAGAAACCATCGAGTTTATATTATAGTATTATTCATATCAAGTTTAAAGCAAATCGCACCACACATTAAAAAGTTTCATTCATTCGTTTTCACACCTTTTCACCTTCTTTATGAGGGTTATTTAAAAAAATCCTGAAACACGTTTGCATTTATTTTGCATTTTAAGTATCCAAACCATGTTTCTAAAAAATCACACCACCCCTTAAAAGTTCCCATACAAACTTTGACATCCGATTTTACCCCTTTGTAAGAATTATTTTGAAAAATCCTGAAACACGTGTTTATTTTGCATTTTAATTATTCAAACCAAGTTTCAAGCAAATCACACGATGCCGACGCGTTAAAAAGTTTCATACATTAGTTTTCACCATTTTTCACCCTCTTAGGGGTTGAACTTAAAAAAAAACCGTCTCAGTGGGTGGTTTTACTATAAATGGAAGCTTCCAAATTTCAGCTTACTAGCTTCAGCGGTTTCGGCTTAAGTCAGGTTAAGCTCTTTTATTGGTATAGATATATTATATATATTTATATAAATAAATAAATAAATAAATATTGTAGGATATGACAAGATTCTGTTTATGTATTTTATTGTCGGTTTATTATGTAAGCCATCTCAAGGAGATCAAATATCGTGTGATTATTTAGATGATACCCACGTCATACTATAGGCATGTTTAAACAGCGCACACCTGACACAACATTTTCATAACAATATCTTGAGTATAATTCCTTATGTTATTGAGGTGTATCAATCGATTCACATAAAATATGTTGTAATTAAATAGTTTTACGCATAACTGTGTATATCAATCATTTTAGATGATTTTTTACGCTTGCGCCTAATATTAACGTGATATTTGTAAAAAAGAATCCTATTACGGAATCGCTTGTCGCCATAAAATACGCTGAGAGCCAAGATTTAAAAAAATGTGATCGCCCAATTCACGCCTAATAAGTTGTGGTCACTTATGTCCTTACGTAACGCTTAACTTAACGTTACGCTTTTTGTTTAAGACGTTAAGCGAGTTTAATCCTTATAAAAACATTAAAAAATATTTTTGCTGAATTTATCCCCTTTGCCCTGTGAATTTGAAATGAAAATGAAAGTTTAAGTTTATATAATTAAGTACTTATGTATAACTTTATTATTTTTTTTGGCAATAAATGCCACCAGTGTCTTGGAAACGAAGCCCTCTGGCAGTGATCTGGATCAGTTGAGCTATATATAGATCGTTTTAAACAGTCCTTATATAGCTCAATTATATTACATATATTTTATATTATTCTGTAAATTTCTGTAAATATTTTTTCATTTAAAAAGAAAAATACTGACAAAAAGCTCAGAAAAGCCTTTTCCCATCTCTATGACACAGGTCATAGAGATGGGAACGAAGTTTGCCTAGTTTGGGGCTAGATGGCGCTGTGAGTAATATTATTAATTATTCATGTATTTCTATTGGTATTTATTTTCTGTTTTGTAACTTTGTTTATTTATTTATATATATATTATATAGTTTTCATGCCCGTTAAACGGAAGTCCTAACGGAAGGTTCACGCGGTTTGTTGACTCTGCAATCTGTATTATGATTTGGGTCCAATTTGCAGACCATTAATAAATTTATTATGTACAGGTTATTTTACTTGTTATACATATTCTTATCTTACACATATTCAAATCTTACTACGCGTTAAAAAGTTCCATACATTAGTTTTCACCCCTTTCTGTCTGTATACCTGCCTGTATTTTTTGTTTCTTATTTGCTAATCCTATAGTATTACGGGAGGTTGATGTGTTTGTAACAATTTTGTTATATGAATAGAAATCGAAAGTTTTATTTTATGCAAATTTCCACGTTTCTGCGTGGAGATAACATACTTATATACTTGTATATACTTATGATATTTCATAACACCGAACAAACATTATATCATCACACAATTTTTTGCCCTAGGAGGTAATCGAACCCACAAGCTACAGCGCAGAATGCAGAGCTACTATCATCTGAGTAGAGATGCCAGTCAATAGACTAATCATAATAGTAATTGTTATAGTATAGTATGCTCACGGGTCATGTTGGTTGTGCAGACGTGCGTGTAGACTCTCGGCGGCGCGGGCCGGCGTGTCGGCGCGGCGGGGCGGGGCACACGCCGGGCACTCCGAGAACTCAGAGTAGCTTTGGAAACAGTATAGTATAGTATGCTCACGGGTCATGTTGGTTGTGCAGACGTGCGTGTAGACTCTCGGCGGCGCGGGCCGGCGTGTCGGCGCGGCGGGGCGGGGCACACGCCGGGCACTCCGAGAACTCAGAGTAGCTTTGGAAACAGTATAGTATAGTATGCTCACGGGTCATGTTGGTTGTGCAGACGTGCGTGTAGACTCTCGGCGGCGCGGGCCGGCGTGTCGGCGCGGCGGGGCGGGGCACACGCCGGGCACTCCGAGAACTCAGAGTAGCTTTGGAAACAGCTGCAACAAACCATACCTTATAACCATCACCTGCACTACTCTCATGCATCACTTCATATTTATGGACAATGCACACAGCATCATTTACAACTGTAATCTTGTATTCGTTTTTCGTAGTTAAGCTAGGACTAGGGCGAGATTCTTGCCAGTTCTTCTCAGACATTGGTAAAGTGGAATGAGGATCCGTAACGTTTTTAGTTGAGAATGCAGATTTATAGAGCTAAGAAATCGTTAACATACAGTGCAAATAGTTTTGTTCTATGACAAAAATTGACGAAGTTATGACGAAATGACTAGCGAAGTTCACTTAGTGCCACGGTAGCTGTGACGTTACGGGGACGGTTGCCGCCAGTTATCGAATCGTGAAGTAAGAGGGTGACGTCCCAGTGACGTCACACGCACCCGCGTACATTGATTTTACCGGCAGGAACGGCATAATGTTTATTACTTGATATCTTCGTAAGTAATGGTCCGATTTGGATAATTCAAAAAGATATATCATTCTTATGTCATAAAGAATAACATGAATAATAATAGTTCTATTGAATTTGCTATAACTTTACTGATCTTCATTGGCACCTAAATTTACCTATACTAGGTGAATTAAGGTAGACGTTTCAAAATGATTCTTAAGATTGGATTGAATAAAATATTTTTTAACACACTTGCTCATAAAGTGGCTCTATGGTCACCGCAATTAGGCACAGAATGACACCCATAATCAAACTGTGACTTTTTCATTGCTATAACTCACTAGTGAGTTATAGTTTTTTTTTTTAATTTTATTGGTTGAGGTGCTTTGTTCTTAAAAAAGTTTTTATTCAAAAAAAGATCGTGTTTAATAGAACAAATAAATTAATGTTCCTATTGCTTGCTCATTTCATGAAACTTCTTATTTAAATAGATAATTTTAACTCGTACGTGTTTAATAAATAAAACTTTCACTCAAATATAAATTTTGTTTTCTCTGTAATAAAAGAAAACTTTAAATTCCCCATTTTGTACGTGGCAGAATAGGCGCAAACCCTATGCGCGGAAAATAAAAAAAAACCTCATCCCTTTAGTCTGTGGCTGATCGCAATGCGCGCGCATAGGAAAACTGATTAATTTTTCCCGCCATAGCGAATCATTTTTCACAACTCGTTTAAACTTTTTTTCTACTAAATAAAATGAGTTTTTATTGTTATTTTATTCACAAGTGTGTTGAAAAACGTCGTATGATACACGTGTGTATTGATGATTACCGTCCTCGGCTCTCTTAAGACCCTCACCTAACGGCTCGGTTATCAAAGGCGCCTCAGCGGTAATCACCAACATTACACACTAGTACCATAATGTACTATGAATTTGAATTCATCATGCCTAAGCTTAGCTTGTAATATGGTGACCAGGCAGATAGAATACTTATATATTTATATATACTTATGATACTTTATAATACCCAGATGCAAGAATGCACACGTTATAATACCCAGATAATAAAATAATATATAATGGTATAATACCCAGATGCAAGAACAAGGTTTGTTATGGCAGAAAATCGAATGTTTAACCTGCAACGCAGACGGCAGAGCTGCTACCAACTACAGACAATCCAGTCATACACTCATTTAGTTGGTGCTCAAGTTTGCACACTTAAACAGTACAAGCATAAAATCAAAAGTCTATCTATGAGTATAACCAATTCATTGAGACCATTCCAATAAGTTCAAAAACGATACTGCAGATTCTAGATAATGCTACAACATCAGGTCAAAGTAACTATGTTCTTGCAATATCATTGAAGTAACAGGATACCACATTTCGAATTGATCAGACCTTTAGAAGTTGCTCAAATCCCTTGATCATCTATAAAAGAGCTTAGATTCAAACGGGTAAACAGATTTTCTAGAATCATAGCTAAAAACACTAACGATCAAGTTATCCTTCAAACCAAAGAAAAATAGGAGCGTTTGGCAGCTACGGTGCTACAATTAAACGTCCCCCTGTTTGCAATGGGGGTTAAAAACAACACTTTCTAAATGGTTTACGTACTATTGATGGAATGAATGTTGACACAGAAAGTGCACAGTCGGTAGCTCCAACGGGCGGTTACAGGCGGTACAGCGGGAACTCTGGAATGTGATGGGAGAGTTCTGGATTTTGTCGATGTGTTCCTTTTGCTGTGTGCTCTCCGCTTTGTACTTCTCTGCGAGCTCCTGTTCTCGGGTTATCACTTCGTTTTCTGATTTGAGCACGTCCATTAGGTATCTGCGGGGTTGTTGTTTAAGTTATGAGTCTACTCCGCAAAACGATAAACGATAAATCGGCAGAGTCATAACTTAAAAGTAGTCTAAAGTTTCTAATACCTACATTTTAAAACCTTTGTCGCAAGTATGTAAACTTTAGAAAAAACAAGACATAAAACAATAGATTTTACACTGTTGAACCAATTAAATACAAGTTTTCCAAGATTTCCACTATTACGTTTGTTTAGAACGGGAGCGCTGACTTATACGGAGGGGCGTGGCAATCCGGTCTGAGGGTATAAATAGTGGAGTTAAAGCGTAGTAGGCTTAGTCTCAGTCCAACGTTCGGCGAAGCAACAAGTTTGCAGAGTAGTGTTTTTCGTCAAAGTGCGGAGCAAGTCAAGTGTTCCTGAATATGCCTCATAGAAGCGAAACACGGGTCGAATTAATTTTTGAGGTTGCATGTGTGGATGGTGTGCGCTAACTTTTTACTAACGCTTTGCATGGCGCATCAATTGCGGTCGGGATGGAGGTGCATGTGTCTGCATCGTGTATAACTCTAAAATATATGGAATAAATTGGCGGAATAGTACTAAACCATCTGTTTAATGTTTTGTAATCGATTCAGGCGTGACTTTTCAAGTCACGCCTGAATCGATTATCTACTTTACAGAACAGTAGTAGTAAATGATTTATAACTACATCTCACCTTGGTAATAAGCAACCGCGCAAGCTCATTGGTCAAATCAAATAGTGCGCGTTTCCCCGGCTTCCTGTTACACACTTCAATTCCGTTTCACGAAATCACTCTCACTCTACTTATATTTGATGACAAAATTAAACTATATCTTACTTTCTAACGTCTCCGAGGGTGTAGGACGGCGTGCTCGCGAGACAATCGATGACTAGAATAGGCGATAGTAACTTCTCAGTGGCTGAAAAAGAAATAGATTTTAGCCTGCGAACGAAAATAAGGTTCAATTTGATTGTTTTTTATTAAAATACTCTATGTAGTAGAGCTGAGAGGGTTTATCTATAAGGTACGACAGACGAATTTCATTGTTTTAAGAACCATTCCTCGTCCTTGTTATTTACAATCTTAAATTAATGATTCCCTTCAGAGTTAAAGTTTAGAATGAAGACTTTAAATTTAATTGTGATGTCACATAGCTTATGACCCGGTCCCCCACCCCTATCACACTCTCTTGACCTCTCCTTCCTTCTTAAGGTGCCGTAATTTATGGATGGCCCCATTCTCGTCTCTGATTGTTGAATCCCTCACGACGTGAATGTTTCTACTTGAGAATTGCACACATGGTGTGCAATTTACTATCCCGTAGAAAAAAATCGCATTCTACAGTGTTCCGAAGTCCTGTTAGAGGAGCTGCTGGTTAGGTTGAGCCATCAGGGCTGTGAAATATTAGAAATGAATCCTTCTACCTGCCGCGTTAAAATGGTAACCTCAACAAAAAATATCTCTAAAGAGAGACGTCAAAATTGACACATAAAGTATGGACTACATGTCAGTTTCTCTTCAAGGCAGAAAACCTGTGTTGCGACTGTCATGTTAATGTTGCCAAGCAGAATAATAGATCATTCGGCAAAATTCTTATTGGTAAGTAATAGATATAAATTTCTGTGATGTGTAAGCGAAAATTGAGTAAATGTTTTGGCGCCACAGCCGCAGCTATTAAGTAATGGAGTGTACCTATTACCTATAGCGTGCAACAGTTCTGGCAGACAGCCGGCGGGCGGACGGCGCCACAGCTGCAGCTAGTAAGTAATGGAGTGTACCTATTACCTATAGCGTGCAACAGTTCTGGCAGACAGTCGGCGGGCGGACGGCGCCACAGCTGCAGCTAGTAAGTAATGGAGTGTACCTATTACCTATAGCGTGCAACAGTTCTGGCAGACAGTCGGCGGGCGGACGGCGCCACAGCTGCAGCTAGTAAGTAATGGAGTGTACCTATTACCTATAGCGTGCAACAGTTCTGGCAGACAGCCGGCGGGCGGACGGCGCCACAGCTGCAGCTAGTAAGTAATGGAGTGTACCTATTACCTATAGCGTGCAACAGTTCTGGCAGACAGTCGGCGGGCGGACGGCGCCACAGCTGCAGCTAGTAAGTAATGGAGTGTACCTATTACCTATAGCGTGCAACAGTTCTGGCAGACAGCCGGCGGGCGGACGGCGCCACAGCTGCAGCTAGTAAGTAATGGAGTGTACCTATTACCTATAGCGTGCAACAGTTCTGGCAGACAGTCGGCGGGCGGACGGCGCCACAGCTGCAGCTAGTAAGTAATGGAGTGTACCTATTACCTATAGCGTGCAACAGTTCTGGCAGACAGCCGGCGGGCGGACGGCGCCACAGCTGCAGCTAGTAAGTAATGGAGTGTACCTATTACCTATAGCGTGCAACAGTTCTGGCAGACAGCCGGCGGGCGGACGGCGCCACAGCTGCAGCTAGTAAGTAATGGAGTGTACCTATTACCTATAGCGTGCAACAGTTCTGGCAGACAGTCGGCGGGCGGACGGCGCCACAGCTGCAGCTAGTAAGTAATGGAGTGTACCTATTACCTATAGCGTGCAACAGTTCTGGCAGACAGTCGGCGGGCGGACGGCGCCACAGCTGCAGCTAGTAAGTAATGGAGTGTACCTATTACCTATAGCGTGCAACAGTTCTGGCAGACAGTCGGCGGGCGGACGGCGCCACAGCTGCAGCTAGTAAGTAATGGAGTGTACCTATTACCTATAGCGTGCAACAGTTCTGGCAGACAGTCGGCGGGCGGACGGCGCCACAGCTGCAGCTAGTAAGTAATGGAGTGTACCTATTACCTATAGCGTGCAACAGTTCTGGCAGACAGTCGGCGGGCGGACGGCGCCACAGCTGCAGCTAGTAAGTAATGGAGTGTACCTATTACCTATAGCGTGCAACAGTTCTGGCAGACAGCCGGCGGGCGGACGGCGCCACAGCTGCAGCTAGTAAGTAATGGAGTGTACCTATTACCTATAGCGTGCAACAGTTCTGGCAGACAGCCGGCGGGCGGACGGCGCCACAGCTGCAGCTAGTAAGTAATGGAGTGTACCTATTACCTATAGCGTGCAACAGTTCTGGCAGACAGTCGGCGGGCGGACGGCGCCACAGCTGCAGCTAGTAAGTAATGGAGTGTACCTATTACCTATAGCGTGCAACAGTTCTGGCAGACAGTCGGCGGGCGGACGGCGCCACAGCTGCAGCTAGTAAGTAATGGAGTGTACCTATTACCTATAGCGTGCAACAGTTCTGGCAGACAGTCGGCGGGCGGACGGCGCCACAGCTGCAGCTAGTAAGTAATGGAGTGTACCTATTACCTATAGCGTGCAACAGTTCTGGCAGACAGTCGGCGGGCGGACGGCGCCACAGCTGCAGCTAGTAAGTAATGGAGTGTACCTATTACCTATAGCGTGCAACAGTTCTGGCAGACAGTCGGCGGGCGGACGGCGCCACAGCTGCAGCTAGTAAGTAATGGAGTGTACCTATTACCTATAGCGTGCAACAGTTCTGGCAGACAGTCGGCGGGCGGACGGCGCCACAGCTGCAGCTAGTAAGTAATGGAGTGTACCTATTACCTATAGCGTGCAACAGTTCTGGCAGACAGTCGGCGGGCGGACGGCGCCACAGCACGTCGAGCCACAGCCGCGGACAGGCGACACCACGAGACCGACACACATCGAGTGCCTTCTCAGCGCCCTCTGCGCCACCTTCGCGCATGTGCACTGTCACTTGACTACGCCATCTGTTGATGAGGAAAAAACTCTCTAACATTATCTCGGATACCTAACTAACAGGGCGTCTACGCGGCAAAACTTTTATATCTGAAATCTAAAATTTCAAATTTATTTCGCGTCGCGTCGCGTGACCCAAGAGCTGGCTCCTATCTGGCCCGATTTTATGTAAATTTTGGGACCTCAGCGCCATAGAGCATGTCCTAACACTAGATAGACATACCCAACAACAGCACACATGTCTCGGTGTTGAAAATTTCAAATTTATTTCGCGTCGCGTCGCGTGACCCAAGAGCTGGCTCCTATCTGGCCCGATTTTATGTTAATTTTGGGACCTCAGCGCCATAGAGCATGTCCTAACACTAGATAGACATACCCAACAACAGCACACATGTCTCGGTGTTGAAAATGGTAGACGATAAGTTGAATGCGTCTTAGGGCAATCAATCTTAGGGACGAATTGAAAGTTGAAGACACTAGATAAACATGTAATCGCACTGGCGTGGACATAGCTATACATAATCTTATTGTTATTACAATAAGACTGTTGTTTTAATTGTGATTGTACTCAAAATCAAATCTAAACATTCTTTATTCAATAAATTAACAATGGACCACTTTGAATCGTCTTCTTACTGGTAGTGAATCTAGGTGCCGGTTCCTCCGAACCCCAGTTCAAGAAGAATCCGGCAAGAAACTTGTCTGGTCTTAACATTTTTTTATGATGCTTGCTAATTTTGTTACGGATGCAGAGTCGAGTTGGAGCAGATTCATCCCAAGCTTTTTTGTCATCTAAATAATCTGATATTTTATAATATGCATAATCTATCATACGCTAGTGAAGTCCGGTCTTTTGTGAATAAATCCAAAGTCAAGTGGGTAAATTTTTTACCGAAATAAATAAATTTAAAGTGTGAACAGATGAAGCGACTTTCATTTAATTTTTATGTTTGAAAGGTTACTTGAACGAGGGGGTTAATATGATTTAAATAAAAACCTGTTCAGTTTAGATCGTTAGCTCTTTTCGTTGTTGAAGGGATCTGAGCAACAAACACAGGTCTAACTGATTCTAAATTATGAGTTTTTAATTTGTAATTTACACGTGTTTACTCACAACTTATTCTCCTCGTAGAGATACAATACACCGGCTTTGAAGCCGAGCATTTGACAGATGATAAGAGTGTGATCCTTGTCGTAGTTTGCCTCAGGATCACGAAGAACTTTCAGAATTTTGTCTGAATATCTATGTTTCTCTTCGTTTACCGATTTTGCCCTGAAATAATATACTTGTATATATCCAATGAGTAATAAAACGTTCTAAGGATACTTTAAGCTCATTGGGATTATCAATAGAAGCGAGTTTTTATTTATTTTATTATTGATTACAAGATGCCGTCCGCAGTTTTGCGCGCATGGTACGTAGACAAAATGCAGTCTATAAGTTAATCTAGGTTCACATCTCCATCTATACCATGTTTCATCCAAATCTGTTCAGCCATTGTTAAATGATTGATTTACAAACAAACATCCAACCAACTCGTCATAAAATCTATTACTACTGAAGACTGGATTCGAGAAGCAAGCTTCGCTTATCAATACATTATCGTATAGAATAAACCTCGAGTATGGCTTTTCTTAATCTAGTTTAAAGGTTTTATACAACCTTGCTAATTTTGACTGGCCTGTCAGCTCAGTGGGTAGTAGTTCTGCCTTCTGCGCTGTAGGTTGAGGGTTCGATTCCCTCCCAGGATAAACATTTTTGTGAAGAACATAGGTGTTTGTTCTGTGTCTGGGTGTTATAAAGTATCACAATAATGTATTTATATATATATAAGTATTCTATCAGTTTGAGACTAGATGGTGTTGTGTGCATTGTCCAGCAATATTTATTTATTTAGTTTACTCAGGTGGATTGCTTTGCTCGCCATTCTTTAGAAGACACTTACCACACATGTATATAATGTTCTATGAGAGCATCGAAGACCAATTTAGAGCAGTCCAGACTACCATTAGTCATGTGCTCTAGGAAATCTATGAGCCGCTCCGAGTGACTTAGGAACATGTGTATGTAATCGTCAGGTAAGGCACGATCTGGTTCCCGGAACCCTCCAGAGAGGGCACTCTCATCAACTAGAGGTTTACTTCGCGGCTTGTAGTCTGTGCAGAGCACTATGAACAAAAAACACGAGTTTAAATCACATCTCTTGCGTCAACGCCGGCTAACCGACGAACCGCAATTAACAAAGCAAAATTTTTGATTTCTCTGGTGACAGCCAAACTGTCAAGCATACGACCTACGGGTTGGTTTCTTCCAACCTACCACTTCCGAACTAGATCCCTATATATATAAAAATCTTGTGTCAAAGTTCTCGTGTTTATAGTCATCCGAAACGTCTTGACCGATTTTGATGAAGTTTTATATGTATATTCAGTAGGTCTGAGAATAGGTTTATAACTATTATAAGTGTTAAGGGTGGCTCACCCAAAAAATTTGTTTTTAATGTTCATTAAGGCAAAACAACGTTTGCCGGGTATTAAACTAATAAAAATCTTGAATTGTTGCATCATTCACATGCACATATCAAGTAATGTTCATTCTGTGAAGTCACGACGCTGTCTCAAGTCAAACAGAAGCGGAAGCCGATGCTAAAACAAAACCAGAATCAAAAGTTTTGTTTTAGCCGATTCTAAAACAGTGTTACGATTCAAAATCTTACTTCATCGTAAAGCCGGACCGCCTGCTTAACGTGAAAGCGCTCAGATGAAATACCACTGCCATTTAGGTGATGGCTGTCAAGGGCTGACCCTACAGAAGATTGCCGAATTTCGTTGATCTGAATGACTTAGCTATACAACGAGCGCTTCTATGCTTCTTTTATAAATAAATACTGCTGGACAATTCACACTATCTAGTCCATCTAGTCCCAAACCAAACAAATCTTGTACTTTGACGACCTCTGTGTCGCAGTGGGCGTAGGCTCGCCTGAGAAACAGAATGGTTCAGCCAGCGTTTGCAATATTAGCGCAAAAAATGAGTTTATTTATATCACATTAGAAACCTCTAAAATTATCAGTGTTTTTCTATCTATTTACTCTATCTATTAAAAAAACCGCATCAAAATCCGTTGCGTAGTTTTTTAAGATCTAAGCATACATAGGGACAGACAGACAGCGGGAAGCTACTTTTTATATTATGTAGTTATATATCAGTCATGTGGTACCCATAATACAAGCTCTGCTTACTTTGGGGCTAGATTACGCTGTGTTAAAAATGTCCGGTATTTATTTATTTATTTATTCCATAAATAAATATTGCTGTACAATTCATTCCGTCTAGACCCAAACCAAACAAATGTGTAATGAGAACCAAATGACTGATAAAATATATATTTGGTGGTTTTCAGAATTAAACTGTACTTACATTTCAAAAACTCTGTACTTTCCACCGGCACATGCTGAATCAGTCTATGTCCATACTTCCTCATGTATGTATCAGCGTCTTCGAATTCCAACTCCACTATATAGTCCAAAGCACGTTTGAAGTCTTTCTTATCCTCTATTATAACTTTGAGGTACCAGTCGTGTCGGTTGTG
The DNA here is from genome assembly GCA_948098915.1 of Lampropteryx suffumata. Classification (NCBI taxonomy): domain Eukaryota; kingdom Metazoa; phylum Arthropoda; class Insecta; order Lepidoptera; family Geometridae; genus Lampropteryx; species Lampropteryx suffumata. The sequence goes on along the minus strand of OX402564.1, from coordinate 5,411,454 downwards.
GTTCGCGGCAAGCGATAACGCGTCGTCTACACTTACTTGACGGACCACCTGGCAATACATCAAGAACATTATTACGTTTTAAAAACTAAAAAGAAATCCAACTTCATTAACTGATATTTGAGCCATAAAAATACAATCAATCGAATTGAGAATTTTCTTTATTTTGAAGTCGGTTAACACCACGTCACAAAGACAAAGTCAAAGCAAGAACGCAAAATATCTAAATTTCGTTCAATTTAATTGTTTTGTTTGTGACGTAATATCTTGTTGGAGATTTCGAATCTTTTTTATGTGTAAATAGTTTCTCTAATAGGAAATTTCATTCAGATTCTTCTGCAGAGATGCCGAAGCCAAGGATACAGTAAATATAATATTTACTTAAACTTTTAGTAACTGGCGGCCATTTTGTGGTCAAGTTCTTTATTACGCAACTATAATAGTTAATGTCGCATAAGAGCAGTCAAACATTGCATTGCAAAATTACCTTAATTGCAACATCCACATCAAAATCAATAGCTTTATCTGTAGAATTAATAAAACTCTTCAGTTTCCCCTGTTGATCATGCTGGTCTATTTTGACATAGCAAGTTAGCAGTAACGTAGTGTGGTCTTCAGTCGCATATTTAGCTTTATGTAGTTCCTCCAGGTATTGCACTAAAGGCTCCAGGTGCCGTGATTCTAGATACTTGCGGATTACGTAAGACGTTTCTAACCAGCCGATTGTTTTCACGTATTGTTCGATTGCACCTTTAAGGTCACCCTGAAAATCAATAATATCATTATTTCTAGTGAAGTTCTCCGTCAATAGGTTGAGTAATGCCTTGTTTGGTAGGGGTTGAATTTTGGGAATTTATTTTCTATGCCGGGCGATTATGGAATTCTTATACTATCAAAACTTGGATACTAATCACTTTCAGTTACTATTGATAAATTGGATTACGGAAGGTTGATGTTGATTGTCATACATGCTGCCATATGAATAGAAACCTCAGACCAAATAAATATGAAGACGGATTGGTGCGCAATCAACCAAAAAAAAGTTTCAAAACCGTGCTCCTGTGAGTAAATACCAACACCCACGTACACACATACACAGAAATCGTGCTTCTTGCTCTTAGTACATGTCACGTCGTTTTCAATGAAGATCGTTCAAAACCCTTGCGCTTTAGGTTAAGTGCATTCGATGACGTTTTACAAATAACCTAAAAACTTACGATGAATATTTAAAATATGGTGTTATTTCAAGTAAAATGTGGTTATGTCACACTTTTTGTGCCGGAATATGTAAATTGTTTTTTTTATACGTTTTATAGAAGACGACATGACAGAATACTTATACAGAATATTACAAGTATGTAAGCATATACTAAGATCAAGGAGCACGGTTTGGGTAAATTAGTGTATTTACACAGAAAAGCATGGTTTTGAGGCTTCACTTTGGTTATTCATGGCCCTCCGTCTATATATTTATTTAGTCTGAGATGGAGCGTACGTAATAGTTATCCATCTTTTCAAAACTGGTTCCAATTACAATCAAAATTATGATTGAATATATACCTATTACAAATCGAAACTTATAGACACTGATTGTGTAAAAATTTCCATCACCATGCCATACCGTTCCATACCACCACAGTGCCAAACATTCTGCTTTCAAGCAGTAATAATAATAATAATAATATCAAATCTGTTCTTATGTTGACTCAGCCTAATCTATATTATTTATATTAGACGATCTGAGTCGAAAACCAGCGTTGCTGTTTACTGCAGCATTAAGCTGAACACTGACCCTTTTTGATGAGCTGTACACAGTCAGTACGACATGATATTCAAACTCTTTTATTGTTTAATATTGATCGTGTGTGTATAGTTTTTAAATAAATATAAATACTGGTGGACAATGCACACAACACTATCTAAGTCCCAAACTTAGAATAGCTTATGGTGACCAAAGGGCCGATATAATACTTTTATATTTTTAAATACATACATAAGATACTTTTTAACACCCCGACACAAAACAAACACCTATGTTCATGACACAAATGTTTATCCTAGGAGGGAATCGAACCCTCAACCTACACTGCAGAAGGCAGAGCTACTATCAACTGAGCTGACAGGCTAGTCAAATAAACTTTAACTTTATTTTACTTTTATCAGGTGGGCCGTATGCTTGTTTGATCGCCCAAATGGGTACATCTAACTAATATTATAAATCCGAAAGTAACTCTGTCTGTTACGTTTTCACGCCTAAACCGATTTTGTTTAATTTTGGTATAGAGATAGATGGGACCTTGGAGAAGAACATAGGCTACTTTTTATGTAGGTACCACGCGTGCGAAGCCGCGGGCAGTAGCTAGTAATAAAATAACGAAAGAATCAATCAGTCAGTCAACTCGTGCATATGTCCGTCCTAAAGACACAATCTGTCTCCTTACAAAATTTAATCAACATACAACCAAGTCTGGCCATATTACTTAGTTAAATATTAATTATGAATGATATAATTACGTTTTAAAAACTAAAAAGACAACCGACTTCATGTATATACACAAGGTAGCTACTGTAAAACGTTGAGGAGTTCTCTTGACTGTCCTACGTCTTCATCATCAGCCCCCTAATGACAGTCACAACCCATCTAGGTGTACAGTTTTCATCAATACAAATGAATCAAGCCCAAACACCATGTAATTGATGTAAATTGTTGAGGACTTCCCTCGACTGTCTTTCGGCTCCATCATCAGATCGACTCCAGACCTTCATTAAATAGTAGTGCTTTAAAATACTTGGAATAAAAAATAAACAAACACACTAGTCCCCACTACGATTTTCGAAAGTTCCCCTCGATTTCTCTGGGATACCATCATCAGATCCCGGTTTCCTTATCATGATATCACCCTTGGGATAACTCCTTTCTAACAAAAAATAATCATCAAAATCGGTTCATAAACTACGATGTTTTCCGTAAACACACATTAAAAAAAATATACAAAATCGAATTGAGTAATCTACTTTTTTTGAAGTCGGTTAAAAACACTACTTACTTTCCCATACAAATGATCGCCATACTGCTTATAAATCTCCGTGAGACCTTCCTTATCGTAATGCTGATTACTCGCTATCCTAATCGCGACATCATACAAATTCTTCTTAAAAAGCAGCGTCAACTTCGACTGTAAATCCTTCTCGTCCAAATATATCATCTCCTTATTCTTAGTCAGGATATAAAACGACCCCCACTCAGTCAATACCGCGTCTATCTCATCGGTCGTCATAGAGAATACTATGAATTTATTGTGTATATCTAAGATGGTTATGTTATGTGATTTAGGGCTGCTTGTACTGGTTGAAGCGGTGTTTTTGTTGTGGGTTTCATTTGTAGTGATGACGAGGTAGGTACGGAACCAGTTTAGGCGGACCTTTTCGCCTTTTAATGCGTAACACGGTCCGCGGCCTTCCGCCGTGTAGCAAAAGATGGCCTGAAACGTACAGAATAATATAAATATTGGTAAACAATTCGCATAAAACCATCCAGCCCCAAACTAAGCATAGCTGTTACTATTGGAACCAGATATAATACTTATATCATTCACTCACCACAGACAAATAATAGGTAACGTAGTTTTTATAGTTTTCGTTCCATAATTATTGCTTCGTTCTAATTAGTCTATATATAACTATATTCTAAACCATGACATGGTTCTTCGTGCAGAAAACTATCTTGTTAAAAAAATATATAATTTGTATATTTGTTAATAAATAATGCCGGAAATTTTACACAGCATTATCTGGCCCCAAAATAATCAGAGCTTGAATGGAAACCCCAGGTGACTGATAAAATACTTACATATTTTTTAAATAAATAAATAATGCCGGAAATTTTACATAGCATTATCTGGCCTCAAAGTAAGCAGTGAGGCGTGACTTTGCGGGAATCCATTACAAAATATTAAACATATGGACAAATATTTAGTACTATTCTGCCAATCTATTCCTTTCTCAAAAAGAAAAATAAATACGACACGTGTTTACGTGATCCGAGGCGAAGCAACAAGTCTTAAAAAAGAATAGATTGGCGAAATAATACTAAATATTTGTCCATCTGTTTAGATTTGTATAGTGCGTAGTGAGATATCATTATAGCGTGTAGTGTGTGTAGTGGCGTATTTTGTAGCGAGTTTTGTATTGTACTTGTATAGTGCTTAGAATGAATAAATAAAGTGCGTAGTGTGGTGTAATTATATAGTGTTTTGGTCTTATATGTATAATGCGTTTTACTCACGTCATTATTGGCGACAGTGAGGCGTTGTTTGTCTGTGAGCGCGGAGCAGCCGCTAACGGCTCCCATGGCGTCCAGAGCGACGCATCGGTCTGAGTTCAACCACACGACCATAACGCAAGCTCGGGACACCACAAACAGCTTATCTGCGTCTCTGGAAATTAATAAGATTATTTTTTAATTATCCAAAGCTATGGGAATACAGATAATACACTAGACCACTGGCAAAAAAGGTAGCCGCCTTCTCTTGACCTTTTAAGCCCTGTTTCGATTAGCAATAGGCATAATTTCAATTATAATTTTGATTGTAATTGGAACCAGTTTTGACAAGATGGATTACTATTATGTACGTTCCATTTCTACCTCAGACCAAATAGATGGGTATATAGACGGGCCATGAATAATCAAAGTGAAGTCAGAAAACCATGCTCCTCTGTGTAATTACACCCACCCACGCACACACATCTACCCAAACCGTGCTCCTTGCTCTTAGTATATGCATACATAGACTTGTACTATTAAGTATTCTGTCATGTCGTCGTCTAGAAAACATCTTACAAAAAAACATTTACATATTCCGTGACAAAAAAGTATTACAGAATCACGTTTAACTTGATATAACACCATATATTAATAGTTTTAAATAAATTTATTAAAGTTTTTTGGTTTTTTTTTACAACGTCATCGAACGCATTTGACCTAAAGCGCGAGGGTTTTGAACGATCTTTATTGAAGACGACGTGACATGTTCTAAGAGCAAGTAGCACGATTTCGGTGTTCGGACGCAAAATTATGAAATTACACGATACATTACTCTATTTTGACGACCTCTGTGGCCCAGTGAGACGAAGATGGTTGCGGGATCAATTGACGCCGTGGGGCATATTATGTTTGTATGCTCTCCAAGTATTTGTCTCGGGTCTAGGTGTTTTTTATGTATAATATGAATGTATTTACAAAAAAAAGTATATAAGTAGTATATCAGTTCCTAAAACACACACTCTGCTTACTTTAGGGCTGGATGATGCTTAGTTATCTGCATACTCAAAATCCTGAAATTTGCAAAAAAAATCCTAAAGTAACGCACACTTTCGTTAGTGTGTAGCTCGCGTACTATAAGAGGAATTCCCAAAATTCAATACCTAAGTGGTACAGAGAAGAGGAATGTGAATGAAATTAAGATCACGCGAACGTAGCCGCGGGGCGATAAAATTGTAAGAGAATATTAAGAATCAAAGCTTCATTTCTTTCTTCTTTTGTTTTTAATTATACTAGATTCTACCGCAGCTTTATACTCGTGGAACCTACATCAAAAGTATCCTATATGCTCTTCAAAGTATGCTTCCCCTAAATATGTTCAGCCGTTACGGTGTGATTGAACAACAAAAAAACATTTACATCCAAATATTCAAACTTCCACACAAATATTTTTTTATAGGAAACAAAAAAAAACTATTTTTTAACTTTTGGTGACACGTACTTAAAGTAGAGCCCGGTGATAGGACTAGTGCCGGTATCAGGTAAGGTCTTCATCTTGCCGCTGCGTTGTCTCGCGATATCGCCGCGGAATATAGACACCGAACCGTCTTGGAAGCCAACCGCTAGGAGATTCTGAAAACGTGTCATATATGTAAATATGATATCCTAAATAATATTTGGGGTCTTGTAATAGCTATCGGCAGAATACCAGCGTCTACTGCGAAAACAGTACGCATCAAGCTGAGTTGATGTCGATTTGCTTAGGTATGTGTGTTTTTGTATTATTAGTACCATGTCTAAATAAATAAATCTTAAATAAATGTCTGTCTATGTCTATGTCTATGTATCTTTTACGAAATAATGACTGCACTTACCTTGTTCTCGTGTACAGCGAGAGCGGTGGCAGGAGTCGGTCGCATGTGGCTCGGCACAGCTCGAGACAGTCGCGCCATCGTCGGGTTACCGTGACGATCGCTACGGGCCCAGTCCCACACCTTTATAAGAGGATTCACACCGCCTTCGTCATCCTGAAACAACAGAAAAGTATTTTTAAATAACATCGAAACAAAAAAAACAATCTATAACCTATCATTCACATCATTCTGTAAGAAAAGTGCTATTGGACACATTATTAGGTATAATTTATTTTATAAAACTATGTTAAAACAAAATTACTCATTAGCTTATTTGGCTAGACTGTAATATTATTTTGCATATGATAAATATTGTGCACTGAAATAAGAAAAAATAACAAAAAAAAATTACTTACATCATTCTCTTAGGAATAATGTAATTTTTTCCTAAATACTTTAGCTGTAAGTTGATGAGGAGTTAAGTATCCAGCTGATTCCATGTGATGCTGCAGCATCAGGTCAAGGTTCTTGCAATATAATTAAAGTAACAACCAAATTTCAAATCGTTCGGACTGTGGAAGTTGCCAGTTCATCAACTAGAAAAAGCTCATGATCTTCTAATGGCTAAACAGTTTCTAGAATAATAACAACATGCTCAACATGATCAAGAGACCTTGAAAAAAACAATTAAAGAAAGAAAATATATTTATTTGTAACAACATACACAAAAAAAACAATAAAAAGGTACACTTAAAATAAAAACAAAGAAAAACAGAAAATACAACTTAAATTATATTAAACTAAAATAAAGATGAGTGTCTTGCAATCGTCCAAGAGTGCGGTTACAAATTGGTGCCCGACTCAGCATTATGTTGCATTATGCAGTCGAAACTATACAACGCAACACTGATCTTCCGTCGGAACCAGAAGGGTGAGCCACAATTAAAATCTGATTTGGCAATGTCATAGCTCCCAAACTAAGTTTATGTAGTTTATTTTTATTATTATAAAAAAAAGTCACAGACAATTTAAACATGTAGGTACTCATGACTGTAATGCCTAGGCTCCGTAGAAATCTCGCCATCTATAGTTACTATGGAAGGTAGTTCAACTATAGTTACTATGGAGGCTGATTCAACTTTACATTTGACACAGTATTAAGTATGTGACAGTTTCTGTTACAAACTTATCGCTGCTTAGTAAGATACCAACTGATGACACATTCGGACTTCATGGTTAGAGTATGCGGAGTCCTCACATTTTTCAGAAAAGTTTTAGAGCACTGGCATATACTAATGACCATTAGTGCACGACCAGGTTCTAATCCACGACTTTGGGGTCTGAAGGCAAGGGTACTACTGTATGTAGTCTTCATTTCAATAATCTACCAAACAAGCATTTACACTCACCCTATTAATATTAATAATTGATACTGTAGTACTGCATGCACTACCACATTTACTCTATAAAATAGAAAAATGTTTACTGCATAGTCTTAAATTTACATTTAATTATTACAATAAAAGTAGGTGGTTACTGTGTGTATTCTGTGTACAAAGTAACACTTTGTTATGTGTACAAGTAAAAGACATTAAGTTAGACATTGTTTTGAGTTCTTTGCTCTACCTAACCTACCTAACTCATACCTAGCACTCATGCATCGCCAAACCGATAATGTACCCCATCCGTGTTTATCTGTCTTGCCAAACAGATTTTTGTGCGGTTTTCAACCAATGAACACAGAGATACATGAGGAAGGTTAAGTGTATAATTCACTTGTGCGAAGCCAGAGCAGATTGCTAACTATTCATAATTAAGCAAAGCTTGTAGTAAGAAAAGAAAAAGAACTAGATGACAGACAGATTACTTAAATACTTTTTTGTGAATTTGAGTAACTACTTTTGATACTTTCATCTTGCACCCAGATTTAAAATATAGAATATTCATAACATAAATTTTTACATAATACATACTTGTAGAAGCATTTATATAGTTTTGGCCCATGGCTACATAAAAGTAGCCTATGTCCTTCCCCAAGATACCATCTATCTCCTTACCAATTAGCTGGTTAGTTGTGAAAATGTAACAGAAAAAACAGATACCTACAGACTGAGACACTTATGAATTTATAATTAGTATAGTTAGGTATAAAGTACATATCCACCAATATATACCTACTTTATATTGGTGGATTTGAACTTTATCAATGTGAAATAGGTACATTGTTGATAAAGCTGCTTGTTTAGTCTGCTTTGAGAGTTTATTTTAGTTACCATTAATATACCATAATGAGCCTTATCGTTAATGAATTAATAGATCTTATCGCTTTATTGTACACTCACCCCAATAGTAACTAAATATGGATCATGTGGCAGCTGCTGTGCCAGAGATATTGTCATCTCATACGCCTTGAATGATGTGATTTCCCAGGACCGGGAGATGAGGTGTGCCCATCCAGTGACATCACAAAGCACCACATGCCCATTGCCACTTGTGGCTACCTTCACATTTGTGTCCTGAAATAAGGATGAGGTATGAGAATAGAAAAAAATACACTTTAATTAATATGTTTGAACACAGAAATGTGCAAACTAATTATACAAATAGAAACTGAGATTGTGTCAAATGATCTATAGATAGCGCAACTGACAGAATTTAAAAGGAAAATTTTGTGGAATGCTTTGTTTACTTACTTGTAGGCATTCGGAAATTTTCCCATTATCAACATTCTTATGAATGTCGAAGAATGTGAATCTTCTCCACTGGAAATGAAATAATATTTTAGTACAAAATTACTTAGATAGCGCTATATTTTCTTTCATAATTACATGATGTTTTTGTTAAATATATATCACACAGTAAGATTAGATGAGAGAAGTGCTTGCGGTATAAATAACAAGGATATTCCTTAACAAATTAAAAAAGTTAAGCATTCTTCTGCTCTCAGTTCTCAAATAAATGACCGCAGAGGCATTTTCTCGTTCCAAAATATAACAAGCACTGCTGTGCTTGACAGGGTCCGGTAAAGTTGTCGGTTTTGAACCAGAGTTAGCCACTGACTTATACAAAGTATTCGTAGTAACAAGCAACTCTAGCTTATGTAGCACCTAGTCAGGTACCTACATAAAATAGGAAATACTTATCAAGAGCAGTGTAACTTTTGTTTTATACTAATTGCAATAGGAGTTCTCCAGCATCAAAGTGACAAATGCTTGCCTTATAAACTTGGGTAGATATTCATCCAATAAAATAAAAAGCAAACTAGCAGAGGGCGGAATTTCCATTTTCTTAGCCAAGCGAACGAAAATTTTTACTCCAAACCTTTAGATTAAACCAAATTAGTAACGTAAGGTGAACATACCTCCAAAAATGCCATAGTATGAGATGGTTAAATCCTAACTAATAAATTCTTGATCATTGTATAAATAAACAAAAATAATAATTTCGATTGAGTACAGTCACAAAACACATCACAATCACAACAACCAAAGCTTGGAAATAGCCTGAATTAATTTGAAATGAAGAGTCGTAGGCTAGTGTTATTTCTCCGACCAAATAGCAGCTCATCTTACTGCTATGCCTCACTGCTAAACTAAAAGTATTTTATTTAGGCCCATTCATTACTGTACGAATTAGTTTTCTGATTCTCGAAAGAGGTTGATAACGTATAAAAATTACACTGGCCAGAGTTGTTAAAATGGGTACATTATTTATGACGCTTCCTGTCATTGTCAAAAATGGTTTTGGACAATGCTGATTAAAATATTCGATTAGAAATATATGTTGCAAAATTTTCCGGTTGTACAATGCCTAAATACTATAGGTTCCGGACTAGAACACCTACACGGAAAACAAAACGCAAGGAAAGAGAAAGAGATGGAGAGGTGGAAAGGTTGGTTTTTCATGGTCTCATACGCATGGTCATAGGTAATTTGGATTTTCAAAACATTGTTTTCGGTACCTATACCTGTCTGTACCTATATAGACATTGAAATATTAGGTACCTGTATCACCTGTATGCCACTGTACCTGTATCACCGGTTATCATAATCTAGGAAAGTAAATCTAGGAAAATCTAGGAAACTGTTTTTATGCGCCAGTGCAGTGTAGTGCAGGAATGGCATTATGAGTTTAATAGGATCCCTAGAATTGAATTTAGAGTTTACTTTATCTATATATTTGTCAAAGAACCATTCATTTTCTCTAACGAAACATCCAGCTTGATATATGTAAAGATTAATGTAAAGTTAATGTATGGACCTAGTTGTCTGAAATAAATATATTATTATGATTATTATAGTATAGTACCTACACAACGATAACTTTAATAATGTTCATATTTTGAATATGCTACTATGCCCAAGTTAGGCAGAGACAATTTTTTTTCTGTATAGTTTTTTAATTGTCTTTCATGTAAAAATGGCTATTGTAATATTAGTGATAGTACCATGGTACCTATATTGTCATAGTAGCACAATGCCGGTTTTTTTATGATTTATGGAAATTATCAGTATCTGTAGAAAAAAGGAAAAACGATTATTGCTGCGGCTGGAGGGCTGGTTCGGCTGATTCAAACAATGCTGACTACTTGACTTGTTTTTATTTTCTTATTTTTAAAGGGCTGATTACAAACTAAACTGAACATAATTTTACAAATTTCACACAATACTTATACCATTTTTAGTCCCTTCGCACGCACAGGCAGCCAGGCAGCGCGTTTGAATACATTACAAGCGAGAGGGAGAGCGACGTATTTTCTTTCTGTGTCTCTCAATTCAAACTATTACATAAGCTGTGAGTCTATACAAAATTAAGACTTAGAGAGTAGATGAGGACTATTTTTAAACTTATTATATTTTACTGTTAGCACTGTCGGCGCAGTTAACAGTTTCCCCACGAGTGCCTGATGACAACCCAGGCACTCAGAGCTCCAGGTTCTGCGTCGTCAGGTGGATTAATCTAGACGTTGGCCGCCTCATCACTCACTCCTCTTGTTTTCACGTCCACGATGCGGGTTCTGCCATCGGATCCAGGGTAGGCGTTCTCGTTCCGGCGGTAGGTTCCCTAACGGCGGGTACTTATTTGACGATATTTCTTCGGTTTCTTTCGTTTTCTCTAGGCGACATCGGTCGGCGAATATAAACACTCGCCGTAGTCCTCAGGAGCTTTGTCCAAGTACTGAAGCGACTGGGATCGGGCGTCTTATCGCTTCGTTTTTCTGTGACTACGGCGCACGTAACTTTTCTTTCTTCAATATCGGATTCTTCTTTTCCTATGACTTTTGTCGGCCATTCGGACGGCGGCCGATACAGGAATGCGGGCCCAACGAACCACCTTGCTCGTGCGTCGAAGTCCCGCGGCAGGTTCCTAGTGGCATCGTCGGCTGGGTTTTCCTTCGTAGGTCCCCATCTCCAATCGCACAGCGCCGCTATCTCCTCTATTTCGGCTAGCCGGTGAGCGACGAAGCTTTTAAAGCGTCGTGGCTCGGCTTTCATCCACTGCAGCTCGGTGGTAGAGTCCGACCAGAAGGTCCGAGATGTGACCTCTAGATCAGACTCTTCGGGAGATGATAGCGGCGAGCTTCGCTTCCAGCAGAGCTGCCTGCAGCTCGAGGCGTGGGATGGACGTCATTTTGGTGGGCGCTACGCGGGCTTTGCCTGCCATCAGCGAGATACTGACGTTTCCGTCAGCGGCCGTAGTTCGCCAGTAGATGGCGGCGGCGTAGATACTTTCGCTGGCATCGACGAAAATATGTATCGCGCCTCTTCTAGTAGCCGGGGCTAGGCGTCGTGGGATTCTCAGGTCACGTAGCGTCGCGATGTCGTCGATGTAGCGGTCCCAGGCTTCTCTTTTCTCGTCACTGATAGCCTCGTCCCACTTTACGCCCGTTCTCCACAAATCTTGGATGAGTTACTTTCCTTGGATGAGGGCTGGAGTGACGAGGCCCATCGGATTGAATGCTGACATAACGGCACTCGTCACTTCTCTTTTCGTCGGCGCTCTTTTTCGTTCGTGAACCGCTGGCGGTGTGTTTCTCAGACCGATGTTGAACGCTAGCTCATCTTCTTTTATGCGCCACCGCATGCCGAGGGTTTTCTCTTCACCCAGCTTCTTTTCATCTGGAGCGTTCTCTCCTCTCAGGTTGGCTATGGTTTCCTCTCTATTACTTGCCCACTGACGGAGTTCGAAACCGGCTTCTCTGTGGATCTTTTCGACCTGTTCAGCTGTGCTTTTTGCTTCGTCGACCGTCGCGAAACTTTGTAGGTAATCGTCCATATAGTGATGACGGACGATAGCCTTGACTGCTTTGGGATGTTCCTTTTCGTAACGCTGCGCATTAGCATTCTTAACGTAGATCGCTGTGGCGGGCGATGATGCGGTGCCGAAAATAACCGATGTCATTCTATACTCTTTCGGCCGTGTCTTCCTTTTGTCGTCATGCCACAGGAAACGCAGGCTATCTCTGTCCTCTTCTCTAATTCGTATACGGAGGAACATTTCTTGATGTCGGCTACGATCGCTACGGGGCCCTCTCGGAAACGTAGGAGCACTCCAAACAGAGATTGAAGTAGATCTGGCCCTAGTAGCGCGTCGTTGAGGCTTCGCCCTTCGTATCTCGCGGCGGCGTCAAACATGATTCTTGTTTTCTTCTTCTGTGGGTGGATCACGGCGAAGTGAGGTAAGTAAAAAGTTTGCCCCGGCGTGGAGTTGGCCGGGGCTTCCTCTGCGTAACCACTGTCCATCAGATTCTTTAATTGTTGTCTGTATTCTTCTTTCAGGCTTGCATTTTTATCGAATTTTCTCGTAAATCAGTTTATCGTTCCCTTCAGGTGGCTGCAATTTTCTAGTGATTTTCTGCTTACGTACTGCGGCGATAGCATCAGTTCTTCCACAGTGCGTACTCCTCTGAGGGTCCTTTTGTCCCTCCGGTGCGCCCCTTTAATGCTCAGGTTCATGCGTTGAGAGTTTCGATTTTCCACTATTTTTCCACCGACGGTCTCAAGTGTAAGAGGATCGTTCTCGCCGGTGGCTCCAATGCGAGCGGCTACGGCTGCGTCCAGGAGCGACACTGTTGACCCCTCGTCAAACAGTGCTAGGACGCGGGCTGACCCTTCGGGGCCGTAGACATCTACCGGAATCATTTTTAGGTAGGTCTTGGTTCCGTCTGCCGTTGCGTATACGGATTTCACTATTCTTCTTTTATCATCTTTTGGCGTTCGTGCGTCCGCATCTGGCTGTGAGGGCTGTGCAGGGGTGCGAGATGCGGGCTCCGAGTGCAGCAAGGCGTGGGGTGGCTTTTTACACTTGCGGCAAGGCTGCACGAAGATCTCATGTGTCTTCGACGAAGACAGCGAAAACAAAGTTTATGTTTCTTTGCTACTTCCCATCTGTCGTCCGTCGAAGCTTCCTTGAAGGCTGGACATTCGGTCAGCCAATGTTCGCCCTGGCATTGAAAGCAGAACCTTTTGTAGTGTTCGTTCACGGCGGCGACAGTTTCATGTTCGCGTTCGTCCGCCTCTTGCGTTGCGTGCACCGGGTATCTTCTTTCTCTTTCTTTCTTGTTCGATGTCTCGGGGGGCACGTACGCACTACATACTTCTGCTTCAGTGTCTAGGAATGTTCTTAGTTTCATCAGTTCAGGTTCATTTTCACCAACTAGAGCGCTATAGTGGAACCACCGGTATCATAATACAGGCGGGAGCTTCTCGACGATGCACTTACTCGTTTCTGGTGAGTGTAAGTAGTGCGGCTTATTCAAGGCGGCGACCGTAGTTACGGTGTTGTTTATCCGACTTGCAAAGACGCATGAATCACGTGGGTTGTCTCCGATCTTGGCTAGTTCCTTGATTTTCTGTAGTTCGGAGAGCGCGAGTTGATCCGGTCTTCCAAATCTTCTTTCAAGCGCGGCGATGACGTCGTCGGGATCGGATGCGACGAACAATAAACCTCTTACTGCTTCTTTCGCCGCGCTTTTTATCGATTTCCGTAGGCGGGCCACATTGTGTATGTCGGTGCATAGCGGCTTGCTGTCTAGGAACGCTCTCTTGAAGGGAAGCTAGTCTTCATGTGCTCCGCTGAAATCTGGCAGATCCCATATCTTGGGGGGAACTCTGTTAGGTTGGGTGGTTCTAGTTGCGCTTATGATGGCGTCGGCTAGCTCTTTTATTTCCGTTTTGATTGGTTGCTCTCGTTCTAGCGCCGGTTGTTCCAAGTGAGTGGTCGTGTGATTGACCCACTGTTCGACTTGCGTAGCTCTCTCGCACTCGAATTCTGCATCAAAATCCTCCTCGGATAGACAGTGCGCCAGTTCTAACTCCACTTCGGCTAGAGCTACGGCGTTCTGGGCGGCTTCTAGTTGCTTCCTTTGGAGTGTTAATCGGGCTTTGAGCGCAGTTCTTCTTGTGGACTTCGTAGATCTGGCTTTAGGGTTTGGAACGACTGTAGTTGAAGACGCCTACGATGGGGCATTGGGTTTCCCTCCAATGTTCTTCAAGTTCGGCGCGTGAGGCGAGGCCGCAGTTCCGGCTGCGGGCGCGGGCGCGGGCGCGACGGTGCTAGCATGTGGCTGTGGCACGCGGGCCAGAGACAGCAAGTGACGCGGGCGCGGACGCGGTGGGCTGCGGTATGCAGACCGGAGGCGCAGCCGGGGGCGCGTACACGTCGTAGGCGGCAGCGGAGCCGACGCCGGAACGCGGGCCGGGCGCGGATACCGAGGGAGGTTCGCTGACGGCGACGGCGACGACAGCGGCGGCGGTCGTCTTCGATCTCGTACTCCTCCCATGCGTCGGGGCGTTCGGCCCTCGGGCGACGCTGCGCTTGGTTGACGTGCTTGCGGAGACTGTGGTGTTCTCGGTCTCCGTCGTGGTAGCAGGCGTGTTGATGGACCAATTAGTTTCGGTAGTCTCCGTGGAGTCCTCTCTCCTAGGTGGCGGTGAGCTAGAGCGGACGATCGGCAATGCTTGAGTTTTCTGGCTTCTGTTTTCTGGCTTCTGGCTTCTGGCTTCTCCAATCCGGCTCGAAGGAAAAATTGTTGCCGCTGGAGGGCTGGTTTGGCTGATTCAAACAATGCTGGCAGACTACTTGACTTGTTTTTATTTTCTTATTTTTAAAAGAGCTGATTACAAACTGAACTGAACATAATTTTACAAATTCCACACAATACATAAACTATTTTTAGTCCCTCCGCACGCACTATAGGCAGGCAGCGCGTTTTCAATACATTACGAGCTAGAGGGAAAGAGACGTATTTTCTTTCTTTGTCTCTCAAATAAAACTATTACATAAGCTGTGAGTCTATACAAAATTACGACTTAGAGAGTAGATGATGACTATTTTTAAACTTATTATAGTTTACTGTTAGCACTGTCGGCGCAGTTAACAAGTCTGCTAAAGTACGGAAATATGTCTTTGATCATTAGGAGTTGGAACAATTTGCCAAGCCAAGATAAGACAGACACTTATTCCATAAGCCGTCACATTCATCTAGTTACATTAAATTAAATAAAGCTAACCATTTAAATTCTCCTACATTATTTTCAACTTCGGACATAACACTATAGGTATTTTGTAATTTTACTGATTATAATATTATATAGAGCATGTCATCCATTTAATTTAATGCATTAAGTACATCATGCACTTTTTAAAAAGGTATCTACTTCTCCATGGACTTCTAAAGTCCTTGAGAACCTACTTAATCACTAATTTAGCCTTTTTCTTATCATAAACGTCTTCTCTAATCCCAATCAGTCTAGTTTTCACTTAAAGTACGAGATCCGGCTGTATAATGAGTGCAATCTTCGAGTGTTTGCTATTGCTAGGAACCAAATTAACACATTTTGATAGGTAACCTGGTAGATGTATATTCTCCTAATCATAAATAAGCGTAAAAATTTTGTGCTTAGCAAACACTCGATGAGCGCACTAATTCTGCAGTCGGATTTTAAATTACTATTACAATATTAGTTTAATATACGTCACGCCGTCCACTCTAGTTCTTACAATCTTTTCCATGGAAACGGTTCCCAAGAAAAGATGGCTCTCAAACGATTTGGCCGCCCATTGCACACTTATGTACGTAGGTACTAATTATAGGTAGTATTTTTTTTATCATCAATAAACGTTTGACCACGATCTCGCCTGATGTTAAGCGACGATGTGGCCGACGATGGGGCATGCAGGTCTAGATGACACCTATTTACTCGAGACTTGAAGAGACCTAGATTGTAGTTTTCAGCAAAGACAGACGACGGCAAAGCATTCCTATCCTTGGCTGTACGCATTATAAATGTGGAAGCAAAGCGCTTTGTTCGTAAGGGTGGTAGGTTGACAAGGTATGGATGGTATTGAGCGGTACGTCTGCTTGTCCTGTTGTGAAAAGGAGATGGTGGAATCAGATCATGTAATTCCTGGGCACTAATTCTAATCTATTCTGCTGCTGTTTGTTTTATAGCTGTCATGATCTATACTATTTACGAGTTTTGGTAGTAGGTACGAGTTAGGTATTACAATTAGTTTTATACTTGGGTTTAATATGCTTCCAGGCTGTAAGTACATAACTGCTTCTTATTTTTACAGGCAAGCACTCGAGTTTTATAATGCGGACAGAAGCTGGCTTGATTTGACTATAGCGTGCACGCCTGCGCCCTCTTGGTACTTGCGACGAACTTCCTGGCGTACGTCGTTGCTTCCGAGACAGTTGGCAGCAGGACTCCGGACATGGCTTCAGTTGAACAACCGTCCGATCATGCGATTTTAGATTCTTTGCAATCTAAATAATGGAGCTGAACCGAATTCTGTTACCGGTATCGGTGGTGATGTCGTGGAACACGACTCTAGTTTTTTTATCTGTGAGAAATTACCGCGCGTTTTGTTTGTTCAGACTTCTTTCCTGCTACGTGACTACTGTATGTATTTAAAGTGATTCAAGTCAAATGTATTTTCTAAAGTTCAATGTAATATTCTTTGTGGGCAATAAATGTAATAAAAACAATTTGATTGCTTATTTTATTTGGCTGTGTAGGTAGGTAGTCCACTAGAGTACCAGCACCGGCCTGAATACCACCTATGTAGAACCTAGATACCTAAGTATAAACCTACCCAATTGTAAAACTAGTAGGTAGGTACCTACTTAATTATATTGTTGATATAACGTGTTGATAGATTTAAATTATGTAGCAGGTATGTAGGTACTTACCTTCATACGTGGCATCATTACTTTCACGCACAACTTAAAGTAATTACAATGGTTTAGTAGGCTTTCAAGATTGTTAATGGCAACACTAAAGTTTTTTCAAGTTGGTAGCAATGTCAATTGTCAAGTTATATAGCGGATTTAGTAGAAGCATGAGTGTATGTCATATATTGCATAGGATATTGCATACTCTTTGCATGAGTGTGTGAGAGCATACAGTTTGTTGGAAAATTGTCGCTGTAGCTTTGAAACCGCTGCATAAAGGAGATTCTAATTTCACTTAGAAATTGGAAATATATTATGTAAAAAAACGTCTAGAATGCATAGACGTCGATTCAAACTGCTTTCCGTACGAATTTTGTGAAATATTTGCAGAGGTAATGTTAATATAGGTTAGGTAAAGTTGCTTAAACAGTTCCAGTGTCATCTTTACCGATAGGTAGGGCTGTCACTTTTAAAAATATGTTGAACATAATTTTGGTAGGATTCACTTTGTTGAAAAATTGCAATTTTGTTATTTTCACTAGAGATGCGTATTAAATAAACTAGTTGATTATTTTGTTCCAAGCTGAATCCACGTGATACTAGACGTACCTGAATATTATTTACCTAATGTTTTAAAGTTATCGTCAAACAAACATACACACAAACTAATGGCACCGATTCACAAGTTTTTACTTGCTTTTTTAAATATTTAATTGTATGTTTTAGGTTCGATATGCCGCCTAAGAAAAAGCGCGTTTGGAGAAGACCTGGTGCAAGGCCTTACAAAAATTATTCCAATGATATGCTTGCAATCGCTATCGAAATGGTTAAGAATAAAAGGATGTCTTCTAATGAAGCACAAAAATCCTTTGGGATTCCTCGTCATTTAATTGATCAGGAATCAAAAAATATAGGTATGACAGCGGAGTTCTCAAAACTACAAAACTTTTCATTAGCACGGACTGAAATGGAAAATGACAACTTTATTAGACCTGAAAAATGTACTGAATTTAATGTTGCCGTGACAATTAATACTCTAGGCGATTTGAGTGACGGTAACAGCGATAGTGACACAGATCAAACACAAACTAGTATGAGGAGAGAAAGAGGGAAGTCTTACTAATACTTGATAAATATCAAGTATTAGGTGTTAGGACTCTTTAATCTAACACTAAAGGAATAGAAGTCTTGCAAGGAGAATGTCAAGAGATACTTATGATACCGCATGAAGAAAGAGAAAAAAATAATAAAAGACAAATATTTTAGGATATAACTGATAAAGAAAGCAAACTAGTGACTAATACACGGCTGGCAAAGAAAACGAAGACTAATGGAGGACAAATAATAATGGATAATACAAACAAAGAAATAAGAAACGTTTTGCAAGATAAGGAGTTACTAGTAAATGATATGCAACATGAAGATGATGAAGATAAGACTGGCGGCAAAACAAATAATGGATGGGTTATAGGAGACACAGTATTCGCACAATATTCAAGGAAATTGGAAATTTTATATTGACGTCATCGAAGAGACTGGCCATAAAAAAAAGTTACATAATAACATTATTAAAAGGCAAATCGTCAACAAGATGGTTTAAAGTTTGCGAAACCTACACGTGTAGACACAGATATTGTGCCAGAACATAACATCGTAAAGTCAGTAGATTTACTACAAGTATCTGAAAATCCATTAGTATTAATGGATGATGATGATAACTCTTATTTTTAAGTTTTTTTTTAAATATAAGCATAGTTTCCTTTTACCAATGTGTTTTTTAAAAAAATAAATTCATTTTATGTACAAAAACGCGGTAAAGATGCCGTGTTTGACGATACCTAAACTTATCGCTTCCAATTTTTTTTATCATTCTGTGATTAAGCTTCAGCCTCTACAGTGTCTTTGAGTTTACGAGTTTTTGTTAATTTCAGAATCGTGAACCAAAGAGACCAATATCACTTATTATACTTGGTACCTAGGTTGGCTTCTCCCCGGTGGACACAAACGCGAGATAGATTTTATCATGACGGCCAAAAAGCAAAAGCTTAATGATGTCTCAGTAATCATCAGGGTCTAAACCAGCAGTGATCACCGCATGGTTAGAGGCTCATTAAAACTTAACGTAAAGCTAGAAAGGTTTCATCTGATAAAATATACCTACAATTCGCCCAAGTCCTGCCCAAATCCAAAATCCAGAGAGTTTTCTGTTGGAACTCCAAGATCGCCTCGCCGAATGCGGATCCGTGGATGAAATAAATGACTGGCTGGTGGAAATTGTCCGTGCCATTGGGTCAAAGTTCTGTAAGACCCAGCGCAAAGGTAAAATCCAAAAACTCTCTGAGCACACTCCTTAACTCATGGCAGAACGTAGCGAAATGAAACTGGAGCCTTTAGTGGACATGTCGAAATACAGCACGCTCATTAAACAGATCTCTAAGTCTATGCGACGCGATTTGCGTCTCTTAAATACTTCTATTATAAAGCAAGCAATAGAGCGCAACCAAGGCTCCTAAGTGTTCGCGAGAGATTTGTCTATTGGGCAAAGCCTGTTACGAAGCTGAAGACCGTGGCAGAGTCGTTTCCTCGAAGCCAGAAGTTTTACGAGAGCTTGAGAAGTTCTATGGATAACTGTACACCTCATCGCAAACTCCTGCTACAAGCACGACTAGCGATGAAAGAGCTAGGCGGGCTCTACCCGTCACTAAACAGAAGACATTCCGGACATCAGCCTATACGAGATGGAACGGCTCTCAAGGCTTAAGAACAACAAGGCACCGGGGGAAGACGGAATAACGACAGAGCTTCTGAGAGCGGGTGGAACACCGGTACCGGTTCTTCAGAAGCTGTTCAACTCCGTTATCCTGGAGGGAACTACGCCAGAGGCGTGGAATAGGAGCGTGCTGGTACTGTTCTTAAAGAAAGGGGATAACCCTCTTAAAGAATTACATGCATATCTCGCTGTTGAGCCATGTTTATAAGCTGTTTTCGAGAGAAGTTACTAATCGTCTCGCTTGTAGGTTTGACGACTTCCAGCTTCCCGAACAAGCCGGGTTCCGAAAAGGCTTTAACACCATAGACCACATCCATACGCTCCGGCAGTTTATACAGAAGACCGAAAAGTATAACCTGCCACTTTGTTTAGCGTTTATGGATTAATAGAAAGCCTGGGCAGTGTTGCGGTCACTCCAGCGGTGTCAAATCGACTATCGGTATAATCGATGTGTTGTATCGAAATATGTCGAAATGTCTGTATAATGGCATAGACATGGTATCAACAAGACCTAAGCACAATGCTCAGCGACCTCAATATCGTCTCTTAACATGTGGGTCTTAAAATAAACATGAGCAAGATAAAAATCTTGTCAAATGCTCATGTTGCACCCGTACCGGTAGGTACATGTTGGGAGCGATATTATCAAAGTTGTAAACCATTATGTCTATTTGGGTCAGACGATTCAACTAGGCAAGTCCAACTTCGACAAAGAAGTCAGCCGACTAATCCAACACGGATGAGCAGCGTTCGGGAAATTACGGCACATCTTCTTGTCAGATACCGCAGAGCCTCAAGACGAAAGTCTGAAATCCAAATGTAGAAGACCCAAAGTAACCTGACTTATCGCTCAAAATTTGCAAGTTGAAGTGGCAATGGGCAGGCCATATAGCTCGCAGAACTGAAAACCGTTGGGGATAAAAGTTCTCGAATGGCGACCAAGGACAGGAAAACGAAGCGTAGGACGACCCCCCACCCGATGGACTGACGACATTATAAAGATCGCAGGAAGTCGGTGGAAGGAGAGGGCTCAAAATCGTTCTTCCTGGAAATTTATTGGGGAGGCCTATGATCAGCAGTGGACTTCTTAAAGGCTGATATGATGATGACTGCCTAAATTAGAGTGATTACAGTACAGTACAGTTACAGTGATTAAAATAGACATTTGAATCCTATAATGCATTGATTTTCTCCACTTTTAATTAACACCCCATTACATGATGACTAGAATACACAAAAACCTTAGGCTTAGACCTCAGACCGAATAAATTTAATATAATAGCATAGGTAGGTATATTATAATATAATATAATAGGTAGCATATACTTAAACCGAATTTAAATCAGAACGTATTGTTCTGAGACCTATGATGCAGCATTTCAACACTTCAATTGAGAAAATTTAAAAATTTTAATCCAATTATCCAAATCCAAGTAGGTATTGTGTACATTGTCTACCATTGTAACACCATCTAGCCTCAAATTAAGCATAGCTTGTATTATGGTGACCAGATGACTTCTAGAATACTTATATATGTTTAAATACATACTTATGATACTTTATAACACCCTGACACAGACCGAACACCTGTGTTCATCACACAAATGTTTAATCTGGGAGGGGATCGAACCCTCAACCTACAGCGCAGAAGGCAGAGCCACTACCAACTGCTCTAACAGGCCTGTCAAATTCGGACTTAGATGCAAATAAAATAAGATCGTTCGTATTTTACGAAAGATAAGTTAGTTCGGCGAGATTACAGAGCCAGTATCAGTTCAGTGTACAAAGGCTAGGGTTATTTTCCATACTATTCTAGCAGTCTTTAAGGGTTATGTAACGTAAATAAAACAGCTTATAAAAACATAAATTATAATTTCATACAAAGATTGACATTAAAATTAACTAATACATATCACTTTCTTTTAAGTAACTTGTGATTTAGATAATCTATGACTTGTCTAGTTTACCTACATTCGATCTATACCTACCTACTCAATTGTGAATGCAGGTAAGAATTGGCTCAAACATGACTCTAGCAAGAAATTAATTACTAAAGTAATACGATGAAAAAAGCTGAGTCGGCAAGTATAATGTATTAGCGCAATTATTGTGTTAGATTTTAGCTACATAAGCTATTTCATTTTTATTAATCAAGCTAGTTAAATGATTTTGACTAAATGTAAAAAAAAGAATAACTTATTTGATTTCTTGACTCAGGTCAAAGGACACAGCGATTGTGTCTTGGAGTAGGTAAATTTGAATTAATTGATTAAAAACGTTAAAATACTCCTTCTCTTATTATTTTTTCTTGTACTTTGATTCATAACCTAACGTGTTTTGTAACCATATCTTAAACAACTGCCATATTTGGATACAAGCACATAGAAATATATTGAACTAATACTAAATATGTGATGATCAAAAGGCGATTTACAAAAAATAATAGAAATCTCGTAAAAGTCCACATAAAAAAGGTAAAAATTCATGTTAAAAATTTTATATTTTAGGCCCATCCTAAGGGTAAGTCGTCGTCCATTTCCTTAACCAAATCGTGTTTTGAAATAGCTGTTCTAATTAAATTTCACGGCGTCTGGTCGAAACATTGCGTGACCCAAGAGCTCCAACGCCAACGCTGGGGCTCCAATCTGCCCCAGCGTATTAAGATTACCATTCAACGTGGCACTGCCGCAAGTCTTTGGTACGTGATCTGGATCAGTTTAGATATCTATAGATCGTTTTATACGGTCCGTAGCTATACAGTTTTACATATATTTTATATTATTGTACATTTCTGTAATAATTTAAAATTGTAAAAATGTTGATCAACTATAAAATTAACAGGGTCTTGTTCTTGGTCATGACAATGGCAAAAATAATAAAGATTGACTTATCATAATCGCACGGGAAATTGACCTTTAAATTGTACTTAATATTTTATGTACTAAGGTACATCATTACATAGTATAAAACAAAGTCGCCTCCCGCTGTCTGTCTGTCCCGATGTATGCTTAGATCTTTAAAACTGCAACGGATTTTGATGCGGTTTTAGAATATATAGAGAGAGAATAGATAGAGTAATTTAAGATGAAGGTTTATATGTATAAAACATGCATAATATAGTAGAGAAACACTGATAATTTTAGAGGTTTCTAATGTGGGGTCGTAAATAAACACATTTTTTTGCGCTTACATTGCAAACGCTGGCTGAACCCTACGAGATAGATCAAAATAATGTACTACAGTATTGTACACCTTAAAAAGGTCTACACAAAAGTCCGCAATGTATAAGTCTATCTCTTAGTCTATGTTATTATCTTAGATAATGTTGTATATAAAGCCATTCTGTAGAATATTTAGTATCAGCATTGCACCCGTGCGAAGCCGGGGCGGGTCGCTAGTAGAGATATAAATTTAGATGAAAATGGACAATGACTTGACCTTCCGCACGTATTTGTATCACAATGTATCCCTTATAACTAAATCTAAGCCATAGCACGATAAATGTAAAAAGAAGATGACCCTACAATCTCACAATATCACAATTCAATTTTTTCTCCCACATTATATTGGAATGAGGTTAAATGCTTACTGATCATCGAAACAAACGCATTTCTGAATTTGAAAGAGTAAAAACTTGAATAGTTACATTTACATCGGCTAAGTTAAATATTGATCTATCTACGAAAGCAATTTACAAGTTTAAATTACTGGTTGAAAACTTAACTAGGATAAGTACGTATTTTTATTTATAAAATCTACTTCATACTAGGTATTATATTTAAATGTATATCTGAGCACAAACAGTGCTTAAAACTAGATTTTCTATGAATTTAATTGAGATTTGTTTGTAGGTAATTTACAGAATATTCAGCAAAATATTTTTTTAAATTGAATAATAAAAATTGTACATACTCGTTACATACTTCAAAAACATTCTTAGAACCAAATTATAAAATTAGGAATACTTTTTCATACAATTTGTGACTTAAATGTAAAGCGTGCAATGAAAGAGTATAGTCAACTTTTACAGAATTTTTGTACCTATCATTTTGTAAACTGATTTTATGATTATATTTCATGTAATTAGGTACAATCTCAATTCTTAGTAGTTTCCATATATTACCGGCTAACAATTTTGAGAGTTGACTATACCATATTACCATCAAATCTCAGTAGATCCATAGATCCACTATAGTGAGATATTTATTAATCGGTAGATCGGTTTCCCAATAATTTGGATCTGATGAGAATTTTTATTGCTAATAGATCTATTTTTAAAATAACGGTAAAATTGATTGAATCTGATGATTATAATGATAAATCTGCACGCTCGCTTTGCTCGCTCGCTTTGCTCGCTCGCTTTGCGTGTTTTTTTCTATACTAGAGTATAGAAAAAAACATACAAAACATAACCTATCCAAGTGGTTTGCAATAAAAATTCTAATCAGATCCAAATTATTGGGAAACCGAACTACAGATTAATAAATATCTCACTAGATCCACTATGGATCTGAACAATGGATCCACTGAGATAGAACTCCATATTATATAGTATATATCATATTATATATATAAATAATATAGTACACGGGATTAGGCCGATTTATGAAACAAGCTGTTCAAAGATAATCCTATATAAAGTAAATAGACATTGAATAATAATTGGCATTATGAATTAGGTAAGTATTACATTAATTTTGCGCTCTTAGCGTTAATATTATCTATATTGTCATTTTGTAATATAAATGGCCGTAATATATTTATTTACATTATGTACACTAGATTGTAAATGGTTACCTACAATAGAACCACAAATTGGACTAGTGGTTTAGTTAATGACTTAAAAAAGGAAATTACAATGAACATAGAAAGCATAGCTATAAATAAAATACTTAATCGTAATTGTAAGCTTAGAAGGTACTTATAAGAGTATAACATTGAATAATGTGTTTCTCCTAGTAGTTCAATAGAGTAAGTCGACAGCGACGGTTGGTAGGTGTTACTTTCATAATGTTCAGTCGAATTCTGATCACTGATTATACTATAGGTCCTATTTTATGTTGACATTCATCTATAATGCCGTTAAAAAATGGTCTGTAAAGTCGGTTTACGGACGATAATTTTACGTGATAACGTCATTAAAAAACATTGATGAAAAATTGCATACTTAGGTTAAAAACCTATTAAGATGCGTCACAAGGCGAACGCTTCCGATCGTGCCTCTCTATCGCTTGTTCCGCGCTCTCGCTTTCACGCTCGGCTCAAGCGGAACGTGATTTATAAGACGTTGTCACGTCAAAATAGAATCCGTCGAACTACTATGAAAAATACATAATGAAGTATATCTACTGACTTTAAAATTCGTCATTTGCAATAACGCGAGTAACGAATCCTAGTGATTTGTTAATCTATTTGGTAATTATCAACAGTGTTGTAAAAACATTCAACATCAAAGTTTTGCTGTTTGGGCACATAGAGGGCGTGGAACGTGAATCACGCTTGACTGTGTCACGTGACATGCAACGTATGACCGAATACTGAAAAGCCACGTGTTTGACACCAACGCTTCTTCTTCTTCTTCGTTAATGACATGTGTCAAAATGATGACAATTGTGCCAATGTCAAATGATTAGATTGGTTTTAGTAAGGCGTCTCAAAGTCGTATGTTGTCGTTCGTCATTTGTTATCTAATATAAAATGCTGACTTTTCATTTAAAATAATTACACGGATTGTTTTTGCTTGAATAAAAGAAAACAAAGAACTTTTCACAGGAGTTAATAACTAAAAACTAATAACTAATAAGTTATCAATAAATAGTAAATATATTAATAGCTAATAACTAATAAGTAAATAGTTAATAAATTGTCATCAAGAAAAATGCCATTATAGGAATAGAAAAAGATTATTATTGGCGGTTTTGCAAATTAAACATAGCGCTCTTATATTCTTTTATATTTTACCATGTTGTTTCGGGTTTTATTTGTAATTTTGGTGATTTTATTCAAATAAAGTTAGAGTTATTGACTCGAGTGTAAATCATTGGAATAAAAGCTTTGTGGTTCGAGCAAAAATAATCCGTATACCATTTTATAGAAAATAACAAATGACGAACGACAAGATACGACTTTGTGACATCATACTCTCAAACAATATAAACACTTGACACTGGAAAAATTGACATCATTATGACACATGTCATTAACGAAGAAGCAGAAGAAGACGTCATCGAAGTAGCTTTAAATTTAAGTGACATTTCAATGTTCGGGCGATATTTTTTCACATATAAGACCCAATCCTTACCCATTACAAGTAAGCATCACTTGTCGCATGTGTGTAGCAATTCAGTCTCGTCAGCAATGACGTCACACGTCGCCCTCTGAGCCAACAACCGACCGTTAATACGGCCGTAATACAAAAGAGATCAACAACTTCGGGGTAACGATTGGTTTCTTATTTATAACTATCTAGAAGCCTACCTCAGTTTTCACTAAGCATCACTCTAAGACAAATCAAACCGTTAATTTTATAATAAATTTAAATTTGTGACAAAAATTCAATGGATAAAATGTCAAGGTCGTGCTTTTTGAAAACTGAATTAGACAACTCACTAAAGGTTATCAAAAAGCGTCCATTCACACACTAGCACTGTGCTACCTATCATCGCCAAACAACAGCTTGGCGAAATACATCCATCAGCTACGCTCGTCGATGTTAGCAAGGATGTGGGTATACAAGTGGTATTGAGCCACCTTCACTAACTCGTACTCGAGGGTAGATAGGCCGTCCTTTTGGAATGTCTTGCTGGTCTGTGAAAGAAGCTGGTATCTGGAAAGAGAAGATATGATTTATTAAGAACATCCAACAATTGACCAAGGTCAATGGGCTAAAGCCCGGCTGAAAATTGATTTCATGAAAATCGTAGGAGCCGTTTTCGAGATTCAGATTATATATATATCTACATATATATTTACAAAAATTGCTCGTTTAGAGGTATCAGATATATAGGTATTTACAAACTATGTAAGTAGGTAGTATAATCATTGACCTTTGTTCATCTGTTGAAGATGATTTAGGTGGCGTCAGTAATGTTACAGAGCAGTTAATTGTAATTGAAAACTTTCGTTCATGTCCACTCCAGCAAGCTGTGGTGGGTGAAGTTTTCTCTCCACTGACTGACGTCCCTCTGCCTGGGATTCTGTTAGATAGCGCAGGCCTCCCCAGGTACCCACACTAACCTCTCGACCTTGCCGACAGGACCCGCAGGAAAGACGAATCAGTACATGCGGTGTCGGTTCGGTTGCAGGTCCATAACGGCTGGCACAGAGACGGGCATGTTTCAAGTTTTCCTTCTCTATTTATTAATTAAGAATTTGCCTTCTTACCTTTTAGGATTGGGCACTGACTTCTTGTGATCCAACATAGCATACCGCGCTATGGACATCTTATATCGCGCTATGTGGTAGTTCACTTTCTTTAACCTGCAAATAACGCCAAGAAATATAATCTAACAATGATCTACTTCCTTGTAGTAGCTAAATATTTTATTTGACGAAAATTCCACATAAGATTCATGCCATCAGGGTTCGATTCCCGCTGCGGGACAAATATTTGTATGATCAAGTGTTTGTCTTATGTCTAGGTGTTTCTATGTATGTATTTAAATTAAAATAAGGGTTTATATAGGTATATATAAAGCGGATCAATTCATTAGTATGTGCTATGACCAAATACAAATTGGGTGATGGCAGTCAAGAAAATATAAGGAGAAAAACTCTACTCACCTATAAAACATGTCGTCGTCCTCGCCTCCCCAGCCCCAGTATTTATTGGAGAAGCCGTTCACTTTGGTGAACTGCTCAAGAGTAACCGCTGACACCCCGCCGAAGATATCTTCATATGGCAACCTAGAAACCATATATATATATATATATATATATTAATAATTCTGACAGCCCAATCGAATTCTTATTCGTATTGATTCTGGCCAAAGTACAATAAACCATAGACAATGCACAACCAATTCTTCGTCTTCTGTATCTGAGAGGCTTCCGTCATGGACTAACAAATTGTAGAAAGCTGGAAACACGAAGCACGGAAGATGACATACCCAGAGGACAAAGCCACTGCGATCAACATTGAAATACTTAATTTTTATATTAACACCTTTGAAGTTAATTAAAAAATGTACGAGTCGTCCCAGAAAAGTTTATTTTATTTTAGATCATAGACCTATGTTTGACCACGATCTCGCCTGGTGGTAAGCGTCGATGCGGCCGACGATGAGGCACGCAGGTCTAAAAGACACCTACTTACTCTAGACTTGAAGAGACCCAAACTGTGGTATAGAGTGTTAGGTAAGAGGGGAAGACGGTAGTTGAGCGAAGCACTGGACCAAATAGTTTAATTCCTAGAAATCTTCATGTTACTGCAAATTAAGTTCAAATTACTTGAAGTTCAGTTTGTCGATGCTCGCAGACATGTGCCGCGGCTGACGCGGACACGAGTATAGGTTTCGCGTGTCGAGAGGCAGAAGGTCAATGTCGTGGAACACGAAGCACTTCCAGCCACTCTCGAGCCGTTGGCTTTCCACGAAGCCGACGTTCATCAGCTTGGCTCGGTTGAAGTCTTGGTTACCTAGGATTTATGAATATATTAGTTGATAGCTCTGGAGAAAATTTAAAACCTGCTACTTTAAAACCTAGAATTACCAAGTCTCTAGAAAAGAGTAATCCAGTAGTTACGCGTTAAGGACTTAAATTACGTAATATAACATAATAGGTATATATAAAATAAAGGGACGCTTCTTACCTTCTTGCTCAACGACAAAAATTCCATACTCTATTTGTTGCTTCATCAGAAACGGGTGCATATGATTTAGAAAAATGGCTAAATGCTGCTGACGATCCCTGTAACAAGCATTACTTTTATACACGTTTTTCTTTTAAAAATGTCTCTGAAATCTGCCAGGTTATGTTCAATCCCAGGCAAACCCCACGGATGTCATAATGGGACAAGTGTCGTAACGTCTTATTACTAGCACTTGTTGCATGCTCGTAACCGACTCAAAGCCGATAGGGGATCAGATTACCGCTCCGGAAGACGCGTGAAGGATCATATTCAACTACACTAGAGCCATTCAAGACCTTTTTACCAAAATATATTCGTGCGTCGGATGACGTCAAAACTAAGGTACATAAGTCACAGCTCAAACACAACCAAGTGAGGTTTAATGATAAGTGGAAATGATTCTAATATGTGATCCAGGAAAATCCTCACCTGTATGGCACAATAATAGCGACTTTATGTCTGGCAGTGCAGTTCGGAGGAGCGTACCTCCCGCCAAACTGGATTTCAGGAAACTTCTTCTCCACAAAATCTAGCTCCAGATCAGTCTTATTTACTGGGATTGGACCTGGAAGATGTTATAATAAGTATTTGAGCAGAAGCAGAAAACACAGAACTGGTTAAAAAAGTATGAACAATTTGATTAACGAACCGTAAACACTTGGTTCTTCCAGCCATGCATCCTCACTTAAATATCAACTCTAAAGCGATTCAGACTTTTATATGTAGTATGAAGTATGAACAGAAATAATCTTACCCAAATCGGGGGGCATCTTTGGACAAAGCGGCAGGGGCGCCTCAGTCTTCCTCACCACCTCCTCTGTCGTCACCAGATTTTTTATACCCTTAATAATCTTCGTTATGAAAAGCGGAGTTCCATTATAAGCTGGAGTTTCTTTCACTCCTGACTGGTCAGTCGTGTTTCCTGTTATGTTCAGCTTCTGTGCAATTAACTCAGGCATTCTCTTCTCAGTAACGTTGCTTGTTACGTTAAACTTATTTATAAATACTGTATTGTTTTTGGTGTCTTTAGTAACGGGGTTTTCTTTCATAGACGGTTGTTTAGGCCAGGTCATTGGCGATTTATCACCGCTTCTGTAAACATAGAGACACTGCTAATTAGGTCAACATCAACCTATCAATAATAGAGAGTTTAGTGTCTTTATAAACTGTGTTAATCCAGATTTATGTTAGTTTATAACGCACTAAAGTTAGTAAACGTTGCTGTACTAAAGTACTAAAAGGATTTGTAAATGCAACGCCGTCTGACATACTTCCTGGAGATAACGCACTGACATTAATAGATAGATGTGGAAATAATAGTTTCAAATCAGACAACCATAAAACACCTGTGAAGTATATATAACTTTTGAAACTAATATGGTTTTGAACATAATTTTCACTCAAACCGTGATATTGACCATGGTTTCGGCAGAGTTGCATGCGCCATGATCACGAGACAAAACTCTATCTCAGTCATCTGTCATGACAGATTTATCTCGTGATCATGGCGCATGTAACTGTGCCGAAATATTGGGAAACAGTAAAACTCACATATGATGGTAAATATCCCGTTATGAGTGAAAGTTGTGAAGTAAATCTCATATATACTAACCTGATAGTAGGCTGTGTGGCGTTGTTAACAGGCGTATAGAGATACGTCCTCAGAGGTGACGATTCCAGTATCCCACCGAACAGGTACTCTACAGCTGCAAGTGCTAACACGAGCAGTAACAACAGGCGGAGCGCGCGCGTCGCCCGCCCGCCGCCGCCGCTCGCGCCGCCCATCAACGCATACGGTGTGTACGCACCTGCTTCGACCACTGAAAAATCACTAAGGTTTGAACTAGCCTTATACCACACAGTACTATTAGCACATCATTAGTACATAAGCTCTGTCCGTCAGCATCAGTGTCAGTCCACTACTGGACATAGGCCTCTCCCATGGCACGCTATTGAGCTCGATCTTCAGCTCTCATTCTCCAATGAGAATGAGACCCGCGGGTAGGGACCCGCTGCCTTACAAATATCATCGCCCCACCTACATCGCGCCCTACACTATGTTTGCCTAAACGCGGCCTCCACTCAAGAACCAGTTTGCCCCAATGATCATCGGTTCTGCGGCATATGTGACCTGCCCACTGCCACTTCATCTTGATAATTCGCTGAGGTATGTCGGTGCCCTTAATAACACAATCGCTTAGTGCCTATTTACATTATATATACCTTCATAGTGCCTCTCTAACTATCGTGTATCTCGACTAGCGCGTCTATATGACCAAAAATGAATCAGGTTGTGGCGTGTGAACGCTGTCATATCAATGTTTTATTGACCACAATGATGACGTCATAGTATTCTTAGTACAAATAGCTTATTATGTGACGCGACGCTCAATGTAACGGTTAGGTTATTACGTAAAAGCAGCAGCAGCAGTCCTTAACGGAAAAATATGCCCAATTAAATTTAAACAAAAACTAAAAAACATCTTGCTATTGAGATAAAAACACAGTGTAAACAAACAAAACAATTAAATAAACCATTGATATGTATCTATCTGCATACCATAATGCGATATGACAACATCACACACCCCCGCGCACTCACTCACCCGCACACACACACACACTCACACGCAACACAGGCACACATCCTGAACACACATACACTCCTTTACATGCATTCACCCTAATGAAACATCACGACCGTACACGCCTACATACATTTTTGTGATAGTTTCACGCAGTAAAGACAGTAAAGTACCTAATGTGACAGCAATAATTGCGAAATCAGTCGCAAGTCATCATATAACCCGTATTACGGAATCCAGCCGCTGCCTAGCTCGCTTTTTGCCTACCTACACATGAATAGACGGGTTAAATTAGTGTGTTTGACAGTGTTCGCACAATTCACGCCCATTGCTACTTGTCGCGAGTTACGTCACTAACTTGTAACTTGTCTTTCCATACTCAATATACTCATCAAACAACTAAGCCGAACTGAAGTTAGCAGCTTGCACAGATAATTTAGCTTTTCAAATCCATCTTAAGTTTTCAACCGCTCGCTCGCCTGACTGAAGCTATCTCCACTATCAACTTAAACATAGATAGGTACTAATTGTCCTAAACCTTCCACGAACCACGATTGGAAATTTGGAACTTTGCAACCAAATAATCAAGTTCCCTGGATACCGTGTTGAGGTGATGGATTGTTTCAGACACAATACTGTTAATCAAAAGTTTTACCCGTATCTTTTTGAGTGCGTATTCATTTTTCACACCTGAGACTCGGACCTCTGGACAACGAGGGTTGCCGTCATCAATCATCTGAACAAGATCGCAAATGACTTCGAAATCGTTTTAATGCAAGATTTGGAATTACAAGAGAGATCTACGCCATTTTGTTTTGAATCATTGCCTCTTAACCACGTTATATTCTATACTACTAATTAAGGCCTAAATGTTAGGAACAAATGTTTGTATGATCTGCAAGTATTTGTCTTGTCTTGGGTCTGGGTGTTTCTTTGCATAATATGTATGCAATTACAAAATAAAATGGTATATCAGATGACGCTGTGTGATATGTCCGGCACTAATAATTATTTATTTATACCTACTAATTCAATTCAGTTTATTTATTTTAATATTACATATATACTATCTAAACCGTAAAAATAGGAAAATAGGACAGCGGGAGAAAAAAATTAAAGTTAGGTAATAAAAAAAACTACTTACAGAGAAAACGTATAAGTAGGTAAATCTTAATTCTAAAAAATAAAAACAATCTAATGATAAAAGGAACTTATACCTACACTAAATAATATTATGAGTATACCTAGCCATATTTATACAAAACGTTCTCACAGTAATATATGCCACCACTAAGTAGGTGGTATATATTATTTTAGAGAAATTAAGTTATAGATTGCAGATCTCACCTGCAGCGATGTTATTTGTAATGATGGAGCTCTGTGGAATTGTCCCATTCTTTTCATTGATGATTTTTACTCCTGGAGTTCACGAAGGCGACCATTTTGTTCTGAAACAAATGAAAAGAAAATTATATTTTTGTATATGTTAAGTAATAACGCATCCCGACGCTTATTGCAGCAAAGACGCGTTAGCGCCTCGTGATCTCAGAATCTATATATTAATACCTGAAGCTAAAACTTTGTACCCCAAAAATTTTTGCGAAAATTGCTCGGCGGAGGAGTATGAAATTTTGCACACTTATAGTTTATATAGAGAAGGAGTGCAGAATGCTATTTTTTTTAATTATGCATAAAAAATACAATTAATTAATAACGGTACGAATTTCGACCAGTGGGCGACCACTAGCCGTTTTTCGGAGTAAACATTGTGGTCTTATATTATTTATATTTCCTAAGTTATTTCGGGTTTTATTTGTAACTTTGGTGTTTTAATTAAAAAAAAGCTAGAGTTATAGACTCCGCTGTAAATAATTTTAATGAAAGTTTTGTGTTTTTTGTAATTCGAGCAAAATAATCCGTATAATTACTTAATAAAGAGACACCAATTTTTATAAAATAACAAACGACGAACGACAACATAGGACTTTGTGACGTCTTACTATTTCTTCTTCTTCTTCTGGTCAATTGTCAATTCTAGACGTCCCGCGGAATGGCGTCTATAATTTTCTTGGGATTCCTCGTCGTTCAAATCACATTGCACCACAAGACACATATAATTCAATTAACCATACCCGTCCTGTAGTCACTATTTATTCATTAAAATTCCGCCAAGATTACTGAATAAAACATGCAATAAAACGGGTAAATATTAAATTAGCGGAGCTATGTTTGCCATTAAATGACAGACGAAGAATCGACGTCTAACTATAAACAATCTAAACACTTGACATTGGCAAAATTATCATCATATGACACATGCCATTAACGAAGAAAAAAAAAATTTGCTATCTACCTAATTGGTTATGTGTACCTACGTAAGTTGTTTTATTAAGGCGTGTCCTGTAAAATGCCACAATAGAGACCTACATTAACTTCTTTGTTCTAGAAAGAGTAATCGATACGTAGGTAAATGTATATGCCTAGTGTAGGTGTGCTCCTCGGTCATTTCATAGTGACCCCAATAACCATTTTATATTAACGTTATCGCAGCGATTGTAATAAAGTTGTTTTATCTATTCGCTTTAATGGACCATTATTTTTAATGCTGCCAAACGATTACATTCAATTTTTTATTTTGTTGCAGACCGGCTTTTTCAGTAGTTTTAGGGTCTTATACACGCCCTTAACTTTAACACTGTCTCAACACTGTTTGAGATTTGCCGTCACTATTTTCTCTTATCTTAAAAAAAGGGATGGCACTATTTTAAACAGTGTTTATCTTTTGACAGAAGTTTATGAGTTGGTAGAAAAGGTAAAAAGAAACCAAAAAGGTGAAAAAAGTGAAAAAAATTATCAGCCGAAAAAGCGATGGAGGGACGATCTTGGCAACTTTGAGAGAGGATGGTGGGCGATCTCGAAAGATAGAGCTAGTTGGAAGGATTTGGGGGAGACCTTTGCCCAGCAGTGGGACGATATAGGTTAAATAAAAAATAAAATAAAATGGTGAAATAATTAGGTACGTTTAAGCAAATATCAATTTGACACGAAGATACTAAATTCAAAATGTTATCAATCGAAACGAAACAATTTTGTTACAACATCAGAAATACAAAAAAAACACCGTACTGTGAAAACCTATTCTGATGCAGAGAATGGTAGTAAGTACCTACGTGGGTACAATAAACACGGAGTACCTCCTTTTTTGCTTTCATTATGAAACCCTTTTCCAAACAACCACTCAAATCCGAGCATTAAAAATATTTATTTCAAAGGGTCGAAAATCTGACAAAGGTTCAAACCATTTCCAAGGGTGGAACGTTTTATGTAACAAGGTTTATGAATAGGTAGTGCGTTTATCAATGACTGAACTAGGTAGAGGTATATTTTTACGCTTATTTGAGTATTTTAATCGTGTCAATAGTCTTTTCTAACTAGTGGTGAAAGGTGAAAGGATTAAAGAGCGCCTCAGAGGCTCCTTTCGTGGACTTGACACATGTTTTCGAACATTTAGGTTCTACGACATGTGGGTTTATTTACTAATAACTAATTGTAATGGTTATACTTATAACGCACATAATTTTTTTGATAAGAAAAATCCATTGGTGCACGACCATAGGATCGGAATGCGGGGCCACTACCACAAGGTCGCCAGTGCTTTTTTTTGAGTAAGTATGTACCTAATATGTGAATGTGAAATTTATTTACTTATTCAGACAATTTCATACTCCATTGTGTTAGTCAGCTTAAAACTAAGGGTTAGTACTTATTATAGATCATGTCCTTTGTACCAATTTATACATAACAATCAAATTTATCAGCTATTGCTGCTCCCTCGCTTTCTGCTGAGCAGTGAGGCTGACCTTTTTCTCCAGATGGCTTCGAAGGTGTGAGTGCGTGCCTGGGCTAACATGGTTGAGGCACTGCAGAATCGCGGCAGTCGCAACAGCAGCCTAAACGTGTTGTTGAATTGGACCTACCTACGAAAATGCTTTCGTATGTCTGGCTGTCCGGTTGTTCGCTTCTACAGGTCGCATTTCTCAACCGATTCTCGTGAAATTTTGTGAGCAGGTTAACTATACAGTTTTTTTTTTGTCGATTCAGTTTTCGGTAATAAAAAGGTAGTGTAAACGTAAAACAATATATTTCAGTCATTTCGAACAATGTTCGCGACGTCTACAGCTCACAGAACCAGTATTTTTAGTATTTTATATGGATAGTTTTTATCATTATATTTCAAGCAAATCGTCATTGGTACATTGGTACAAACTATTTAAATTGTTCCACAAATACCTACTGACCTTAATCACGGTTAATTTTGTGTAAAACCTTTCAAAATAATCTACTATAAAGCCTACCTAAACCTATTTGGCCATAATCCCTTATAACGTGGCTTAAACTCGAGCGATCGAGGTAAGCTTTAATCTCATTTATAACTTCTAATAGAGCAGCCATGTGTTTGACAAAAGATTACATACGCGGGACGGGGATTAATGCTGCTAGTATAATACGGTTAATACCGAAGTTATTGTATAAATAGATAGAACTTATAAATCGTTCAAATCGTCATAAATGACGGGTGTTATAAAATGTTTTATTTCAAATAATTTTTGTAAGTAACAGAATTAGTGATGCATTGGTTTCTGTGTTAGTTTACAGTGGCCTCAATTCTGTTAGCAGTTCTGTTGGTTCAATTCTAAAATAGGAATTGTCTAAAATATATTTAGTTAGTCATAGCATTTGTAAAACCTATTCGGTTGGTACCATCTAACTAAATTAGGAACGCTTTATTAAGTTAAGTTAGTTGGTAGCAGCAGAATACCAAAGGTTAATTTGACAGTTCAAAACCTAATTTTAGCTAAAATTAGGTAGGTTGGTGCCAACAGAATTGAGGCCAATGAATACATTTAAGAGGAACTTAAAATTATAAAGTATGACATAACATAACGAAAACATACTTACTAGGTTAACATTTTACAAATATATTCAAACATTATGATATACAAGTTATGAGGCAACAAACAAAAAAATACAGTGGAATTGAGAACCTCCTCCTTTTTTGAAGTCGGTAAAACAGGGATGGCACTATTTTAATAGAAATAGATATAATTTATTGGCAAGAAATATGGTAGGTTACAGTTATTGAGTCATACAGTAAGTTTACATACTTTTGGAAAACCAAAGAACATTGTCATGCAAATTTTAACGTTTTGAAAAACATTAAATTAAACTATACAGTATTCTGTTTTAGTATTAATTAATTATATTAATTAGTTTTCAAGGAATTCGTTAACAGTGTGAAAAGTTCTGTCAAAAAGACAAATTTTTTTGTTTACAAAAAGCTTATTGGCAAGTTTTATTACGGCAGGAATTTTATTAAATACTAGCGACCCGCCCCGGCTTCGCACGGGTGCAATGTTGATACTAAATACACTACAGAATGTCTTTATATACAACGTTACCTAAGAGAATAACATAGACTAAGTGATAGACATATACCATTGCGGACTTCTGTGTAGACCTTTTTAAGGTGTACAATACTGTAGTACATTATTTTGATCTATCTCGTAGGGTTCAGCCAGCGTTTGCAATGTAAGCGCATAAAAATGTGTTTATTTACGACACCACATTAGAAACCTCTAAAATTATCAGTATTTCTCTACTATATTGTGCATGTTTTATACTTATAAACCTTCCTCTTGAATTACTCTATCTATTAAAAAAAACCACATCAAAATCCGTTGCATAGTTTTAAAGATCATACATCGGGACAGACAGAAAGCGGGAAGCGACTTTGTTTTATACTATGTGGTGATATTAGGATTTGTCCACACATTGCAACAGAACTTTTTCTGGATAGAACAATTCTCTCAGGGTTTCTTACACAGCTATGATATATATCACGAGCTCTTGTAAATAAATTCGGTTGTTCTTTAACAAACTTAGCTGCCTCTAAAATATACAAGCTGGGTAATGTCAACAATTTTAAGCAGTGTTTATATTTTGACAGAAGTTGAGTCACGTTTCTGTAGAGGAGGGGATACATTTTAAATCTCAATTGCACCCGTTAGGTATAACTTTGTATAATAGAAAGTTTAGATATCTACCAGACCTTACTCAGCTATTATACAGCTTTCATACAACAGCACAGAAATTAGTTAACGCCACGGAGAATCGCAGAAAATAGCTAATAAATCGTTTAGCACTCCTCGTTTTGCTCCAATAAATCAAGTTTGTAAAACGAGTCAGAACGATGAAAATAAACCTATTCAAAACTGTTAATTATGCTGAAGAACTTTCCTGACGCTCTATTAATTTAATCTAAATACTTAATTAGGTGTCATCTCGCAACTACTAACTGAACTCACTTGTTTAAGTTCTAAGTAGACTTTTGAAATTCGAAACTTACCTACTTTAATAGAATAAACAAGTTTTACCTCTATATAGGATAGGATAATATTTAAACTAAGCGGAAGGAAACTCTCAAAAGTAGTACGAAGTAGATACCTATTAAGTTAAGTAACACACTCCACACGCCACTCAACTTAAACACTGCCTCAACAGTCCATAAGATTCGCCGTCACTTTTGCCACTATCTTATATAATTACGTTTTAAAAACTAAAAGACAACCTTCAATACATGAAAAAAAAAAGCAATATATCAATATTTCGTTTCATCGAAGTGAATGACATATTTTTTTCAGTTTTTTTTTATTTAAAAACCTAACTACTAAACCAATTTTTATGAAATTTATATGGGGCCAATCGGGAAGTATATAATCCTTTCACATGAAATTAGATTTTTTTGAATCGGTTCACAAATGACGGAGTAATGAGGTAGCAAACATAAAAAAACATATATAAAAAATCCTTCCTCTTTTTTTTAAGTCGGTTGAAAAAGGGATAGCACTATTTTGAACAGTGATTAACTTTTGACAGAAGCTTAACAAGGTCTCTCAAGACCTTGTTAAGCCGTGTTGTATTTTCTATTCATGTTGAAATTGGTATATTTGGCAGGGAATTACGGCAATTCTAAGGGAATGGGCACACGTTCTAAACATATTATTAAAGTACGAGCGAGAGTAAATGAGCCGATTCATGGACAATTAAGTTTTTATTTTGTTACTGAGAAGGCCATATTTAAAAATACAAAAAAATTATAAAAAATATTTATTGGCGTGTGCAAAACAAGGTCACACGAGGTTGTTTTTTTGCAATCTGTAGAATCATTCTTCTTCTTATCGTGTTACTAGTTATTTAGAACCAGTGTGGTGAAAGGATTAAAGTGCGCCTCAGAGGCTCCTTTTGTGCACTTGGCACTTTAAAATTTTGTTGTTTGCACGATATCCCGGTTTCCTCACGATGTTTTCCTACACCGTTTGAGAATACCAGTATTCTCAAACGGTTTATTTTTCGAACAGAAAAATCCATTGTTTGTTCGGATTCGAACCCATGGCTTTTGGATCGGAATTCATTCATATCTCAAGTATTTCAATCAGACTCGTTACACAATAAACAAACATTCTAAACAATTTGAGACAAATTCACTAGACTAAAATAATATACCTTCCTCGGGCAATATGCCATAATATCGAGAGCTGAGCAGTTTAGCCATTCCGCCAATACTAACTCTACCCCCGGGCGGAAGCCTGCCCGCCTTTATCCTTTATTTTGTGCTGGGAATACAGACGCTTCGAAACAGCCGTTTGTCATTCGAAAATCTCTTCGGACGTAAGTGCCAGATGTGCAGTATTTCTTGAAGCATTTAACAATTTGGAAAATAAAAATGCCTATTCCAAATAATAAACTCTGAGAACTTACTTAGTCTCATTATTATCAACCTATTTCAGTCCACTGTTGTTCGAAGGCGCGGCACTGAACGCAATCTTTTTATACACGTCCTGCTTGCCACAAATCGACGTTTCAACAAAAAAAAAAACAACTTAAACAAAAAACTTAGTGTAGATATGTGTAATAACTCTTGTATTAGTATTTCGTAGTTAAGGTAGTTATATAATGGATCATGTAAAAAAGCGCTAGGACCAAGACGAGTTTCTTGCCGTTCTTCTCGGGCTTGGGTTAGGATGAATTGGCACCTAAATCCATCTAGTATGTAAGACGTTTCAAAGTGATCCTTGTGATTGTATTGAATAGAGTATCTTTTGACTTTGACTATCCTTCTAATACCAGGCGAGGCGAGGCTCTTAAGTTTCGATGATACAAGTACATTGACGCACCCAACATGTTGGGCAAATTCGTAGAGAAGTGCCGCACCAGACGGGATAGAGTTACACGATATAAAGAGACGCCCTATGTAGGTAAACATAATGTTCTGAATTGCACTTTGTTGCGTCGTTATTAATCGCTATTTATTAACCGACTTCAAAAAGATTCATGTATGTTCACCAATTACTCAAAAACACCTGAACCCATTTTTTTAAATTAAATTTTATGGAAATCGGTCGAGCTGAAAAATCAACAAAAATCTACCCTTATTATATATATACTAATACATCTACTTTCCACTAAAAATGTATTATAGGCTCAAAATTCATTTAATGAAGTCTGTTTTCTTTATAGTTTCTAAAAAGTAATTATATAAATGTTGTCGTGAAGACCGTCTTCTGTACTAGTCTTAGTCTGTTCTA
The DNA here is from genome assembly GCA_948098915.1 of Lampropteryx suffumata. NCBI lineage: Eukaryota > Metazoa > Arthropoda > Insecta > Lepidoptera > Geometridae > Lampropteryx > Lampropteryx suffumata. Next base: position 5,371,316 of record OX402564.1, on the reverse strand, counting down.
GTATCTAGATTGTGCAAATTATATAAGTGCATTTTCCGATCGTCAAATATTTTTCCTCTCTTTATACCAAAGTTCCCAAGGCTTATTATTATTGCTAAACTGTAATCCAGGTACGCCTTCCCAGGTGTATTTTATGCTCAAAAAAGGAATAAATTTCATATGCATGCTTATTAAATTCCCCCAAGATATAGGACCGTAGGACGGTATGGCATCAAACTAAATCCTACCCTTCCGCGGCTTCCGATAAGTGACCTTATGACACGGAGCGTGGGGGTGCGCCACTGTGACTTATCACCTGTCTCTTTCAGGTTATTAAACCCACCCAGGGGTTATTTATAGGGAATTCGCTGGTTAAATAAGCAGTACTTAGTGTAGATAAATCTGTGCGATGGTGATTTAAAATCGATAGTGGTTTTGGTAAATAAAATATACTTATATAAAATATACTAAATATGCTTATTTTATCTAGTACAAGCGACCCGCCCCGGCTTCGCCAGGGTGCAATGCTAATATTAAATATACTACAGAATCTCCTTATATACAACGTTATCTAAGAGAATAACATAACCTAGAAAAAATAGACATATGCCATCGCGGACTTTTTTGTAGACGGTTTTATGGTGTACAATACTGTAGTACATTATTTTGATCTTTCTCGTAAGGTTCAGCCAGCGTTTGCAATGTAAGCGCAAAAAAATTGTTTATTTACGACATGACATTCCTTCCTCTTGAATCATTCTATCTATTAAAAAACCGCATCAAAATCCGTTGCTTAGTTTTAAAGATCTAAGCATACATAGGGACAGACAGACAGAAGTGACTTTGTTTTATACAGTGAAGAAATCCTTGTTAAATGTAACAGAGTTGATAATATTACTTGCGCTTCTTATGGATTATTTGCAATCGATAAGTAAGAACCCTCCATTAAAATTGTATAGACTTTTTCAAATTTGGAACAACAAGGTCCCGAACTCCGTGAATTGATATTTTTATTTTCCTCGTTCGTAAGAGTTGCCAACAATAATTAATACAGAGGCTTAGAAGAAATTATAGTACAAAGAAGTATGGTTTGAAAAGATTCAATAGGTAATGAAGATATCTTATTGTTTTTATCTATCATTTTCCTTAACCTTAGTGTAACAGAAACGGTTTTGGTCATTCGCTTAAAGTCACGGACACCTGTGTGTTTATATTCATTGCCAGATTATACGAAAACCTTTTTGGTAGATAAAATCTTCGTGATTTCGATAAGACTCTTGACTAAAACTGGTGCTTATCTTGAATTTCTATTTATGAAGAGACTGAAGAAGCTTCGATGCGTGAAATGTATGTGCGTACGTTATTAAATCCACAATTATCCACACAATAAGTTAATTATACCTACAAATATAACAATTTGCAGAACAAAACGCCGCAACCGCTATGCCATTCCATAAATCAGTTAAATAACAACATTTGTAACAAGAAACATAATTCTCCATTCAAAAGGAAATCCGAGGTCCATTTATCTTGATAACTAATAAGCGAAGCTTGACAAGGTTGTAAAATGCTTGCGTAATGTACGGCAGTTGAACCTTTGTTTAATTACGTAAACTCGTCCGCTGAAATAGTCGGTCGTATAACACATTCGTATGAGAAGAAATGCGTTTTTTTTTAAATTTTATTTTATTTATTTACAAACAGAACTAAATTACAATATTACCAAATAATTATGTGATAATTCTCAATCCAATGAAGTCTCCACTAATTTATATAGCTTAAAATGAATAAATTGTGGTCATTTTTAAACAATAAAAGAAAAATAAAACATACTTAATGATACATAAAATAAAAAGAGATATTTAACACTAAGCGACTTAAAAAGTATGCGAAGCTTGCAGATGATTCCTAACTGCGAACTTAAAGATTTTGAAAGAGAAATGTCAAAAATATCTTTGTTTGAAAAGTTGTTAGATGTCATAGATCGATTGAGCATTTGACGCATAATTGGTTCGGGTTGTGTGAGGTTGGAAAAGGTGATTTATTCTAGAGATAATACGAGGACATTTAAATCTAAACTTATCTAACAGAAATGGAGAGTCAACAAGGCCTTTAATATTTTTTTATAAAAATATCTGATCGCGTTCCGTTCTCCTCTCAAGTAAAGATAATAAAACAAGTGGAGATAATCCTTTTAAAGCGGATCTATATTATAAGTCTTTAAAAATTGGTTTTGCATTTTCTCTATTAAATCTATATAGATGTTATATTTAGGATAATATTAATGTTTATTGCCTGCCAGTCTGCTGACCTTACCTACATTATTTAAGCACTTTATAGCAGCGCTTGTGGTATAGCTTGAATATTCGTTCGAACATAAGCAACATTGTTCTAGGACAGTACTTGGATAGGTGACACTGCCATTTCCTTCTGATCGGTTCTGTGCTTCGAAAGGAATCTTAAGCATCGGTCTCGGCTATTCAAAAAACGAGCGAGCCTTACAGTAGTCGCTTATGATGTGTAACATCTGATATCTCAGGAAAAGGGTTGATAATCTGATGTAAACTTTACAACCGCTCATTTGCCAAAAACAAATAAAGCGCGCTTTCACCGCTTCTTGTTACACACTTCCGTCCCTTTCCATGAAATCACAACTACAGATTGCAAGAAAGCGTGCGGAAAGCTGTTACACATCAAAAATGGTAAGGCATTGGCCCTGATTCTGTTGTTCCACAAACCAAAAATTCATAAAATAAATAAATAGGAAAATAAATATTAGTGGAAAATGCACACAGCATCTAGCCCCAAACTAAGCATAGCTTGTACTATGGGAACCAGATGACTGATAAAATACATATATATTTTTAAATAAATACATAATACACTTCATAACACCCAGACACAGAACAAACACCTAGAGCAGAGCTACAACCAATTGAGCTGACAGGTCAGTCAAAAAAAAAAAAACGATATTATTTTGTTTGTAAAGACTGAACTAAAGTTACATTTCGGAATGACACTTCCTAAATTTACGAAATTGCCGTGCTTTAGCTCAATTTAGTAGCCATGTAAATTAGTATTGAATAAACTGCTACAAAAAGAAGAAAGAAGAAGTTTCCTAGAAAAATGAATTATATAACAAAACATATTAATCTTCAATTATTTAAAAACTGTCACATGAAACTGTCACTCTAATTTCAACTTTTGTGTACGCAAAACAAGATCATTCGTATTTTACATAATATTTGCAGGTAAACAATTCAATTTAATTCAATTCAATAAGACTTTATTCAATAAAATCACAAGGACCACTTTGAATCGTCTTCTTACATGCTAGTGAATCTAGGTGCCGGTTCCTCCTAACCCCATTTCAAGAAGAATCTGGCAAGAAACTTGTCTGGTCTTAACACTTTTTTGTATGATCCTTGACAATTTTGTTACGGATGCCGAGTCGAGTTGGAGCAGAAGAACAACAGAAACACCACCAATAACACTATGACCCTAAAAATCACGAAACCTACCGTATATCTTCCTGTTCACAACTTCGTCCACGCGTTTTAAAAATATAAATATATCACATAATATAATCACAAAATATTAACACACTATGTTTGACTTTGCTGAATCGACCAATTTTAAATCTTTTTTTATTAACTTTGCAAATTTTCAAAGTTTTTAATAGTTATTCTCGGGGCATAGTCAAATCCAAAAAATCATAAAAATAGGTCCAGCCGTTCAGTTATAAATGGTGTAACTAACTCGTTTTTTTTTATATTATAGATAGATTACCCGAGCCGTGTACGGCGAGGTAGCCTGGTCAGAAATAAATTTATTTGAAAATATGACACGTATGTATCTCTAAAAAGTGTCACCAGTCAATGTTTGACGAGGGTGATCATAGTAAGCTTAAATATTCTTGCAACATTGAAGAAACAGGATACCAAATTTCCAGTTTGCTTCAGGGATTAAAAATGCTTTCGTCATGGTCTTGCGACCTGAGATTGGAGGGTAAGCAAGTTACGTATACAGCGTGCTTCACTACGTTATACAATTATCACTTATTTAATTAATTAATTGTTATATGTTATTGTGAAATTATTTGACATTGTATATTGATTTGACATTTTGACATTTTTGACATTATAAAATTCGAAGTTATTAATTGAAGAATTTACTTTATGTTATTGTGTAACTTTTAATTTTTAGTTCATGTTTATTTATATTATCTAGGTTTGACAAATACTTATGCTATGAGTATTTTTATTGTTTTTTTTACACTATTGCATTATAGGGGCCCTGTAAAAATAGTGTAAGTACTTTTTATAAATAAATTAATCACCACCAACCTCGGATTCCACTTGGCTTCCCTTTCCTATTGTTTGTGTACTTCGTATCAGCGGCTGTCACACACAACTGACAATCACATAGTACCATTCGAACTCGCGTTGAAATAATTTATTATCTTTACGATTTATGTAGTTAAATATTAATGGCGCATGTAAAATGGGCATTGTTTGATTTTGATTGGGTACTAAACTCTATTTACGTTTAAGCATAAAGATAATCATTATGTGCATGCAGCTTGAAATTGTTTTAGTTACGTGTAATAATCTTTTTGAACACACGGGCCTGACACTAGAGATAAACCCGCACTGTTTGAAACCACACTATTCTGTGGTACTACGTAATTTTCAGTGGTTTTTACTGCTAGTGCGTGCGCCTGCTGATTCGATGCTACAGAATAGCGGCGGATTTGATTCGCGCGAATTAATTAGCTGTGCGCGTTAGACCTAATAGTAATTACCCTTCTAGGTTATGCTATAACGGTTGTCTGGAATAAATAGCTACTTTAGCGATAAGATCGCCCATTGTACATAGATTTTTAGGTATGTCGTTGTTGTTAATGTTTTTATTAGCTAATTTTATGGTGTAAAATAAAATGTATATTCATTCATTAATTCAACGACTATACAATTAGTAGACAGTAAATTCATTAAATTATGACATCATAGCATTTTCTAGTTCCTACTTATAATTAAATTGGATATATGTAATAATAAAAAAAAACGTGTACGTCTCGAGACGCCAGACAGAAATGATAATTTAAACTAATCTAACTAACGCTGTGGGTTAGAGTGAGAGGAGGAGCCTGCCTACTGATGCCGTATGCGTGAGAGAAAGGGAAGCCAGACTGGCACCTTAACGCGTTACGTAACGAAGCGGTTTACCCATAAGAAGTTATAACTTCAATAAATTTAGACCTAAGTCTGTAACCAATACCGAATACGTAAGCCAACTTATGAACTGCCTACATTAGGCTATCATATCCCTATGGTAAGTTTAAACAAGATAAAACCAGTGTGTATGTTTATGCCAGCCAATGAATGACTGTAGAACCAAATTTTGGCTTTTGTACTCTTTGACATACTACACAATAGGAAGAGAAACGCGCTTGTTTCATAAATAAAAAACCGGTCATGTGCGAGTCGGACTCGCGCTCCGAGGGTTCCGTACAAACCTATGTACCTATATAAGTAAAATTTCACCCATCACGACAATCGAGACATAGTTGGATGATGAAAAAAAAATATTTACAGTTTTCGCAATTTTTCCTTTATCTGTGCTTCGTACCAAATTTCAAGATTCTGAGTTCACGGGACGAACCCTGTAGGTTTTGATTCCCTTGCGAGTTGCGAGTTGAATATATGTGACTTAAATTGCTGTTTCTCTTGATTGCGTTAACATAGAAGTTTGATTTTGTTACAGCTTAAAGGTATTATAGACCTGAGTATTTTTAATGAATTTTAATTTAATACCTCTACGCGTTCATGAGAAAAAGGGTAGTAAGTTTTTTTAACCATAAAAACGAAACAATTTTAACTACCCTGGAGCTAGGGTGAAGCTACACATTATGCTTTGCTTCAGCATTGCTATGCAAAGTCCTAAATTAGTTAATTCCTAAATTAACGGAATGACCGGCACAGCTGTGTTGTCATCCTGTTAATTTAGGAAAGTGTTTTTTGTAGATGTTTACACTCCGCTAAATTGTTTCAGCTAAATAGATACCTACTCACTGTTGCCTGAAATTTATCTCTGTCATGTTATGTAGGTCTGAATAATCTGTTATAGCCCATTTATAGCCATGATAAATAACTAAGGCTGAACCAAACGAAGCGCAATTACGTAATTGCGACGAGATATATTTTTTTGTTAACATTTCTGGATATCACACAGCATCATCTAGCAAAGTAAACAGAGTTTTTGTATGGGAACCACATGACAGATATACAGATGTACAGAATAATATGAAATATATGTGAAACAGTTGAGCTAAGGACCGTTTAACGTTTTAAATGGCTATTAAAATGCTAAAGGGCAGCGTTCAAGACACTGGCGGCATTGGCACGTTGAATGGCAATACTAATACGCTGAGCCAGATAGGAGCCAGTTCTTGTAAATACATGCATAATATACAGTGAAATATCCAGACCCTAATAAATGAAGGATACTGATTAAAACGCAGTGTTCGCAGCAGTAGATTTTAGTCAGGGATACGTTTTTGCAGACAACGTGATGATCGGTCAAGGGACGCCATGAAAAAGGACAATTATACTAGTTGACGTATAACGCAAGGAACTGTCAACAGCGACATATGACATTGACAATCTATTGAGTTTACTCATTACACAACACTAAATACTTGCAAACATTTATCCCGCGGCGATCATACAATCGAATCCGCAACCATCTGCGCCATTGAATTCGTTAATTCTTTTTAAAGTTTGAGATACTGGCAATTTTCTTGAAAAGAGAAGAAAAGTAGTTATAAACGAAACAATTATACATTTTATTACCAATAAGTGTTGTAAAACTAACTAAGTAAACTAAACTAAAACTAAATTGAGTGTAAATACCGATAAAAAAGCCAAAAGAACTTGAACCCATTCAAAAAACTTCAGCCTTATTTATGACACATGCGTCGTTAAACCAAAAAAAGTATAGGATTCATCCTAGCGTGTAACTTTACGATAGTGAGTAGATAGGTAAGTACTATTATTTCTGCAGCGGCTCAGCTCGCTGAGTTGTCTTCCGCGCGATACAAATGCGTGACTATCATAGAACATGGATCTTTTGATACAACCAATCTCTATCAGTTTCAATAGCAATATAAATAATAAAATAATAAATAAATAAGCCCGGACATTTTACACAGCATCATCTGGCCCCAAAGAAAGCAGAGCTTGTGTTATGGGTACCACATACTACTTATATACTTTTTTTTTGTAAATACATACATATTATACATAGAAACACCCAGACCCGAGACAAATACTTGCAGATCGTACAAACATTTGTCCCGCGGCGGGAATCGAACCCGCAACCTTCTGCGTCTCAGCCGGGTCTTAGCCCACTGCGCCATAGAGGTCGTCATAGGAATTAAATAGGAATTATTGAATTAATTGGTATTACGTACGTTCGGTTTCTATCTCAGTTCATATTAAAACATGACCTACAATGAACATTAATCTTCCGTAATACCAATTCTTAAATTGTAATTCAGTTACAGTTCAGTCAGCTGTTAGTATCAATGGACGACCTCTGTGGCGCAGTGGGCTAAGGGCCGGCCGGCGCAGAAGTTTGCGGGTTCCGCCACGGAACAAATGTATGATCTGCAAGTATTTGTCTCGAGTCTGGGGTGTTTCTATGTATAATGTGTATGTATTTACAAAAAAACGTATATAAGTAGTATATCAGTCATGTGGTACCCATAACACAAGCTCTGCTTACTTGGGGCTAGATGATGCTGTGTGAAATGTCTGGCATTATTTACTTATGATTTGATTTTATCACAATTACATAATCGCCGGGCAGCTGGACTTCCTTTGCGACGATCGAGCTTTCGATCGAACGATCGAACGACAAACGATTTTTGGCGCAGTGGGCGAAGGCCTGCTTGAGACGCAGAAAGTTCCGTGTTCAATTCCCGCCGCAGGGCAAATGTTTGTATTATCTGCAATGTTATTCTAGGGTTTGGGTGTTTTTCTATATACTTAAGTATGTTTTTATAAAATATAAATATAGAAGTAGTATAGGTCCCCCAAAGGTTAGATGATGCTTTGTTTTTTAGGGTTCCGTACCACGAAAGGAAAAAACGGAAACCTTCTAGGATCACTTTGTTGTACGTCCGTTCGTCTGTCTGCTAAGAGCCTTTTTCTCAAGAACGCGTGGACGTATTAAGCTGAAATTTATATCAAATACTCAAGTCTACTGTCCCTTAAAGCTGTGAAAAAAAACAAACTTCTAAGCCAACGCAATCAAAAGATACAGCCGTTTATGCCGTAAATTTCCGCAAATTTTCGATATTCGCAAGGGAATCAAAACCTACAGGGTACTTCCCGAGAACTCAGAATCTTGAAATTTGGTACGAAGCAACGGCTTATAGCACAGATACAGAAAAATTGTGAAAACCGTAAATTTTTAGATGGATTTCATTTTGCAATAAAAATACCATAACTAACGTGATGGGTGAACTTTTACTTGCGCGAGTCCGACTCGCACTTGGCAGCTTTTTTTTTATACCTATCTGTTAGAATATCACGTCAGATTTCTTTGTAGAAAAACATCCACCAGATAATTCTCTTTTTCTTTTCATAATTAGGTACGTAACACTACCAAATATGAAATTTAGGTATACCGATACGACTTTGAATATAAAATTGTCGAAATTTACGGTTTTTTTTTTACCATATTTGGTTCTGGCAAGATCCAGTACAAATTTTTTGGAGCTTCTCATGTTATATTTGTGTATTTGATTTTTTCGTTGAAATGTTATGTCTGTGTGTATTTTTTTATTTTACTTATGACCCAGTAGGTGTTATATTAATATAACTGCCATATTTCATATTTGCAAATATTTTTAACTAAAGCTCTACCCACACTCTAGTTAATATTAAAACAAATTTAAATAGCAAAGCTGTAGTAACTTCTACTGCAGCTTCAATCGAAACGCACTTAAAACTGAGTTTTGAAACGTCTCTTTCTAACGCGTCTAGGCAACCAGCGTGCGAGAGAGATATAAGCTAATGTATGTTCAGTTCAGTGGTGCGTAATGAGTTCGCAAAGCTTTGTGAGGCCTGTATGCGGTGATTCCGGGTATTTTGAATCATGTTCCGGGGAGAATGTGGGCAAAATCCCAGAACAATAGATAAGCAAGCTCTATGTATAGCCGTTTTGTGAGTGTGATCTGTATAGGGCCTTGTAGCGAGCTTGTCGGTACACGTTTTATTGTTATGCGACTCAATAGGGAAAAGGCGGAAAAGGTTTTATTAGATTTTTTACTATCAGGGTAAAACGTCAAAAGGGTAAGTAATTAAATCCTGCTTGAACTGCAAATAACAACTTATAAAGGTACCTGAATAATACAGGTAGAAAATATATTAAACTTTTAAAAACAATAGTGTATTTTGTTGAATTTACCAACAAAGTGACAAAGTAAATGATTTATGCATGTGATAAATTCGATAGCTTTGGTAAAACCGCTCGCATGAAAAATGTTCGTTTTATACCATCATAATTTATTTACACGTAAAACTAAAAGCTGAAATGTTTATTTTTATGGCTTTACGGGTTTATTCTCATGTGTTTTTCTTTTAGTTATTTAGGTATATTATTAAGACTTAGTAAGGTATATTGGGTTTACTCGTACAGTTCGTACTTTTCATGTGCTGGATTTTTCTTAAATAGAGTACAAAAATCCTATGATTTTCGTATGATCCTATGATCCTAGATTTAAATAACATATTCAAGCGTGACTTTGCGGAAATCCAATACGAAACATTAAACGGATGGATAAGTATTCCGCTAATCTATTCCCAATGAGTTTGACACGATGCAGACGCATGCACCTCCCTCCCGGCCGCAATTGAACCTCCGTTTAATATCCTCGATTTAGTCTATTATAAGACAAAATTTTAACTGCGTCAAATTTTAATTCATGCAAGTGTTATTGTTGTGAATTTTATCATAGGATGTTCTTTGTTTTCTAATGACTTTGAAAAATAGGTATTTACATAATGAGAACAATAGAATTCAACAAAAAACACGATGGCAAATGAGATGAAACAAAGCATTGTTAGAATAATGAAGTTATCGGACAAATAAATTTCTATTACATCGCCTTTGTTACTTTACTGGTGAATTCGTCAGCCATTGTTACTACCCTTTTAGCGATAACATCTTAGAATAAAATGGAGGAAAAAATGTAGGAGAACAAGGTCTCTTGGAGTAAACAATTGGGCCCGTAGTTTGTGAGGCACTTAGTAAATGTTGGTTGCTACGGCAGAGCCGTAGCAACCAAGTAGCTTAAGTAGCTTAAGTAGTGAAATGTACGAGTGTATAGTCTTCCTATTTGGAACTTTTCTTTCAGACTTTACTTATGCTCTTTTATACAAACAATGTCTGATTCTTTATCTCCTTAGGAACTAAAATAATCTAGTTTTTTAGACTACATAATATTATCAAAAGATCCTCCCAAAACATCTTTAACAAGATCCTTCATCGCCTTTCTGATATCACCTAAAAACGTTATTCAAGAATGAATTATTAATAGAAAATTTAGTGTCCACTTTGTAACATCTTGCCAATAAATCTTATAACTTCAAATCTCAACATTTTCGCTAAAAACAAGGTCAAAGTCTTTGACGAAATATAACTTTTGATATTAAAATTTGAAACCCCGATAATCAGACCGCTTAGCATAACAATATCGCTCCAGCCAACTAATAACGCTCCTTGTGAAAGTTCAGACGGAAAAAATGAAGGGTTTTTATTAAAATCTCGGCTTTAAGAAAAAAGATGATTAATAAGAGCATCCGAAGTTGAGAGGGCTAGTTGTTACTTTATTGAATTTTATCGAATGCTCGTTACGTTTGAAACAGGCCGATTTTTAACAGTGAAAACATTCATTGAAGGTCACAAAAACCTTGAGACAATCGTCTTCTTTATTTGAACTCTTTTTCTTTGTTAATGGCATGTGACATAATAATGTCAATTTTGTGTGTGTCAAGCCAGTGTGCCAGTGTCAAGTGTTTATATTTGTTTATAGTCAATTTGTTTGTTAATAATGTCTTAGTCGATGGTCAATTGTCAATTCTAAACGTCATCGCGGAACGGCCGTCTAGAACTTTCTCGGGATTCCTCGTCGTTCAAATCACATTACATCATAATACAGTTATAATTCAATTGTCCATACTTATCCTATGTAGTCACCATTTTATTCATTAAAATTCCTTTGCGCGCAAGGTACTTACATAAAAAAGTAGCCTATGTCCTTTTCCAAGGTCCCATCTATGTCTATACCAAAAATCATCAAAATCGGTTCAGCGGTTTAGGCGTGAAAACGTAACATACAGACAGACAGACAGACAAGAGTTATTTTCGCATTTATAATATTAGTAGGGATTTATATAATAACATACTTTAAACAGCTGATGCGTTCTCCTTCTCTATTTTCCTTTCTCTTTCTCGTCACACACACGCACACGCTATTCGCTGACAGTACCAGCCCGTCAGAAAATAGGTTGGTACCATCTGACGGCCAACTCTACCATCGAGCACGCGCTCAATGGTCGAATCAAATAGCGCACGCTTCCAGGTTTCTTGTTATATACACACTTTCGTGCGCGCACATTCACCTTTTTACTATTAATTATTACTGTAATAAAAAGCTACAGGCCCTGCGAAGTGAATTAAATAAGAACTCGCGAGGCCAAGGCCGTCAAACGAAATGAGTGCCGGACACTGCCGGTAATACCTAACTGTATATCCAAATGAGCCGGAATTTTATATTTTTAATGGCTTTCGCCTGACAATTTTCAGACATTACCCAGACAGACGCTAACCGTTTAATTAAACAGCTGTTTCAATAGTTTGGCTATTTTCTCTATCCATGGTTACTGTTGGTGACGTAACCAACCTCCCTATGTAACTATTATAAAGAAGAGAAAAAGGAGTTGACAAGTGCTGTTGCCAAAAGTTCTGTTGGCGAAAATGCGAGCCTCACTGTGTGATTGTGTTTTGTAGTATCTGATTTTAAATAAACTGATATTTCTTTCAATTGGTGTTTTCTGCCCTCGCCCACCGCGCGCACGCAACGTTATGGCGGCTGTACACACTCGCCGAGACACCGCGAGACAGGCCGACAGCGCGTATGTACCTACATGGTGCTCTCGCGCCTCGCCTCGGTCGGCTTCGGTCGCTTGTCGGATTTTTGCGCCCGAGTCAAAGGATCTCGTTGGGTTTCGCGAGGAAAAACGAGAGCGAGCATTTACACACTTTTTTATTTAGTAAATGTATAAAAAATATAATAGCTCATAGCATAAAGACAAACAGCAGCCGCAATTTCTACGTCCATTACTGCGGGAATCTTCAGAAAAAATGAAAAAACGAGTGTGTACAGGTATGCTTTCGTCGAGAACCTCAACGGCCGAGACTCACGGCGAGACGTCTGGGCGAGTGTGTACAGCTGCCATTATAGTTCACCATATTGTGTTGTGATGAACAGCCCACTAGCGCTCAGTTGTAGAGTAAAGCTGTTTGAAAATTCTGGATTTTTTGATAAGAAATTATCAATAGAAGATATGGTTTAACGCAAAACTAGTCGTAAAAATAAATAGTACATGTTAGAAATTATCATACCGTGAGATCATAGAGAACGTTTTATAAAGTGATCGCCGCCTAATCGATAATAAACCAAATAGCAACTTTAATTTCACGAAGAATATCAAACGTAACTATTATATTTACTCGTAATAGAATACTTAATAAATATGACCGGACAAAATGCCGTAAGTTTGCACACCTAATTGACAGGTAAAGGTAATATTTCCTGCCTCGTGTTTTCGTGTCGTTGCCTTTATAAGGAGCACCCACACCTCAAAATGATTTTACAAGGTATCAGGAGCAATCTAATTAGGATTGCCACGCTATCGCAGGTGAAGTCGTTGTTTGTTGCGGAATTTATAGGTTGTGACTGCTTATTTAACGTTGAAAATGCAAATCAATTCTACTAAAAAGGTAGTAGTAGCAAACGAACGCTGACTAACGCGTGATTTTAACAGTCTCCAACGTTTTATATAAAAGTTTCTTTATATGTACTTTGTATATAACTATATCACGTCCACGCCTCAATAGCAGCTGTCGCCTACCTGCGACAAAAAGTAGCAACCCTAAACTTCAGGAGTATTAATTTGGAAACGAATAAGTTACAGCTTACAGTATTCTTTGATCTAATTTGGGAGCGGAATGAGTACCTACGTCACGTTGATTTATGAATAGCGCCCTTAGCAACAGTTTATGATGTTTCCTCATCGTTTTCGAGTTCGTCGCGAAATGTAATACCCAGGGTATAAGCCACTCAGGGTGGCTAGGATGTATTTTAACGCCACTTTGTATTTAATACTAGTGCTGGACAATCAAAGCGACAGATGAAGAACGAGTGCAGGATCTGCGGCACCAGCGATGCGGATTTTGAGATGATTGAAGTGAAATTAATGTTTAAAACGAGAAATGAGTATACTGTGACGCAAGGCCCGGTTGCCCGGTGCAGAAGGTGCGGGTTCGATTCCCGCCGCGGAACAAATGCTTGTATGATCTGCAAGCATTTGCTTCGAGTCTGGGTGTTTCAATGTATAAAATGTATGTATTTACAAAAAAAGCTTTAAAGTAAGCTTTTTTTGTAAATTGATCTAATCCCATAAGGCAGCTTATGGGATTAGATCGATATTGCAGCGCCTCGGGTATGTACCTGGAGGCGCGAATAGATTCATTTAACGCCATCCAGAGAAGCTGGGTGGCCAAATTCATGTCCAGGGTCGACAGGTGTAAGAACTCCATTATTGCAAGTTTAGCTGAAAGGGTCTTCTTGACCAATATGTATAAACGATGGGCGCAAATCGCATCTTGGTAGGTATAGTAGATACCTAATTATTATTACTTTTTATTCTACTTTTGACTGTATTTTATATTATGTGTTTTTATTTATACTAAGATAGGTTAACTTGATACGGATTGTCTGAATAAAGAATATTTTTATTATTATTTAAACAACTATACACAAGCTTACTTTGGGGCTAGATCGCTGTGCGTGTCTGGCATTATTTATTTATTTACTATATTAGAGAAAGGCGGAAGGTGGTGGCTTGCTGACATTTCGGACACAGTATTTTCGGACACTTAATCCGAAATGACACTTTCAATTTTAATTTATTTCTCAGCGACATTTCGGACACCAATAATAAACGCTGTTTTTTACAGTCAGGTAACAAACTTAAACTGCCAAGACGAATTCAATGATATCACATACACATACATAAATATGCATCTTGGCATAACATGAAAGATTTGAAAGACAGTAACTAGAGAGAGAGAGCTAATGTATAAACTTGATCTCAATTAATAGAAAAGTCTTTTCTCTACGATATATATAATATATAAAATAGTATATAAAAAAACAGAAATAACTAAAAACGTGTAAAAGAGAAAAAGTATTGTAAAAAGTAAGTAAGTATACTTTTTTACAAAAAGTATATATATATATATATATATATGTATACTTTTTTAGAAGTATAATTTTTTACAAGTTTTTTAAAAGTATATATATATATATATATATATATATATATACTTTTAACTACTAACTTTATATACACGTTTTTAGTTATTTCTGTTTTTTTTCAACATGTACCTACATACACAGTTATGATTCCGAAAAATGGCGCTATGACTTACTCTAAAATATTCAGTTTTGGTAACGCTCTTTTTCTTAGTACCTGTCTAATCTAATATAAGTTAACACTTTTGTAACTGATTGTACAAAACAGCTTCAATATTTTGATAGTGTCCGAAATGTCGCTAAAAATAAATTAAAATTGAAAGTGTCATTTCGGTCAAAGTGTCCGAAAATATTTTGTCCGAAATGTCACCTAGCCAAAGTGGGGCTTGCCAGTGACAAGTGAGTTAACAGGTATGAATGTCATGAGACGAGAAAAGTAATAGGTATGAATGTGGGTGGACATAAAAGTAGAGGTAGGCCGAAGAAAATGAAAGGCAATATTATGGCAATATTATTATAAAGGTAATATTAATAATAATGTGAAAGGCAATATTAGTAAGGAAGGTGTGATTCCTGAGATAATAATGATAGGGAGAAATGGAAGAAAGAAACGTGTTGTATTGATTCCAATTAGCGATGCCAATAAGTAGTATTAGCGTGGGCATACTACTTATTGGGATCGCTAGGGCAGGCAGATAATGACGTCTTTAGTACTAGTATGATTAAGGTGTACATGGGCCCTAAAGAATCACTTAGAAATAAATTTCATGACAGTGGCTTGTAAATATATATACGAAAATCAGAGGTATATTCACAAAAATGTTAATTTGTTTACAAAAATAAAAATAAAAAATGATCATATTATTAATACTAGAAATAAGGTCACTCGCTGTTTGCTGTTAGGCTTGCCATGGATAATAAATCTTTCATAGGGTACTTCTATAACAAGGTCCCAAGCAACGTGTTAGATTTGTCGATTGGCAAATTTAAAAACGTAATAAAACAGAAACTGTTTCTTAAAGCATATTATAAAATAACCGATTATTTAGATGACAAAAAACCTTGGGATGCCGAATCATGTGACAAAAGATCATATATAAAAGTGTTAAGGCCAGACGATTTCTTGCCGGATTCTTCTTAACTAGCATGTAAGAAGACGATTCAAAGTGGTCCTTTTTATTTTACTGAATAAAAAATGACTTTGAAGTTGTACTTGCTAGCGATACAAGAACGTTACTAGTGCTAGCCCCCCAGGATTGATTTGCGAAATAAGCTTTGATTGGATTGGAACCATCCATTTTTAAAAGACTGTGGAAATTGCAGAATTGAGATTTGGGAAGTCTAAATCAAATCGTTACGGAAGACTTGAAGCGGGGGTGTTTTCTTTTCAGGGTCTAAGGGCAGCGGAGCGGAGCGAGAGAGTAATGCATAAGTAAGTAAATGAGTATGAGAGAGTATTCACCGAAACGGTAACGAGACTAATGTATTCATCAACCAATAGTCATGTTAAAAGCGCGAGAATATGACGTCATCCTACCTTTTGCAAGTTGTTACTTAACAAAATACTTATTTTTATATTTTCATTCTCCTACCTGTTTACCTTATGTAATATCCTGTTTTTACAGGAACAACATATTTGATTTGTTTGAAGGAGAGCGTTGGCACAGTTTTTGAAAAAATTGAGCAATAGCACATTGTGTGTTATTGTAATTAATGTTAATATAATTGTATAATTAATATATTGTTCCTAATATATTTTAATGGTCTGTTTATAACGGTGTATGTAGGTAACAATTATGTACACACGCATCCTCATTTACTCTAGCACACCCTCTTAAACATACCCATTCGAATATGCACACCCACACCCACAGCCACACCCACACACACACACACAAATGCAATTCACACACCATTCGTTTCCACTTTTATATTTTAGTTACAAATATGCCTCGTTATCTAAATTGTATTGCATATTACTATTTTCTTTTAATTTATTATAGAATTACCTATTTGCAATAATTAATGTAATTTCTGTGTAATGCGCAACAGGGAAGCGCAGATGTCTATCGCATAGGATTTCCAGTTTAGATATCTGAGGCTTTTAGATATAAGTGTTGTTATTGTTATAACCTTTAAACCCAGTTTTTAAATAGGGCTCAGTAAAATATTATTATTATTAAAATTATATCCATACTTTCGTACTATTATTATATATTTGAATGTGTGTTTTTTACTTTTTAATGACTTAACGACTGAACGGATCTATTAAAATAATTAAAATTATATAAATTTGGATAAAATATGGCGGATAGTATTTGGCCAGGAGATAAATTGTATTTTAGAGAAGGGCAAAGACTACTTTTATGTAGATAGTACACGTGCCAAGCCTAGTTTTGTATGTAATGACAAATGACGAATGACTGCAACTTGATTTTGTTGCAATCACTTGACATTGGCAAAAAAGAAGAGAAGAATAAATAATAGTTTAAAAAAACTAAAAAAACACGCTTTATATAGAAAACTGAACTAAAAAATAGAAAACAAATTTTAATAAATGTATGTAAAAAAAATGTTTTATTTAAAATAGTGCGTGGGGTGCATGGTGTCAATAGTTATAAATATTTCATTGACAGATATGAGAAGTAGGATTAAAGCACCCCACGCTTTTTTTTAAATAAACCATTTTTTTGTTACTTACATTTATTAAAATTAATTTTTTATTTTTTAGTTTCGTTTTCTATATAAAGCGTGTTTTTTAGCTTTTTAAACTATTATTTATTTTCTATTTTTTTGAATTATTGCATTGTCAGTCGGTCGTATCGGTCGGTAGTATAATAAAGAATGATTATTGGTCGTTTTGCGAATCAAACATTGCGCTCTTATATTTATTTCGGGTTTTATTTATATTTTTTTGTTATTTTATTCAAATAAAGCTAATTGACTCGGGTGTGAATAATTAAAACAATAAAAGTTTAATCGAGCAAAAATAATCCGTATATTAATTATTTTTTTAAAAAGACACCATTTTTTATAAAGTACCAAATGACGAACGGGGCCTTTGTGACGTCCTACTAATAAATTGACATTGGTAAAATTGTCATCACTAAGACACATGCAATTAATGAAGAAGAAGAAGAGAAGACGAATAAGATCATTTAATCATTCAGCGTCGTCCTTAACACGAACAAACAGCAAAAGCTGAAACCCTTCTCCCGGTACACGTTCAATCCAATTTTAGAGGTAAAACAAACAGCGTCGATAACGTGATGTTGGCGCAGTAATAATGCAAAGGGTTGAGAACGGGTTCACTACAATTGAAGCACACTTCAGCATAGTAACAGTCATCCACACTAATATTAGAAATACACGCGTATCTGACTATCTGTCTGTTTGTAACCTATTGCACAGCTACACAGTTGTAAGGATTTTGATGAAATTTGTTAAGGAGATAGATTGTATCTGCTTCTTATCTGAAGCCGCGGTTCAGAACTAGCACCTTATAAGACAAGTTTTCTTCTTACCTCGTCACTAGTTATTTCGAACAAGTGTGGTGAAAAGATTAATGTGCGCCTCAGAAGCTCCATTTGTGCACTTGGCACATTTTTTCGAACGTTTTAAGTACTACGACATGCCGCTTTTCTCACGAAGCCTTTTGAGAGTACTTCCATTACCGTTTGTTAGCGCACATACATATTTCGATCAGAAAAAACAATTGGTGCACGACTGGAATTGAATTCACGATCGGAAAGCGAAGCCACTACCACTAGACCACAAGTGCGTTCAACTAAGTAATGTTATTTAAGTCCAGCTAGCATGCAATGATACTAAAGAAACATCTAGAATTGCTTCAGATAGGTTAACAAATAATTTTAACGTTGACCTATGGCCTAGGCAGGAATCGAACTCACAACCTACCTACACAGCTCAGCTCAGTTGGTCTATAATAACACAACATCATCTTTAATCGATTTTTTTAATGAACTTCAAAAAAAGAAGATTCGCAAATCGACATTTATGAACCGATTTAAAAAAAAAATATGTAAAAGGATATACTTTACGATTGGGGTCCCATAGAAATTTCAATAAAATCGGTTCAGTAGTTTGATTTTTAAACCAAAATAGCCGAAAAACGAATGTCATCCAAGTAAACAAAATTTCGTTTTTTTTATATAAATGAAGTCGGTTTTCTTTTTAGTTTTTAAAACCTTATTATTGATTCGTAGGACAAATTTACCGATTTTAAAATTTCCGGACTTGTGCTAAACCTCCAATCACACTTATACGTTACATCGCATCGTCGTGATGCTGAAGCACTAAATCTATGTAGATCGACCCACGTGTAATCACGACATACTGACACCTGAGTCCAAGATTGGATTATCGGAAAATATATCTCTTGCCGTAAGATTATACAAGTCTGATTCCTGAAGGTAGCGCATTGAATAATGTAAATGTTGATAATGGAGATACATTCACGTTTGTTTCTTTTAGGGTAAATGGGTTTTATGGGTCCCCCCGCTAAAAGAAAATGAAGGCTGGATTCTTATGTTTTTCATTCGACTTCCATTTGATTTGTATTCGTGCTCACTAAATACAGGCGATGTTTTTATGGCCATTCGTGTCGTTTATCGCACTAACGATAGCCATCTCTATCAAAAGTATAAATTGTTAACCAAATGATATGCCAGGCTGAGACGCAATAGGTAGTGGGTTCGCTTCCAGCCGCGGGACAAATGTTTGTACGATCCGCAAGTATTTATCTCGTGTCTGGGTATTTCTCCGTGTAATATGTATGTATTTACAAAAAAAAAAGTAGTATATCAGTCATGTGGTACCCATAACACAAGCTCTGCTTACTTGTGAAATTTTCGGCATTATTATTATTATTTATGTGAAAGTGAAAGTGAAAATTTGTGTGGATGTTTGTTGCTTTGTATAAAACTTGGTATAGATATAGATGTGGACTTGGATATACAATATGACAACCGCCATCTATTCTATCATAACCAAAAAAGGCTTTTAAAAGGGAAAATATTGAATAGGTCAACAAATATTTAGTACTAAATACTAAATTGTATCTACAAAATATTTGTCAACTATTTGTATTATATAATATTCAATATTATATAATGTAGGCAGTTTCGCAGTCAGACCTGAATTAATTAACTATTTTAAAAGAGAGTTAAATACCACTGCTTTTTCTATTATTATTATTATTTCTTTCTCTTATCGTAACACTTGTTATTTCGAACCATTGTGGTGAAAGGTTTAAGTGCTCCTCAGGGGCTCCTTTCGTGCACTTGGGACGTTTCTCGAACTTCAATACTGTTAAAAAAAGCATACTACTCTACTACTCTTTGAGAATTAATTCCAATAACCGCAGAATATTTTGCACATAAGTCATTATTTTTGTAATCAATTTGCTTATGTGATAATATATTTTTTGGACTATGTTATGTTATTGTTAATGTTGTTAAAGTCTACCACATTTTCAAAATCATTAATCATTTATTTTAGTAATTATTTTGTAAATGTCTACCACATTTACAAAATAATTACTAAAATAAACACCTGTGGCACTAAGGTCAGACTGAGACGCAGAAAGTTGCGGTTTCGATTCCTGCCCCGGGGGAAATGTTTGTATGATCTGCAAGTATTTGTCTCGGGTCTGGGTGTTTCTATGTATAATATGTATGTATTTACAAAAAAATTAAAAGTATATAAGTAGTATATCAGTCATGTTGGTACCCATAACACAAGCTCTGCTTACTTTGGGGCCAGATGATGGTGTGTGAAATATCCGGGATTATTTGTTTATTTATTATTTATTTATTTATTAAATAAAAGATGCCCACCAAATGTTAGTACAAAACATACAAGGTCCGGCTGAAGAGCAGAAAGTTGCGGTTTCGATTCCTGCCCCGGGGGAAATGTTGTATGATCTGCAAGTATTTGTTTCGGGTTTGTGTTTTTATGTATAATATGTATGTATTTATAAAAAAATAATAATAAGTACATAAGTAGTAACCTTCTGCGTCTAAGCCGGGCCTTAGCCCACAAATGATTAACATAGGTAATTTTTTACCTTCGTACTACGCAGCGCAGTTTGTAACTAACAAATGAAATACTCGTGAAGGTTGAACATTTTCCAGCAACAAATGAAGCTAATGCCAAAATTTTCAACAGTATTTAATTACGCATTCTCTTTTAAACCTGAAACTGGTTATCCTTTTGCGATTCGCATAATACCCCAATTAAGGCGTAATTTCGACTATAACAAGGAACAGTTGGTGCCTTTTCGCATACACACGGTCGCTTTATCTATTAACTTTTGATGCAAACAAATTCGCATCGCAATACCTAGACGTTGCGACACACGCAGTTTGAAGGTTGTGATCGTAACCATTTTAAATTTATGTTTAACGGCTTTGAGCGTTTCTTTGATCGTTTACCGTTCGGTATGATGAATTAAACAGGAAACAGGTATTTAAACCAATATCCCAGCAAATACAAATCTTTGATTTGACAATGACATTATAAACATATTAGTCAGGTTTTCTATCGATAAGTAACTGCTTAAAGCTGCTGCTTGCGGTTTTGTACGCGTGTCAAAGTCAAATATATTTTTTATAATCACAAGGATCACTTTGAAACGTCTTACATAATAAGTAAATTTAGATACCAATTCCTCCTAACCCAAGTCCGAGAAGAACTGTCAAAAAGCTGTTCTGGTCCTAGCGCTTTTTTATATGATCCATCTTATAACTAGCTTAACTACGAAAAACGAACGACAGTAGTTTGTACATTGCAAATCTGTCATTTATTTGTCTGAGGGCAGGACAACATGAGGCCATGCATTCTTACTTACCGATATTAAAAGTAGTATATGTCCGTCCCCAAGATGCAATCAACTTCCTAACCAAATTTCATCAAGAACCGTTCAGCTGTTTAACCGTGAAAAGTTAACATACATACAGAAAGAAAGACAGACAGACAGACAGACAGAGACACTTTCGAATTTATATACATATTAGTTATCTGATACTCATAGCTCGGTAAAAGCTTTGCTTAGTTCGGGGCTAGATGGCGCTGTGTGATATAATTTTCCACATACATTTATTTACTTAAGCAATTAAATAATTACGAAGCTTTAACAACAAGCTTTGTAAACATATGATAAGGCACTAGTAAGCTACCCCGTGTACCGTACACGTAATCCTCAGAATCCAACCGGACAGGCTCGACCCGTATCAGATCGACCGGTTTCAGTGGAAAAAAATATCTGTTCAAGTTTACTGAAATAAGAGCAACATTACAGATAAATCCAAAGCGTTACCTATGTTTAATTATACAATATAAAATATGAAGAAATAGAAAAATAAATACCTTAAAACTAGTTAGGAACAATCTTTATCTTAAACTAGGTAACTATTATTATGACTAGTCAACCTACAAAAATACCTAAAATTATTTACCAACTTATTTGCCTAAACAATATTATAAAGAAACACGAATTTTTTGAAAATTACCTATATTGATAAGTATATTTTTATACTAAACATAACAAACAGCGTATGCCGCCAGTGTCTTGGGGACGCTGCAGTCTGCCAGTTATCTGTATTAGCGGAGATATCTGTATATAGTTTTAAACGTTCCATAGAGAGCTTAACTATTTCACATGTTCAGTCTTTGTCTTGTATTGATTAAAGCGGTTTAAT
Source organism: Lampropteryx suffumata (assembly GCA_948098915.1). NCBI lineage: Eukaryota > Metazoa > Arthropoda > Insecta > Lepidoptera > Geometridae > Lampropteryx > Lampropteryx suffumata. Next base: position 5,349,005 of record OX402564.1, on the reverse strand, counting down.
GTTTTGACGTCTTGAACGACAAACGGCAGAGCTTTTTGAACGTGTCAAATATCAATTACACAAACTCGTAGATAACAAACACGTGTTGAATTAATTTAGTTGGTTTAACCGTGCAATAATTCAACCAAGGAAATCTTATGAAACATATTTCGTAGTAAAATTCCTTTATGCGAATGTAACATGTCAACGTTGTCGAGAGCGAGACGCTAGAATGGGTCTTAAGGTTATACACTGATTGTTCTATGTAGTATGCTAAACATTGCTTGTTATTGGTCGTTCTGAATCACGGTGCTAACTATGTTCGAACCGAACTCAGCGATTATCACACCAAAGTTATCGATAGTAATCGATCTATACCTGATTCAGGACAGAACGGTTCTGCTGATTTGCTGACTCATCGCCGTCATCGAGTCGGAATTTAGCCGTAAGCCGTAAACTTAAAAAGCATGGTTCTGCTGATTTGCTGAACCATCGCCGTCATTACGTTGCTCGTCAACTTAGAAAACACGGTTCTGTTGATATGCGGAACCATCGCCGTCATCACGTCGCTTGTCAACTAAGAAAGCACGGTTCTGCTGATTCGCTGACCCATCGCCGTCTTCGAGTCAAGAATAGAGTCGACCGTCAATTCACTCAGAAAATTTGTATCACATAAACACAAATATAATATTTTCGTTTTCAACTTTTATTTTTATTTTTATCATGTTTTAATTATGTATTAGCTAATGTGGCTAATGTGGAAAGGAATTCCAGAAAAAGGATCAATACTTTGAACACTTTTTCCATCTGTGTTTGTTCATGCTGAATCGAGTGGTCCTGTATCAGAGATTCACCCTAGCCCCTGCAACATTAATGGATAGTCCTATAGTGATTCAAGCCAATCCCTTCCGATATTGGAGATGTGACCGGACGTCTGGTAAGTCTCCTTTGACAATGGATTAAGCTGTCAGATGATAAGGAACTGTGTTTCCTCAGAAACAGTGACCATTATAATACGGTCGCAGAACAACAAAAGATTGTGACGCAAAAAAACGCAAAATAAAAATAGAATATTGTTTTTCTTTTTTACGGTCGTTATATGACTGTGAGTGTTTATAGAAGGTGATCATAGATAAGTGATTAAGCTAGGATATCAATACGTGTCGTGACATAGCACAAGTGACATTTTCTCCTGCCCTTCGTACGTGAATAGAAACCAAATTGAAATTGTTGCCATATGCTCCGAAAAGTAAAATAAATACCATAGGTCAATGACAAAATATCGGCCACTCAACATTAATTAATACCAGTTTTTCAATAATTACCATAAAACATATAAGTATTCTATTAGTCAATCTAGTCACCATAATACAAGCTATGCTTATTTTGGGGCTCGATTTGCATTGTCCATTAATATTTATTGATTTATTTATCTGCCTATTCTGAGCATAAGGGCCCAGTTTCGATTTGGTTTTCTTTTCACGTACATTATGCTCGGAAAAGGGAGATAAATGTCTTAGGGAAAAATGACAAAATATCGGACACTCGATGTTATTAATACTAGTTTTCGCCGAGATTGACGCACGTTTATCATATCATTGACATGACATTTTATTACTTGTCCGGGAATTAGGTGCCTGTGCTAGTATATTACACGGTTTAGCATAGGAATTTTAATAATTGGGAGATAACGTCAAACGTGAGCCTAATCTCGACGAAAACTGGTGTTAACCAGCGTTGAGTGTTCCTATTTGAACTATTAGGTTACTCGCTACGTACGAGGCATTCATTCCCTCGTTTTTATTTCTATTATTTACACTTCTTTTTATACGCAAAACGCTTGCGTTTGAACATAAATTAATATATATTAATATAATATATTATTATAATATAATAATAGACTATGCAGAGTGACGAGTGATTTTGCTTTCATACGATTTACTTATTTGTACATACGAGTGCGAGTACTTTTATGAGATTCTTCGTTTGTCATTTCATGAAGTAACGTAGCACTTTTAATTAACTTTATAGCACAAGAATGGACAATCGAATTACATATATGTAAGTGTATTATGTTTATGATGTAATGTGACTTGACCGACGAGGAATCACTAATGTTCTAGACGGTCATTCCGCGATGCATTTAGAACAAACAAATGACGATCGACATTCGACTGAGACGACTTTATAATCTAACAATCACGTGACACTGGCAAAATTGACATTATTATGTCACATGGTCATTAACGGAGAAGAAGAAAAGTACATTTACGCTATCGGACTGTCTGTGTCAGAAAATAAACTTTTCTTTCCTTCATATACATAATTAATGGTTTTTGTTTTCCAGAAATAAAAGAGAGAATTTTCCCTAAATTATCCGTTTCTACGAATATGTACAAAGTTTAAAAAGCACCTTACAAATTATACGACGAGAGTTACGCAAAATTGCAAAAGTCAAGAAATATAAATTGAGGTTGTTGAAAACCGTCCACCGGGTGTTTTGGAGGGAATTTGGAGTTATACCTATGCAGGTTTTGACCCATCTACACGAGCCATTAGTTGGGTTCGTATAAAAGGATTAAAAACCTACGTTTACGCTTACCTTATCTCTAGGAAACGTATAGAAGGCTAGGGTGAAAATTAAATTAACTTTTATCAGCTTTATAACAAACTTCTCAACAAAGAAATATTACGTCTAAACACAGAATTAGAAAACCGACGCAGGAATAATTCCATTTAACTTTTTAGTCTCGTTTGGTTCAATATATGTAAAAATAGTTTTCGAAGTTTTATAAATGAGAGAAACACATATATAAAAAAAGAGCTGTATCATATATCTATACAATGTTAGCAAGTTAATATTATTCTGCATTTCGTATACAATTAAAAAAAAAACTCGTACCTTAGCTCGTAGCTTTTGTATAATACGTAGGAGGAAGTGGAAGATTAATGTTACTTTATGTATTTTCTGCTCCCAGGACTTTAATAAAACACTACTTAAACTTGCTTGCTTATTCCTTAGCCGAACAAATTTAAATCTTTATTTAGCGCAATATTCATAGCATGTAAAACTAAATTAAGCTACGGCGTAGCATTTCGTAGCCGCGTAGCGCTACCAGCCTTCTACGAGCAATGAAACTTGATGAGACGGACGGTTAAAATTAGGTAAAAAATCCTTCCAAAGTAATATAATTTTGGAAGAAAAGTAACATAATAATCTTTTCTTTTTCTTCTGGGAATTGTTTCAATCCAAATAAATGTTCCATGTAGTTTCGTTGCGGGTAATTTTAGAAACTGGTTGACCGAAATGGGATCTTATTGGGCTTATTTCTTCCCGATGGGCTATACTTTGTGCTTATCATGAATAGGATCTAAACGAAAATAGTGCGGAAAGGAAGCGATGGAGGGGAAATGCCAGGTAATGCCGTGCTCGGTAAATTATTAACTTACACGAAAGTACTCACATTTAAACAAAAAACAGAGCTAAATATATCTAAATAGTGCAGTGCAATGTATTATTTAAGGAATATAAATAGTACAAGCATTTGAGAGCACTGGTCGTCTAGTGGTAGTGGACCAGACTTTCGAATCTCAGGTTGGGGGTTCGAATCCGGACGTGCACCAATGGATTTTACTGTTCGAAATTGTATGTGCGCTATACCGGTACTCTCAAACGGCGCACTCTGAGGCGCACTTTAATCCTTTCACCACACTTGTTCTAAAGAACTAGTGAGAAGAAAAAGAGGAAGTATATCAGTCATGTGGTATCCATAACACAAGCTCTGCTTACTTTGGGGGTCGATGATGCTGTGCGAAATGTCCAGCATTATTATCAGTACCTGGATGACCGAGCTTTGCTCGAAAAAGACGTTTTCATAAGTATGAAACCTAGCTAGATCGGTTTGTCACCCCCGAAACCCCTTCATACTAAATTTTATGAAAATCGTTGGAGCCGTTTCCGAGATTCAGATTATATATGTATACTTATATCTATACTAATATTATAATGAGGAAAGATTTGATAGTTTGTTTGTTTGAATTGAATAAGCTCTGAAACTACTGGACTAAAAAAATATTTTATCGTTGGAAAGCTACACAATCCCCGGGTGACATAGGCTATTTTTTATCCTGGGAAAATTGATTTGTCCCGGGAAAAATTTTTAACGCGGGCGAACCTGCGCGCGGACATCTAGTATACCTACATATATACAAGAATTGCTCGTTTAAAGGTACTTATTAGATTACAAGACACTTAGTATTTTTCTAATATGCTGACTACAAAGCTATGCTAAGCAGTATTGTGTTGCCAGCTGCACCCACACTAACCACTGGCGCAAGCTGTTGTAAACTCAGAAATAAAACGAGCTGCGAACGAACTATTTTTGCTGTTTGCTGAACTGCGGACTGCGGACTTTACCATTGGTTGAAGCTTGTTTTAATAAGGTTATTTTATGCATAGTTTTATTGAAAATTCTAAAACTGCATAAAGTAAACTTATTTAGGTTGGTTCTTCTTACCGTTACAAGGTTTTTAGAACCAGTGTGGTGAAAGGATTAAAAAAGCTTTATAGCACTTTTCGTGCACATGTCTTCAATTATTTTAGGTTAAACGGTACGTCGGTTCCCTCACGATGTTTTACATCACCGTTTGAGAATACTGATATAGCGCATATAAATTATTGGAACCTAAAAACCGATTGGTGCACGACCGGATTTGAACCCATGACCTTAGGAAGCGTGGCTACAACCACTAGGCCACCAATGCTGCCTTACTTCCTTTGACTTCAGTTTATCTCGTGATCATGGATTATGCAACCGAAGTGCCGAAGTATCGGGATTTCGGGAAGCAGTAAAGATCACATATAGACCTCAGATCGAATAAATATATTTAATTTGTTTGAGATATATACATACATTTATTTGCTTCTTAGGACACAACACACAAATTACCGGAAAAGAACAAGATAGTTATAATAAACTTGCTGCGGCTTCGTGCACGTGGTACCTCCATAAAAAGTTGCTTCTGTCGTTGTCCAAAGTCCTATCTATCTCAATAACAAAATTCATCAAAATCGGTTCAGCGGCTTAGGCGTGAAAACGTAAACAGATAGACAGACAGACAGTGTTACTTGCACATTCATAATATTAGTAGGTATAGATATAATAATATAATAATTAGGTTTTGAGTAAAAATTTTAAACTTAGTATGTTCTTCAAAATATTAAATGGTAGCGGCACGATGAGTGTGTGTCCGATAAGTGCGAGTTGGTTTCCTGCTGGGGGACAATATTGGATTCAGGCCCCTTTATAAGTAACTTGCAACAGCTAACAATTTCAGTGAATTGCGTAATTACTACTGTCATATACTTTTATGCGATAATATCTCCGCTATAAACATAGTTTCGTCTGTTAGTCGACAGGCAACTAATAAGCAACGGCTGGATTAAGAGTTTTTTTTACGACTCCAGACTAATTTCGCGGATATTGCTGTCGTTACTGCTACTTTTACGTAAAACTCTGAATAGATTTCCAGCGGTAACATATATGGCACAACATTGTGGTATTAGTATTATGGTATGTAATTTTCACTCAAAAGCACAGGACACACGTACCCTCGTACACTCGTACCACCGGATTCACTGTAACTTCACTGGTACGGGTAATATTCACAGTAAAAGACTGAGAAAGGGGGTAGACCGTTTTGTCAGCCAATAACATCCACCTGCAAAGACTTCAGTTTATCTCGTAATATTTTTATATTTGTCTGTATCTATAATTTAATAGCTATTTAATATAACGATATCTTCAGGATGCTGATGCGGCTGCCTCGCTTTTGCAGCGCATCTGGTATATTCGCGGAGGCGCGCGTAGACGGCTTTCACGCGATCATTCGCAAGAAAGTCGCTTCCCTACTCCAGCGTGCGCCAAGCAGTAGCAACGGCATCCTGCAGATGATTGTTGCACGGACAGACTGCCCCATTCAAAAAAGGTGGATGCGGATAGCAATCGGCTCTGTCTGAACTAGTTTTAATTTTGTAATTTCTATTTATGTAGCTACTTCTATATTATTGTTAAATTTTCAGTGACATGTTATTTTCTATGATTAATTGTAATTTCTTTTGATTTATTATGCTGTGTGTAATTTTTAAGTGTTTATAATTTAAATGATGTTTTATGGATTTATTTCTGAAATAAATGTATAATAATAATAATAGCTTAATTAAATGTCTGTAAAATCAATGTAATAACTGTTTGCCTAAATGTAAGTTTTTAACTTAGTTTGGTAATTAGTGCTAGTATAAAAATGTATTGTACCTATTCTTGGAGAAAATTTCATATCATTTTATTTAATAGCGCATGCAACTGTGCCGAAATATCGGGAAGCAGAAAAATTCACATATCATTGCAAATATCGCGTTTTAAGTGAAAACTATGTTCAACACCATAATTGTTTTAAAAGTTATTATGGTATGTTTCCGATACCTACAACTCAGGACACTGTCTAAGACTATGACAGACATTTATCTCATGCTTAATTTTCGTCAAACGTCTTTGCGGTGAAATCAAATTCGAAAATTACACCAGTAATTAAGTTTTGCCAAGAGACTTATCACGAGTCATATCCATTCGCAATTTGATATTTAGGCGTGTAAAATTCCGGTTTTTATTCAATAAATTGAGACTTCATAGCACAAGTATTGAATAATAAGTGTATTATGTTGCAATGAGTTTTGAACGATGAGGAATCCCAGAAAGTTCTAGACGGCCATTCCGCGATAATATTTAGAATGGACAAATGACGATCGACTAAGGCTTTATAACCGAACAATCACTTGACACTGGCAGAATTGTCAATAAGACAGATACCATTATAGAAAGAAAAGAAGATGGGGTGAAAATCAATTGAAAATAGATCCTTTCAAAGCCCTCTGATCGGTCTATGACTGATGTCTTATCCAAGTCGTAAGTGAAACATATTTATTTTAAAACAATTTCCTTCGCATAACTAGACTTGTGCGTGCCTCGAGTACGTTCAGTAAGCGCATACATAATCCACAAACGAGTTTAACTTGAGAAGCTGGCAGGTATAAACATTGCTGTCACGTGCCTTGCCTACCCCCCATTATCGCGAGGGGTATTTCATTAGTGACTTACGCAAGCACCCGTTCCCCCTAAGTGTTTTGTTTAACTTGCTAGTGAATTCTTAGTATTTAGTAAGTAAACAACCGTTTTTACGAGAATATTTCAAGTATGTAAAACTATGGAATTTTATTTTGTACGCAATTATGAATACAATCAAGATTACAAAGCTAATGAGTAATTCGGAGTAGTTCGACTTTGAAATCTGTTGTACACACTGTACAAACTGTTCTGTATCTGGGTGTTACGAGTATAGAAGGCGTAGAATGATATGACTAGCTGCATCCCGCGGCTTCGCACGCGTGGTACTTACATAAAAAGTAGCCTATGTCCTCCAAGTTCCCATCTATCTCTATACTAAAATTCATCAAAATCGGTTCAGCGGTTTAGGCGTGAAAATCTAACAAACAGACAGGTAGAGTTACTTTCGGATTTATAATGATAGTTTGATAGAAAATACTTTATTGTACACATAAACACATTGGACTAGTAGAAAAAATAACAATGTTTTGCTAGTTGGTAGACCAATGAGCGGTCTTATTGCTCTGTAGCGATCTATAGAGCAATAAGACTTACATACACATTTACGAACACACACTTTACACACTACACCCTTGCTACTTCAGATTTAATTATTTTTTGTGAAGAGGTCTACAATCCCCCTAAAGTATCTAATTTGGTTTCTGTTTTATTATCTTCGGAGGCGTTAACATTCGCGACACAGTTAATTTGACTTCTGCGTAATGTTATCGTTCTTTCCATGTTCTTGTATATACTTGTTTATGCTCCCAAATAAATACATTTTGATTTTTGTTTTTTTTTTATCTCTGCCAGACAACTTTGGGATGGATTGAAATGAACGTAGCTGAAATTGCGTACCTACTCCGCACTTTAGGTACGACGTTACAAGTACCCACCCATTGGCGCACCTAACCTAATTGGGAAATTATTTGAAAATTGCCAGACGAGATGGTGTTACGCGATAGAAAAAGATAGAGAAAGAAATGTAGATAAATATAATGTTAGACACTAACGGCCTTACTTATAATCGCCTCTCAACTTGAGCACTGCCTAAAACTGCTTAAGATTCGCCCTGTCATGTATTTGTTACTACCCTACAATAATTACGTTTTAAAATCTAAAAAGAGAACCGACTTCGATGAATGAAATTTGAGCCTATAATACATTTTATGTGATAAGTAGATGTGTTTTGGATATAATATAGGACAGCGAGGTATCGGAGTAAACGAAATAAGAGTATCATCGATGTATAAAATTTTTAGATTTTCGTTGATTTTTCAGCTCGACCGATTTCGATAAAATTTAAATGGGACCACCTCGGAAGGATACCCTTTCCAACAAAAAAAGAATTTTCCAAATAAGCTTCTCTTTTGAGACTAACCATGGTAAGTAACATCAATAATTTTTTTTTGGACAATCCAAACATCCATCTAGCTGCAAACATAACACTTATATATACTTTTAAATACATACTTTATATAAATTGAAACAAATAGAACAATCTTCTACATAAAAAAAAATTAAGCTAAAAAATACATAAAGGGAATTTAAATTTAAAGCTTTCTTTTGAAGAAAGCGTATTTTTAAATGACTGTATTACTGATAAGAATGCATGGCTTCAGGTTGCTCAGCCCTCAGACAGTTAACTGACACATTTGGAATGTATAAACTCTCGTGTATTCGTTTTTCGTAGTTAAGGTTGTTATAAGTTCGATAATAATAATAATATAATAATAATAATGCCGGACATTTCACACAGCATCATCTGGCCCCAAAGTAAGCAGAGCTTGTGTTATGGGTGCCACATGACTGATATACTACTTAAATACTTTTTTTTTTTTTTTAATACATACATATTATACATAGAAACACCCAGACCCGAGACAAATACTACAATGCAGATCATACAAACATTTGTCCCGTGGCGGGAATCGAACCCGCAACCTTCTGCGTCTCAGCCAGACCTTAGCCCACTGCGCCACAGAGGTCGTCTAATCGATCATGCTATATAGCGCTAGGACCAGGACGAGTTTCTTGCTAGTTCTTTTCGGGTGTTAGAAGGAATTGGCACTTAAATTCACCTAATATGTAAGACGTTTCAAAGTGATCCTTGTGAATAAAATATCTTTTGACTTTGACTATGACTATGTTCATCACACAAATGATTGTCCTTGGAGTAAATAGAACCCACAACCTACATCACAGAAGGTGAGCTTTGACGCTATTCAGAAAAATAAATAAAAAGACGAAAGGTCTCTAGTAAAATATTCAGATTCAGAGCGACGATTTCAATAATATTTATACAGAAATAGACATAATTCAGAGCAAATTGATCGTAGCTTCTGATTTATTAAAATTTTCGAGGCGAGCATTTTATGGGGCGGTTTTTACGGATCATTTCATATCATTTTCGTGAAAAATCGACTTGAATGGCAACATTCGTGCGTTTTCACCCGACTGCTCAGAAAGAGGGGTAGGAAATTTTCGGGTGTATATATAATTTATGCTGTGTTAAATTGTCAATCAATATTTATATTTACAGAAAATCCTACTGAAATTCTAATGACGACCTCTGTAACGCAATGGGCCGAGGCCCAGCTAATACGCAGAAGGTTGCGTGTTCGATTCCTCCTGCGGGACAAATGTTTGTATGAACTGCAAGTATTTGTCTCAGGTCTGGGTGTTTCCATGTATAATATGTATGTATTAACAAAAAAAGGATATAAGTAGTATATCCGTCATGAGGTACCCAAAACACAAACTCTGCTTTCATTGGGGCCAGATGAAGTGTAAAATATAGGGCATTATTTATTTTAGTCATAACGCAAAAGTTTGTTTAGATTTTTGTATTTTTATATGTTTGTTTGTAATTCAATAACTCCATGACAGCTGAACAGAAATGGCTGGAATAGATGTAGTCTATGACCTGGCAAAGTATATAGGCTTTTTTTTTATTTTCACCATTATCATTGGCCTTAGATCATTTGTTGAAGATGATTAAGGTGGCGTCAGTCAAGTTACGGAACAGTTATTTGTAAATGAAAACTTTCGTTCATGGATCCATTCTACCAAGCTGAGGTGGGTGAAGTTTCCTCTCCACTGACGCCACTCTGCCTGGGATTCTGTTTGGCAGGCCTTCCCAGCTACCCACCTTCCTTCTTTTCCTTCTCCTTTTTTTTTAAAATACACTTTTAGAAAAGTACAACGCGTGCGAAAACGTGGGCAGTAGCTAGTATACAATACACGTGAGTATATCTACCGACATAAACAATAGATATCTTAACTGATACATAATATTTATTGAAGCTACACAATACACGTGAAACCTATCTACCGTCTAAAACGATATCTAATATCTTAAAACGAGCAATCTTGTATATATACTCGTATAATCTGAGTCTCGGAAACGGCTCCAACGATTTTAATGAAATTTGGTATGCAGGGGGTTTCCGGGGCGATAAATTGATCTAACTAGGTTTGATTTTTAGAAAGCGTCGTTTTATCCGTGTTTTATACGGAGCAATGCTTGGTCATCTAGGTACTAAAGCTTAACTGATACATCATAATATATATAATGCCTTAATTCAATAATTTTATAATACTGCCGGACTTTTCACACAGCATTATCTGGCCCCAAAGTAAGCAGAGCTTGTGTTATGCCATGACTGATATACTACTTACATACTTTTTTTTTGTAAATACATACATATTATACATAGAAACACCCAGACCCGAGACAAATACTTGCATATCATACAAACATTTGTCACGCAGCGGGAATCGAACCCGCAACCTTCTGCGTCTCACTACTATTAAAATAAACTAATAGATTAAACGTCTATTTGGGTTTTGAGAATCGTAATGTTATTTAGATTTGGTACACAAATTAATGTCAAAGTCATCCCATTTCCCTGTCCTTATCTCACATTACATGGGATCGGACAACATGTTTTCTTCTTAAATTTCCTTCTTCAGTAATCATCTCAGTTTTCATGCCTTTCTTTCTCATAACTTCTTTCATACCATCCATTCATCTTTTCTTTAGCCTACCTCTACACTTTTGTGTTTTGTGTTTTGTCTACACTTCTGTCCTATATCTACTTCTCGTCATATGAAATTCATGCATTTACTCAAAGCATGAAAGCAATATCTATAGATATAAAAGGCGATGTGTGACTCCGAAACGGCTAGATCGATTTCGATGAAATTTTTAGAAAATCTTCTGATTGGCCTAGTGGGTGATCCTGTGAAGTTTGATATCGATCGGATCAACAGAACTTTTTTTTTACATTAATAAAATTTGTTATGGATATAAACTATATCTTTGGAACAGACATAGGCTATTTTTTATGTATGTACTATGCGTGCGAAACCGCGAGCAGAAACTAGCATCGTATAAAATCTTCTATGGCGTTTTTATATCTTTATATTTACATGTTTAGGTACGTGATAAGAAAACTAAATTACATAATTAAAGGACTACCCTCGTAATAGATACGTATTTTCAACTTAGCTAAGACCTTATCAATGTATGTAGGGCTCATTAAATTAAATATCTATTAGGTGAAGTGAATTTTACGGTATTCAGTAAGAATTTTGTTTCAGAATTCTGTTTTGTTTTGTTTACAGCTTAAAGGTATTATAGACTTAAGTATTTTATATGAATTTCAATTTAATACCTCTACGCGTTCATGAGAAAAGGGGTAGTAAGTTTATAATTATTAAAAATATTTTTATTATATGATGTAACTAAAAACGTACGGTTATCGCAATTTATCCTTTATTTGTGCTATAAGACGTTGCTTCGTACCAAATTTCAAGTTTCTGAGTTCACGGAAAGTACCCTGTAGGTTTTGATTCCCTTGCGAGTGTCGAAAATTTGCGGCATAAACTGCTGTATCTTTTGATTGCGTTGGCTTAGAAGTTTGATTTTTTCACAGCTTTAAGGGACAGTATGCCTAAGTATTTGATATAAATTTCAGCTTGATACCTCCACGCGTTTCTAAGAAAAAGTGTCTTAACAGACAGACGGACGGACGGACGGACAACGAAGTGATCCTATAAGGGTCCCGTTTTTTCCTTTCGAGGTACGGAACCCTAAAAACTACTTATAATCTGTTTAATATTTAGAATAATTTTTTAATAAAACATCTATGATATCAAAAACTGACATTGTATGGCACCCCTTAACTTTAGTTGGGGATTAACTGCACACTCAGAGTCCTTAATGGTTACTGAAGTCAAATCTATACTTAGGAATCATTAAGAAATCTGAGTGTGGCAGTAAAACCTATTTTGTATACTGTTAATTAGCAATTATTTTTTAAAAAGCTATTGCCCGCAAGGATACGTAAATAGAAAGTAGCCTATATGTTAATCCAGCGGGCCTAGCACGGCACGAGGAGAAATAGTCTTTCCACCTTTTTATCCACCTGTCAGTGGAAATACACCACCATCTGTCCACCACAGGTGGATAAAAACGGGGGAAAGACTATTTCTCCTCGTGCCATGCTAGGCCCGCAAATCTTTATCTATACCAAGTGATATCCAAAATGGTTCGGCTGTAATTATTACTACAGCCGAACCATATATAAATATTGCTGGACAAAGCACACAACACCATCTAGCCCCAAACTAAGCATAGCTTGTATTATGGTGATTAGATAACTGATATAATACATATATATTTTTAAATACACATACTTTATAACACCCAGTCACAGAACAAACACCTACTATGCTGACAGGCCAGTCATTATAATTGATATTATTTTCGGTGCAATTAAGTAAGAAATAAACTTTCACATTTGTAATATTAGATCTTGGGTCCTCAGGTCAACACTCTACATACAAAATATAAGTGTATTTAAAAACGAATACAGATTTTGTTTAGTAATAAGTTTAAGGTTATAAAAATGCATGCTGACATCACCGTGAGTCTTATTGATATTTTTATATACATGACAAAGACGATGAGAAATTGTGTCTAGCACAGTTGATAAAAGAACTGTCTACAGTGACAAAACAATGAAATTATAAACTGTGTGAATGCGTTGAACTTACATGCACGTAGTATAGAATTTATGCAGGGAGGACGCATTGCAGGTAATCGCGACTCCATACTCTAGAGAGGCTGGATGTGTCTAGTTAGACTAGAAAACCAACGTTTACAGTGCTTTTTCTTGTTCAGGTACTAAATAAATAAAAGGAAGTACTAAATACTAAATAAATAAAGGATTTTTTTTTCTACCAGTCCAATGTATTTATGGTGTGCAATAAAGTATTTTCTATCTATCTATCTTTCTTTTTAGTAATACCTTCTACATGTAATGTTGATGCGATTTTTTATATATTACTATCGCATCGTGTGGCATATTGTTGGATAGGTTTTTGAAATATATAGTATACTAGCTGCAGCCCGCGGCTTCGCACGCATGGTACCTAAATATAAAATAGCCTATGTCCTTCTCCAAGGTCTCATCTATCACTATACCAAAATTCATCCTAAGGTTGTCTGGCAGAGATTGCGACATAGCGATAAGACCGCCCATACTACCAACTAGCAAAACATTGGTTTGTTTTTTCTACTAGTCCAATGTATTTATGGTGTGCAATAAAGTATTTTCTATCTATCTATCTATCTTTCTTTCTTTCTTTCTTTCTTTCTTGCAAAGTCCTTGTCGTTTCCGGTTGTGTGTGCCTTGGCACCAGGTTAGATTCTACTCTATGCCACAGATACTGCAGGTAACATGCCTATATTACAGCTCAGCATTCATTAATATAGCTAATCGCATTATGGCGAAAGTTATTATTAATAACCTATTGAATAACTCAAACCTCAGGGACTACTATGATATTCCGTGCCACAGGGGTGTTTTACGGCGGTAACGAATTATGTAATTACCCCGGCGAACTGCAACGCTCAACTTTGGCGGTAAAACGCTCATTATTCCACCCCCGTGGCTTCTTACTACTCATTAATATAACACATTCGTGCGATTGTCATATATGTTCTGTTCTTTATGCCGCGTTTGTCTGTCTTTCTGTCTGCCCGAGCAGTTTTATCTGGATGACATTTTTGCACAGTAATACGTATTACTGGCTCCTATATGTCATAAAATAATAGTAGATTGTTGCACCGAGCGCAAAGTGAGTTATTAATGCACGAGTGTTATGTTGGTGCCCGAGCGCAAGCGAGGGCACTGAATTAACACGAGTGCATTAATTACTCTCTTTAGCGAGGTGCGTAATTTACTTTTCTTTCAACTACAAATCTAATTTAGTTTGAGTAGGTATATTTTATCACAGTAGGTGATAAAATATACCTACTCAAACTTCGCACGCATGGTACTAACATAAAAAGTAGCCCTTAGTATGTCCTTCTCCAAGATCCCATCATCTCTATACCAAAATTCATCAAAATCGGTTCAGCGGTTTAGGCGTGAAATCGTAACAGACAGACAGAGTAGCTTTCGCATTTATAATATTTGTAGGGATAGTGTTAAGTGAATTGTCCACTAATACCTATATAATTTATTACACAGAGGAAGCCTCACTTTGTATAATTAGAACCACACTGAAGAACCAACTTTATTAATTACATTTTCAAAGATAATACTTATGAAGGATTTTACTAAAAGCGCTAGAATTAAGTTTCTTGTCTAATTTGGCTTGAGGAATCGGCTCCTAAATTCATCTAACATATAGCTATAATTTCTCTTGACGTTGCAAAGTGGTTTGTATCAAGGACACACACAGGATTGTATTCAATAAAACTGTTTTAAACATTATTTGGGTGCCCGGCAATTAATTAAATAAATGAAACTTTTTCATTAAATAAATGAAGCTTTTTCGAGTGTCAATTATTTGTGGACATGGCTTGTTTATTACCTGTCACGTTGAAGCAATTAAATCTATTAAGCGTTGACTTGTAAGGACACACTTCCTAATTGCCTCTGACCACAGAATAAATAACTGTAAGTATTGCAAACTAGCCCTAATATTTTTTTAATGGCTTGTAAATGTAAGCATCAGTGATAGATGAATGTTATACTAAAGTTTACATAAAACTAAAAGACTACTTAAGTAATTGACTTGATTAAATAAATAAATAAATAATCCGGACATTTCACACATCATCTGGCCCCAAAGTAAGCAGAGCTTGTGTTATGGGTACCACATGACTGATATACTTACTACTCATACTTTTTTTTGTAAATACATACATATTATACATAGAAACACCCAGACAAATACTTGCAGATCATACGAAAATTTATCCCGCGGCGTAAATCGGACCCGCAACCTTCTGCGTCTCAGCCGGACCTAAGCCCACTGCGCTTCAGAGGTCGTCATATCTAGATCGTCGTAATAAAAAGGCATGAATAATAAGGTAATACATATTTATGAAATTTGTTTGGTAATTATTTACCCCATGCAAAATATCTACAAACAGGGCCAAGTAATTCTTGAGTTAGGCTTAAAATGAAAAATCGATGAATGAAGTAAAACAAATGAAGTGTACCAAAGACAAGCAAAACGAAAATGAGTTTCCTGTAATAAGGTCAAATATTTGCCGTTGATTTTTATAAAAGGGTTGATGGAAAGGAACTTTATTAAATATTTTATTGCATTCTTCCCCTTTTTCGTTTGTAGTGTTCTATTGAACCATTATTTGCCTTGTTTGAAATAAAAAGGTAGAATGGAGTGTGAAACGAACATCGAGGGCTAAAACATTGCAATGTAACTTTATCGTATTTATGACGTTTGAAGCCCATTTTGACCAAAAAATGTTCAGTCATTTTCTATAAAATTTGGAACATCAATCATCTGTTCAAACTATGTATTAGAATGTGGCAGAAACAGTAAAATATAATTATTAACTATTATAATCAAGATTATAGAACAAACAAAATAGCTACTATTTCGGGCACGTAAAAAGATCAAAACGTAGCATGAACTTAGAAAGTATGATAGAGTACAGGCCATTCATTAAATATAATCTATACCTATGAAACAGACTGACTGACTGATTCATCATCGTCGAGTCGAAACCGCGGAAGCTAGAAAGCTGAAACTTGGAAGTTAGCTTCCTTTTACACCAAAACCATCCACTAAGGCGGTTTTTTTTTAATTCAACCCCTAAGAGGGTGAAAAGAAGTTAAAACGAATGTATGAAACTTTTTAACGTGTGGTGCGATTTACTTGAAACTTGATATGAATAAATAAAATGCCAAATAAATGGACACATGTTTCAGGATTTTTCAAAATAAGCCAAACAGAGAGATAAAATGGGGTGTCAAAGTTTGTATGGGAACTTTTTAACGGGTGGTGTGATTTCTTATAAACTTGGTTTGGATACTTAAAATGCAAAATAAATGGACACGTGTTTCAAGGTTTTTCAAAATAACCTTCATAAAGGAGTAAAATGGGTGTGAATGTTTGTATGGAAACTTTTTTATGGGTGGTGGATGTGATTGGTTTGAAACTTATCAATAAATTTTGGCAAGGAGATAAATTGCCTTTCCTAAAATCCCCGGATGGGAAGGATTTAAGCTACAATTACAAATAAAAAGCGGACGAAGTCGTGGGCAACATCTAGTATATTATAAAATATGTGCCTAACTAAAGTACAGAGTGGACCGTGGCAGTTTTACAACTTAAAACTTAAATATTTTGTAAACGAGGGAACGGGGGAGTGGCAGCGTTCGACGCGGCATTCGTGCGGATTGTTTTATCACGATGTCGCAGTGGATCAGTGAGCACCGCGCGTTCGCAGTAGAAGCGTACTTTAAAAGCAACGATTCGTGCACCATCGCTCGTCGACAGTTTTGTGCGCGTTTCGATATTGGTCGAAATTTAATAATAACATGAGTGCAGAAGTTCCGAGCAACAGGGTCAACCGTAAACAGCCCACGGCCAGGCTCTAGCCGAAAGGTAAGAACCGAAGAAAACATTCTAGTTCAAAACAGCGTACTGCAAAATCTGCATCAGTCCGTGCGCAAGAGAGCATCGTCTTTGGCACTGCCAAAAACGACTGTGCAGAGAATTTTAAGTAAGGATATAAAACTTCACCCATTCAAGGTCCAATTGGTGCAGGCTCTTAAGCCAAGTTACTTCATAATGTGTAAGGAGTTCTGTGAAAACATGCTAAGCCGATTTAACACTGTAAACACAATTTGGTTCAGTGACGAAGCACATTTCTATTTAAATGGGTTTGTCAATAAGCAAAACAGCCGGTACTTGGCACCAAGAGGACAAAACCCGCGATTAAAGCACCAACAAGCTCTGCACAGCCCGAAAGTCACTGTTTGGGCCTCTTTACCCACGAACGGAATAATTGGGCCGTTTATCTTTAAAAATTCCCGTGGAGCAACTGTAACTGTTGATGGTGATGCTTACCGCCGCATGATTAACGAATATTTTTTGCCGAGACTTCGAGAACACCAATCGTATAGTTCACACACGTGGTTTCAAAAAGATGGCGCCACACCTCACACAGCGAGAGCCATCATGACCCGACTCCGTGAACAGTTCCCTAGAAAAACTTATTAGTCGATACGGTGACATGGTGTGGCCACCCAAATCGCCAGATTTAACCCCTATGAACTTTTTTCTGTGGGGGTATCTTAAGGCAAAAGTCTACGATAGCAACCCAACAAACATATCGGAATTAAAAGAAAATATCGTTTGAGAAGTGAACGCTATTCACCAATCACTATTGCAACGCGTTGCTCGGAACTGTGTCGAGAGATTCCGTGAATGTGTACGCCGCGATGGAAAACATTTAGACGGCATAATCTTTAAAAAGTAAAATCAGCATTTGTAACGGTAGATTTTGTAAGCAATACATAATATTTTATCACATCTAACATGTATTTCTTTCATTTACAAATCATAAATCTGCCAAGGTACACCCTGTAGTACTGGCAGGGCATGTCTGCCGCA